>CM062842.1:4611441-4947764 GCA_031772345.1 Himalopsyche anomala
CCGCCTCAGAATCTATAAATGTTGTGTTAATTTATTGGATGAATTAAATTCAGTTTGAATGAATACTCAAAATGAATTAAGTTCAATAAATGTGCAAAATTAAAAATGAAAAGTATTTTAATTACATTGAAATGATGTTATTCACGTGGCACAGTCGATAGATTTAAAGGAATGCAGTGGACCAACGATTTGATTTTGAATTGTGAAGTTGAAATGATCCACATCTTTGTTATTTGCTGCAAGAATTGCTCGTTCACTCAACCAATTATGATGTTTGTGATTAGCAATGATGAGAGGAAATTTCAAAAATTCGGCAAAAACGAAATCAATCCATTCGATTCGTCGACAGGAACACGGCCGTTACAGATAGTCAGCAAATGCTTGGAGAAATCTGCGGCAGATGGTCGTTTAGAAACGCAACTCGCATGTTTGTCGTTAGCTGAAGTTTCTTAACATAGCGCCACAGAGTCGATGTTTTAAGTCAAGCGTTTATTTCATCGGCAGCGGTCGATCTTGGAATAACTGGTAGTGTTTGGCGAAAATCGCCAGATAGTAGAATCATTGCGCCTCCAAAACATTTTGAGTCATTGCGCTGATCTTTCATAGTTCGGTTGAGTGCTTCCAATGCGGAGGAAAAATAAGCCACCATTTCCCTCATCAATTGCCTTCATTAAAGTATCGTACACTTTCTGTTGGGGGTTCAACAGTGGTACATTCGTTCGAAGTGATTGGTTCAATGCATCTCGATCATATTCACGTTTACGTTCCGATTCTCGATTGAAAGCGTCGTTCATTCCTCGATCTGGCGACGCATCATGCAGCGCATGAGGTAACACATATCTTCGATCAAAAGCAACGCCTGGTTATGTATCTCCTCATTCACCTCGAGATCGGGATTCCCTGAACTGACGCGAATTCGGTGTAAAGTGTCTTCGGACATGTCATCCTTGTACATTTTCCACAATTCACGTGGATTCGATGGGAAGCATGTCAAAAAAATGATAGCAAATAATTTGCGTATCTGACTTGGAGACGCAGAAACAATTGCTTCAGCGATTGTCATGTCCCAATGAGTTTAGTTTTCAAGCAAATTGAGCTATTAAGATGCGGCACGAAATGTTTGGCATACGACGCCATTGACAGTTCGAAATGATTCGAAATGTCGACCCGAAGGGAATTATTGTTTTTTTTTCAGATTTTTCATGTTCACAGAACTGAAAGACTCTTAAAAAACCATTCCGAGCACTCTTACTGATTGGCTTAGAAATACTTGGCATAGCTAATACCTCTTTATTTCACTGTATTTTAAATAATAAAATTACATCTTCACAATGTTGACAAACGACTACTTTTGTTTGACAGTAACTGTCAAACAAAGACTATTAAATTTAGGTAGGATAAATTTGTTCTCAATGCATGTCACAACATAATGACAGGGATCTTTTCAAAATTATTCAAATAATACTTTTTTATAATTTTACGAAAGTTCATTCTAAATTTTCATATTTTTTATATTACCAAATGATATAAATTCTCAGTATAACAAAGAACGCAACATTTTCTAAATCTTCAATATTATATTTATGAGATTATCGTTCATTAGAAAAAAAAATATTATTTTTTTGTTTAATGTTCCACACATACCAACAGTTATACAGTCAATCCTGTTTTTATGCGGTAGATGCGTTCCACGAAATATCGCAAAAAAAAAATCGCATAAAAAAACTTGACTTCCATACAAAAATTGGGGTGCGTTACTTAAATTGTAAAATCCGCATAACTTTGAAACAGCGAGTTAAAATATACACTAAATCGCAAAGTATATGAAAATAAGGGGAAAACCACGGCGTAAAAATATTAAAAAATAATCACTGTATGAAAATTCTATGTGTGTTTTAAAGCATGTGGTTCTAAATCACTCTTTTTCGGAAGAAATAGTATGCGCATCAATTTCATAAAACTATGGCTGTTTTCTAACAATGAAATTAGTGATCAGAGTTTGTTCAGATTTTCTTTTTCGATAATTAATTGGTTATGCAGTTTGTTATACCCATATATAATATATTCTAAAGTTATCGTTGAAACTTGAATGCGCGATCAGAATTTGAATCATTTAGAAAGAAATGATCTTCTAATTTACTGAAAAGTTGGATACCTTCTTCAATTATTTTCGCAATGAAGGAACTGGAATTTCTTTTAGTTCGTCATTGTTTTCTGGTTTTTTGTCAATAATTAAATTTAAATTATTGACATCTTCGTCACTTATATGATATATGATATATGATTATGATATAATTTTCGCTAAAGGTATCAAACCTTTCTTCGCCAAGTTCATGTGCTAAAGTAATCATTTCAGCTGATATTACCGATGTTTCAATGGTTTCATCGACTGTAAATAATTCAACAACGCTGAGAGGAACAACCATTGATTTGACCTTTTCGAGACACATTACAGTTGAAACACTCCCATTCATTTCCTACTTTTCCTATCACCGACCTATCTTTAACAGAATAACACAGATTGGAAGACGTTAAATATCACACATGTATAAAAGTTGTAAATAAATTGCTAAAAGCACATTGTTACTTGTAAATAAACTGTTCATCAAAGTAATAAACATATTTAAATTAATGAGTGCGAATAAAATATATCAATAAAAAATTGTAGATTTCATTTCACTCCTTCTTCGTATCCATACAAAATAATGATAATTCAATAAAAATGATTCCATTTTATTCATAAAAGTATGCAATCATTTCATCAATGTTTTCTTATGACGTTGTCACGTTAAGCTATCGTCCGTAAACCGACTTTACAGACAACCAATTTTTTTACATACCTTCTGATTTTATGTACTTTCATTCGTCTTTTCACATTTCAGTATATATTTTAGCGACGGTGATGAACATGAGACATAAATTCCTAAAAGTTTTTTTTTTAAATGGATATTGAAGATTTAGTTTCGATTTAGTTTAAAGTTGGCATTCCTAACTTGATTAACAAAATGCCTCACATGAGGTAACACATGTCTTTGATCTAAATCAAAGCCTGGTTATTTATCTCTTCATTCAACTCGAGATCGGGATTCCTTGAACTGACATGAATTCGATGTAAAATGTCTGTAAAATTGGCATGTCCCAATAAGTATAATTTTCAAGCAAATTGAGCTCTTGACATGCAAGTAGAAACATTCGTCATTTTTCGGATGAACTGTGTAAATGCGACCAAGAACATTCGGGTGATCAGGAACCGCATCGCCTTGCTTTTGACGTTAATTTTTTTTCGATATAGCGTTCCAAGTGTAATAACGTGTCATCTCAGAGTAAAGCAACGTTCGTGCAAAATATTGTTGTCAAAAATTTATCATACCTAATTATAAATATAACCTTACTTCAATATTATCCGATTTTCTTTCGTTTTCATTTCATATCATCGATTTCTTTTATTCTAATCCATATTCTAAATTTAAATTTTTTTATAAGTCAGTAGTACGCAAAAGACGCAAAAACAAACAAATATAGAAAACAGTGCGATCTGGTGGATTTTTCTGAAACCAGCTTACGACATTTTATCGTTTGATGAAGCTATTCGTCATTTGAAAATTTTATTCTGTATGAAGATATTAATTTTCTTTATAATTTATTTTCCGTGATATTTTTCCGATGTTTTAATGCTTATTCTGCTATTCTAGGTAAATACAAATTTTATAAATCAAATATCATTGAAATTCTTGCAGTAATTCTCGAGATATACGTGGTGTAAATAACCCCACTTTGTTTTATATATATAGATGATTAAATGTCATGTATGATTTTTTTTAAAATTTCAATCGAAAATATCGTTTGGTTTAGAAGTTGTGTTGATTTTAAGAATGTAATACATTTGTGCGCTAATCACTAAAAAACCCCCGCTACAGGCTTGAGTCTATTTTTGAATCGCCCGACTAAGAATGTTAAGATGAAGCCTCTACTAGCATTATAATATCAAAATATTTATCAGACACTTTTAAATCCGTATTGATCATTTAAATAATTACTTTTTTTGGCAAACTGGTGTAATCAATGCACCAACCAAGGTATACAAAATACATAATAAATATATATTATTCTTAATTGTGTCCACTCATATTGAAGCATCTCGACAACAGTTGTGTTAACGAGAAAACTTATTAGTCAGTTGCTCAAGATCACTTTTTTAAAACGGTTAAGATAGAAGGATGAGGTAAGAGAACACACTATTTTTAAGGATCAGATGACTTCTCATAGCTATTCAAGCCTCGATCACGCACAATGAAATTGTCCATACAGCAATATATTTTATCAGACGTCTTCTGATTTCCAAAGGCTTAAATTTGGATTTGACGTTTGTGTCAAAGATGAGATGAATATAATTCAATTGTGTACAATGATGTTTCAGGATCCTCAGACGAATCGAACTCTCACCCTGATCTCGAAGACTATTCAATCGTTGGGAAACCTGGTCAGCTCTCAGGTCTGCAAGGAGGAATACATGGCTGCCTTGTTCAAGGGCTTCTCCAGTGAGAAGCATGTAAGTTGTGTTTCTTATATCTTCTCCTTGGAATATATTTGCTCTCTATTCAGAGCATCTACCCTTTACAAAGTGTCTCCATGATCTGCTGTCCCATGACATGCCAGCATCCTTCAGCTTCATCGACTACAACTACGGATAGCACCTGACGGTCATCCGGGACACTGGAATCTCACCTGTCGCAGAAAGAGGCGCACAGAGTTGCGTTGGGTGCTTTTTGGTCAGTTCCATCATGTTCCTCACTAAATCAAACCAGTTTACCCTCCCATATCCATCGCATGCGTCCATTGTAGGGTTGCCCAGTGAGTCGATCGCGAAACTATTTTTGGACGATTGCCGACATTTAACATTGGTTTTAATTGTTCTCTTGTGATACAATTATGAGCGATATCAGTTATTTGTCATCAATTATTTGTGTGGCCACCCCTGATCTATAGAGTCTTCGCCGGGTTCCATGATTTGCTACCGTAAAGCAGCACTGGTAGAATTCAAGCGTTTAACAAATGGGATTTGGTTTTGACTATGTACATATCTTTTGGTCCTAAACAGTCCGCATTGAGTTAAATTTGGCTATTCCTAGTTTTTATGTTGTAATAACAACATTTTACTCTGATTGCATGAGAAAAATATATGGGACTCCCATACAGAAGCTGTTGGCTCTCTCGATGTTCCGCCCTGTGATTGTCAGACGCTGCTTCTCTCTGTACGATTGGATGGATGTTTTGTTCTTGTTTATTATTGACCGATTATTGTCGCCTTTTTCAGGTACAAGATATAAAGCTGTTTCTGGAAATCATATCATCAAGCACGACAACTCAGAACAACAACCTCCAAGAAACACCGGTCCTTTTAAAAGAAGGGTGAGTGCTTATTTAGTTAAGAATAATTATCAATCTTATGATACAAGAATTATATTATATTAATTATATATATTCTTATAATCGTTTATCGAAAAGCACTTGAGAATCTCTGTTGATATCGTATAGCGCCTGCCAATTTATAAGGCATACTATTTACACTTGACTATGGCGAGGACTGCCATCCTAATTGTAGTCATGGGTAAGTTCCACTGCAATTCACGACAACAATTAAACTTTGCAAATGACGCATGCATGCCCATCTGGAAAACTTTGGTCTATGAGATATATCATGAACATTTCACACATTTATCCGTTTGCGCTGCGATACTGCTCAATAGATTATTCTGTATTAAAAGCTATCAGTGGCAGAGCCACCTCTCAAAACTCTTAGTCACGCAACAGGAATTATTTTGATAAATATTGCATTCACACTTTATTTAATTTGATACTAGATTATAATGCCATTTGTAAATTAAACCAACTGTATGTTTTTCTACTTAAAATATATGTAAATACATCACCGATATACAAATAAATTGAGACAAATTTAATGGTTGTTTAATGGCAACCGAACTTGGTTATTATGAGGAAGATGGTACCGACTGAATTTGCTCGCATTATTCGTTATATCAGAGAATAGGTAATTTTAAATGCTTACAAACATAGCCATCACATGAAGACATGAAGTATCTGGAGCGGTTGTCAGCGGATTCAAACAAAAATACACAATTAAAATTTATTTACATACATATTAAATTTTTCTGTCAATCCACTTTTCTTATAAAATTTATACTTGTTTCATTGTTTTCACTCTTGTTGACAATATTTTGGCTCGCTATCCCCGAGAAGTAGCTCGTTATAAATGTGAATGAATGTATGGAGAAAACCATAAACTGAAATGTCAATGAATGTTTCCTCATTACATCCGAGATCTCGCTATTTCCGTGATCGTAAAAACCGAGTTCGACTGTATACTTAATATATTGCAACGAAAGACTAAGAATTTTACCAGCGATTCGTCTTTCTAATTACTGGTATTCCAATATCCGGTCGATACTTCATTTTCGGCTAGTACAGCGACAGTGATGATGTCGACACATTGCTCGAGAGATTGTTTTATTCTAAATCATGATTTTTCCATTCCACGCTTGCGTATGGATGAAATTGCAGATTCGGGTAAGTAAAGGCGTAACTTAATACTTAATTAATTGTCCAAAGATATTAACTGCCGATACCACGATGGGTTGCCAGTTATAATATCCTTTTATTGGGAGATATTGCGGAAGTTAGGTTAGTGTCAGAAGTTCTGAATTATCGTAAATTGAATAGCATAGTTATCTACGATACCTGTAGCAGTTGCTTTTTCAATCAATTTGTGGATTTTTTAAAAATATTATAAATATGTTCTCTAAATCATGCTGAAATACTCATTCCTGTCTCTCTTACATATAACGAATCACACAAACTGCGGAAAAGATTGTAGACCCTGCTTCTTTCTTCCAGGGCACAGTGGTCAATGTCTTTAGTTTCCATTACAGACTTCACGGATTCAAATCCCAGTACGAACAACATTTTTTCAATAGATTTTTTGATTTCTGTGATGTCCAAAAATTCTATTTTGTGATTAGCCAACCACTAGTCCTGTCCTGTCATATCCTTTCTATCCATACTACTCTCTTCAAAGAAGAGAGGTTGAGCGAAAAACTCCTGTTTAAATACCTCCATCAGGAGACTATATGTTCCATGTTGGGAATGGATTAAAATATATATATTTTTTCGAGTTGTTTCCTGAAGTTGTTACATTAACATTGTTTTATGAAACCTTCAGGACTATGGTGAAGAAGACGCAGCGTGGAAAGCGATTCGGACGGGCCAATTTTAAGCAGCGTTATTTTCGGCTCACAAACTGCGAGCTGAGTTACTCCAAGTCCAAGATGAAGAAGCCGTGCTGCACCATTGCTCTCGCTGATATCACGTCTGCCGAAAAGGTTCCCGAGTTGAACAACCTCAAGCTGAAGAACATGCTTAAGATCGGTAAGAAGCTCCACAAGTTAACTCGATTTTAATCATGATTATCATAACATTTGTAATGTATAGATACTCCATCAAGTAAATAGTAAAGGAATAAAAATGAATAACTTTGAGTTCTCGGCAATTAAAAAGAACATTAATAGAAATTAGTATTATAACGGGTACCATTGTTGTTTGTGTCTTGCTCCGCACTCGGTAGAAAGATAAAATCTAAACCTTCATTCTTGCATTCAAGAATTCAGTATTAGAACCAATGTTTACAGCAGGGATGCCCAACTGAAATCACTTGGTGGGTCAAACACTACTCTGAGGGCCACACAGAAATATTTTAAACTTTACTAACTAACACCTTACCTATTTCTATGAGAGTTGTTTGTTACTCAGTCGCTCAATCTCTCTTTTCCAAAGAGAGTAGTATGGATAGTAGGATAAGGCCAAGACAGGACTAGTGGTTAACTAATCACTCTCGTTACTCCCAGTTATTAAAAGATCGAAAGGGTGGGAGGAAATTTTTAGACATCACAACGGGTGTTTGCCTTCGAACAGAAATCAATAAACAGACCTCAAAAATGCTGTTCACACCGGGACTCAAACATGAATACTTACTTAGTAATCAACGAAATACATGGGTCTGTAAATTTATGGCTCTACCTTTTTTGGGGTCTTTTAAAATTGGCATCACTAAAAATGCACGTTTGGCGATAGAATTCGGCACTCAGGCAAAAATTCCAAAAATTTGTCACAAATTTAACATTTTTTTAAAATGTACTTCACCAATAACAGAATGCAAAATGCGTAGAGATTTGAAAACCTTAAAAGGGCCACACGAATAGGACCTTCAATAGGGCCAAGGTTTGGGCACGCCTTGTCTACAGTATGTATACAAATCTTACCAAAGAGTGAGCCTTCTAATACTTCCAGACGTTTATATAGGGCAATTTTTTGCACACTCAAGTGCAAGTCTTCCCAAGGTCAATTGTTCCCGGGACAATCCTAGTATAAAACTGAACGGCGCATAACGTTTGCTACACCACGGGAAACGTCTGTTGGACACAGATGTGGCGGGTGGTTGAGGGAATCGTGCAGTCATTAATTAATCTGATATTCATGTGTTTTTTTTTTTTTTTTACCATGTCCGCTCCCAATATGGAGCATATGGACTCCTAATGGAGTTTATCTCAACAGAAATGTTTTTATGAGAACTGTTTGTTATTTAGTTGCTCAACCTCTTAATAGAAGGAAAGGGCTAGGACAGGACTAGTGGTTAGCTAATCGCTCTCGATACGCCTCGTTTATAGGATGGGTGGGAGGGGGAAATTCAAGACATCACATACATCCATGCCTTTGAACAGAAATTCATAAATCTATTGAAAAATCAATTTATAAAACTGCCCGTACTGGGATTTGAACCCGTGCCCTCCATAGCGGTAGCCAACGATGTTGACCACTCGACCACACAGGCGGCAATGTGCATGTGGTTTACCTCTGCGGTATTATATAACTTATTGAAAATTTTTCTGTTCTTGTTCCCAGTGTATTCCAACAGAGTGCTCTGCGTTCAGGCAGCTAATTGTGTAGAGCAGACCGAATGGCTGAACCTCCTGCTGAAGCTGTGCGAGGGGCACAGTCCGCCCACTCAGAAATGCCACAACGGAGTCTATTCTCACTCGTCGTGGACCTGGTAATAAACATTGAATATTTTCTTAACAAACATTATTATCTCATACGACTGGTCGCTGAGTACAGGAAGGGTACCTTTTCCGTTTTAGTTGGATAAAGCATTAATATAATCCAACGATATCCTACATAAGTATTAGGGGGACCGAAAAGATGTGCATTTTTTTAAAAACATTATCAACATTTAACATTATTTTTTTGAATTATAAAACGCATACGTACTTTAATGATCTACTTGGAAGTAGTTAATTCAGCATTTAGTTTGTAATTTTATTAACTGGATGGCTGCCACAGACGAGATATCTCGTAAAACTTTTCGTGCTCAACACACCAGAGACGAGTTACCTTTTCAATAACTAATTAAATTAATTATAGTCGGCGTGCTAGGTACAAACGTACTTTTTTCTATGGCAGCCAAAAGGTTTATGTATCATTTTAGATCACTTTATTAAAATTTCAGAAATTATAATTATGTTTGAAATTACAATTAGTCCCCACTTTAGCTTTATTACTCTTTGATGATCTTTGTAATTACAAGTTAGAAGTGTTAAACACTTTAATTTGTGTTGGTTCAGAGTCACTTATTCATAATTTATACTGTGATTAGTAAATTCTTTTCAATGCCAATTGTTTTTTTACACTTTTTTATATCAATTTGTTTTGTATAAATAACACTCGTCAGTTAGAGGGGTCACTGTAATGAAATATGTTCTTTTAGTTGCTCCGCGAGTAAACTAGACGCGGTCGGGTGTTCAGAGGCAAACGCGGCGCGGTCACCGCAGGCGAGCATCCGTCACCGGCTGGATCCGGCGCGACATCTCGAGCGATTGCACTGCTTGATCTTCTCGCATTTCACCGATATTGAGAACCTCAAGCTGAAGAACACGGCTGGTAAATATGGGCATTTAGTATTTTTGAATCATTGGACTCCGCAATAGTGCCGGAATCTTAACGGTTCTTTGAAATCTGACAAACAAGTCACAGACTCTTCTGCAATTCTGTAATTCTGTAAATTTTTGTAAATTCGTAAATTCCTGGAAGAAAAATGTGCCGCTCTGCTAATTTGGGCAAATTTGTAAATTCTTGGGATTTTCGGTGTCAAAATCCTTGGAAGACCTAAAAAAAAGGATGGAATGCATAGAGTCTTTTAATGTCTTCCGAGAGGGAAAAGTTACTCAAGTCAGTCTGACCAGCTGTCGGAGCCATAGCCATCTTCTGCAAATTTGTATTGTCACGGGGAGAGATTAATTTTTACCTCGTAGGAAGGAGTTCTTTTGTTTTTTTAACTAAGTACTTTTAAAACACACAAATGCAAACTGCTGAGTCTTAGGTAATTACTCCCGAGACATTAGTATTGTTACGGTTTGAAAAACGTTTCTTAAATATATGTTTGGCCATGGCGGGTGTCGGTGAAAGTTGTTTTTATTGTCACGCCTCTGTTGGAGTAGATATTTAAAATTTAAAAGGGAGGGTCCAGCACCTGTAACGCTCAGTCGGGGAATGATATTGTCTAATTATTTTCTTACCATTTATTGAATTGTTCATAATTCTATTACAGAGCATCCCGAATCATATCAGAAGACCTTGAAGGACTTGATGGAAGTGGCATGCAGATTGGAAGAACTGCATCGAACTAATCAGCGATCTCTCCGGAGACAGACAGAGTATGGAAGCAAGTGAGTGATATAGAATAATTATTCCAATAAGACAAGACTGGAACCCACCTACTCTATTTATTATTCCTAAGCTTAACCTTCTATCCTTATTTTGAGTAACTGAATTTCAACCAGTTCACATAGTATGCCTTGGTGACGATTAATTGTGAAACCAAAATAGCATGTCACATTGAAATCTGTTTTATTATATATTATTTTAATGTTTCTATCTTTCAGGCAAGCGCCGATAGATGACGACAACTACCTCCACCTGATGGGTCGCTCGAATTCAACTCCCGAATGGCAATCCATGGAGCAAAAGTCGAGCATGAAATACTTCTCCAACCCCGCCTCTTTTATATCGCAGAGTTCCACTTCTAGGACAGCGATGCACCTACCGCACCCTTCGCCGACGCTACCTCCCGAATTCAAAAACTTCAAACAAAACGTTGTCAAGTCCCCGACTGGTGTTATTCACATAACTAAGAAGAATTCCTTCCAAGATTCTTCATTCTCGGGTAATCATGTTTACATGGATTCTGTGGCAGCCAAATTGAGTAGTCGAAATGCTGACGAAAGAAGTTCCAACGGCTCTAATAAATCAGCCGGCGCCGGAAGTGGCTACTTGAGGATGAATTCCCTTAAAAATGAATCATTCATCAACGAAAGCGACTCTGCGTCGAGTACTTCTAGCAATATTGCTGCGAGATCTTCTCCTGTTAGAGAATTGGCGAGATCTGATCGATTACCGTTGACTGTTCCTCCGAAGACTTCGTGTGAATACGTCGAAGTCAGACCGAAGATCGAACGAGAGATGAAACCTAAAACGGGTATTTATAACAAAGAAAAGATGATGAGCCTCGAGGAGTCGGCCGATAACCCGCAGTATTATTGCCGGGAGTATGAACTCATGTCAAATTTTTCCACCGACACCAAACGGGAGAACGATACGGCATCGGACATTCCTCCGGCCGTGCCGCCCAGATCTCACATAGGGAAATTCCCAGCAAAAGTTCCAGTAGATTTGCATTCAGAGAATTTTATGAAGTTAGACAGCGGTCTGAGAGAACGTAAAAGTATTGAACATTATCAGCTGAAGTCGGTAAAAAGCGACGAATCTATTGTCGATGCGGAAGTGTTGAGGATTGTAGAACCCGGAGACATTATTCTTATTCAAGATAAAGTAAGATTGAAGCAAGACACTACGTCCCTCGAAGCAACTCAGGAAGAAAGATCTCAAAGTAAATGTGATTTGAAATGTGTCGTAGGTAGTTTTAGTGACGTTAGAGACTGTGAAGAAGGCGGTTCGGGCTGTGCCCGAAGGACGCAAGGTGACGTCGAATGTCAGATCGAAACGAATGCTGACGACGTCGGCAAAGTGAACTTTGATAACGAATCCGACGTCAGCAAGAAAAAGGGAAAGAGCGAAGACTACCGCTTCTTCCCGAGAATCAGTTTACAGAGGAAATCAAAATTGTCCGATAAGAAGACGAACAGCGTCGACGGTGGCATCGGGTGGGGTGAAGGCCCCTCGCAGCCTATCGTCAAGTCGCAGCCGGCTCTCTCCGATCGTTTGACTCCGTCTTTCTTGAAGAAGAAAACGAAAGTCGGCACTGACTCTGTGAGGCTGCAGGGAATCTGCTGAAAGACAATTTATGTTATCCATTGACATTGTATAGATATTTTCGCTATCCAGTGTATTTAAAGAATATCATTCCTGGCTTAATCTCAACGGTTTGTGTTTAGTAAGTCAAGCTTGTGCGTAGTTTGTTTGTCGGTTTACATGGGGTATCGTGTTAAAAGGGGATAACTGCATCGACCGTTGAATTAATCGTAAAAAACCTTTATTTTATAGTTACTTTACTGTAACAGACTTTATCAACGATGTGTTGTTGCAGACGCTCCCCTTACACATGTTTATATTGAATATTGTCACATTTACACGGCAAACTCTTTCGAAATAGATTAGCGTGGAAATATAACCTTATCGGTTTTGCAGTCTTGCCAAATTAAGCTAGCGATGTTTTTGTGTATTTTTTTAAAAGAGTTTGGCGTGTCGGCAATATTTCTTGTCGAGCGAGGGAAGTAATTTTGCCGAACGGCCGCGCCCGAACTAGGAACGTCAATTTCATTGATTTTCAAATTAAATGTGTGTTTTTTTTTATTATTTTTTAAATATAATATATACTGTGATATTTATGTTTAGCTGTCTGATAATCTTAAAAACAAATCGAAACCGATTAACGGGGGCGTGACGACGGCAAATTTTATTTCTCTCTGACATAATGGTATCGTTGAATTTACAATCGATGACGTATCGGGCATGCGAACGGAGTGAATGACTGTGGTTGTACTCGTCTGAGATTTATTATATTTTCTAGTGTTAAAAGGATCTATCTACGAAACTATTCTACAATACAGTCCTAAGCGACAATTATCCCATATAACATATTAAAAGGATTAAACGACAATTACAAACAATTACAAGGAATGTACATTTGTCGTTGAGCATCGTGGAACATACTTATTATTCAGCCAGATTCGGGAATTATGGAATCATGTGTTTTTCCGGAGTCAGAATCAAAGCCGGAAAATTTGTTTGAAAAATCTATTCATGATATTGATTTGTGAAATAATGGCTACGGACAAGAGTTATTCTAGTAACTAGAATGATCTGATGGTATACATATGTGTAATTTAAATGGGAATGATTGGAAAAAATCAATTTTTAATTTAAAACTAGAGTTGGATCGTTCTTTTTTTACTCAACTTCAAAGCCTTGGTAATAACATAATACCCTGTGAATTGTTATGGTGTTGTTTAAGTAAATTATTGTCAAACGTCGCAGTACAGTGAGATTTGTATGCTTGAACAAATCTATGTGAGAGTGAACAAAACGATTCTGTTTTTGCGATAGGTCCTTTTTACACTAGATTGCTGAATTAACAAAAAAACACTGATTTACGTCCCGTTAACGGCCACAATAACATAGTATATACGTTTTTAGGTGTCTTGAAATACTCTAGGAGTTGTCTACTTTGTAAACACGCGCGACGTTGCAAATTTTGCAAAAAATAATACAAACAGTACGAAATTCATGAAGTTACTCATCAATTCCAAATTAATAATAGTTTTTTTTCTTCGTTTCATAACATAACAACTTCATGATTTCCGCTAGCCATATTTAAACGTGCGTCAGCTATCGCGTCCATATTTTTATTTGTAATATTTTTTTATCAAATTGATTATCCTAAGTGATATTGTAATAATTTAAAAATAAATGTATGTTTGTGACAATGGAACACAATCAAAAATAGGTCGTAAATTCATTCTGGAACCGGAAAACGTCTTTTAGGATTTTATTTTACAAATTAGAATGATCAAGGTACTATACTTGGGTCTTTTTTTTTTTAACTATTGGTCATTTTCCAAAATCTTACTAAATATTCTCGTTCATTTTAAATCGGTCACTCGTTGAAGCTTCCTGATCGATAATGATCTGTGTTACATTTGGACGTTTTGAAATATTTAAATAAAACTTTTTTGTTGAGAAGAAATTATTTCTAATTAATATTTTTATGCTTAATTGTACGTGTTTCGTTTTCAGCTTTATTAAGCCTTTTCTCATCGTAATGACTAATGTCAACTATCTTTATTCATTTTGACAGTGCATAGGTTCTTATTGCAGGGAGGCCAACAAAAAGGATTAAAAACAAGCGACTCAATGTTGCCAGATCAAAAAACTTATTATACTAAAACAGGCAATGTGATGTAGATCATTACTGCGTATTTAGTTACGCAAAACAGTCAAATTGTAACATGGGTCATTATTGGTGAAGAAGCTTTAACTGATTTGTCAGAGTTTAACTACGTGTTCACCGTGTTAATTATCAAACATTCATTTTTTATCTCTTTTTTGTCATGTGCTGTCTCTCGGTTAAAAATATATTATGTAATTTTTAATTACTCTCTATTTAGAAGCGACATATCGGTGATTAAAACTCTACTCTTCTTAAAATAAAAAAAATAAGAATCGATGGCAGGTCCTTGGATACTTTTCCTACTGCATCGCAACTGAATTTTAAATGTTTTAAATCATCTAATTTAAAATTTTAAGTGAAGAAGACTTTACGAATACGTATAGTGGGTTTACAACTTAATATTACATATGCCAAAACAAAAGGTCCAATGTTCTATCTGCAGTGATAGTTTGTATCTTTGGACAGTAAAACGTAACTAGACGGACGGATGGAGAAAATTCACTTTAATGTAATGAAAATAACAGCGGTGAATGCTTGCAGCAAGTTGAGTTCCAATTTCTTGCCAAGACCAATATTATTTTTTTCAATTTAGTATGCTGATTTAAAATGACAAATCCTAACCTAATCCTAAGTCGCATACGAGAAGTGCGGCCGGCAAGAATACGTCATCGTCTTTCATGTATCTACGTTGAACGCGTTCACGAGACGAGTTGAGAGCGTTAACGTGATATCTTTTATTTCATATTGTTATCTTCTCCGTTGTAATCCCACTATATATTGACTTCTATTCGGCCCCGGACAGCACATAACTTCACGTCATATTGTTAATCGTATCAACTATCGTTTCGCTGGCTGGTTTATGTCGGTGAAAATTAACATAATTTTTTTATACTATTATTGTAGTTATAAAATGGATTGGATCTCAATAAAGTTATCGGTAAATATATTTCATACTTCACCCAATGATTTAAATCACAATTAATATTATAATTTAATAATTAACTACGCATTTCATTGAATCATTTAAATTAAAATTCATCAATGTATTTAAAATAGAACATTTTCGGCTTAATTGTTGAATAGACCTAACTCATATTATCAATTATCAGTTAGAACCTTTTTTTTTTTGTTAGTTTTCTCTATTCCAGTTTAAAAATAAGTTTTTTTAACTGAGCAAATATAAATATAACCTTTTGCATTTATTTAACCCTTTCCTCGTGTCGGTAGTGTTATTTTTGTAGTATTTATCGGATTGTAAAGATGAACAGTTACGACTTTGTTCCATAGTAACTAAACTAATCAAAATAACATTTTAACCAAAATTGTATGGAAAAACAGATTGAATTATGTCTCTGTTGCTTTCAGGTTGCGATGTGTGGATTGAAAGCTTTCATAAGCTCAATTATACTTCAAACCGATCGCACCCAATTTGAAGAACTTTTAAATATTCTTCATATGAACAAACAAAAAACGATATTGAAGCAACTCTTTGGTACTTGATTTAGTTTCTGACTACAATTGTTAAGAAATTTTGACACGTACATACGTGCTGACTGTAAGGAAAGGGTTAATTTCTGGGAATGTTTTTATGTGGTACATGGACTAAATTTCCTTTCCACACTTAAGCACTTTCATCACCATTTGTTATACCAGTTATTTTTTTAATCAAATATACTTTTATGTTATGTCAATTATATCCTAAAGAATAGGATGCCTAAAGGTCATTTTTCTCCATACGTAACTATATAAATATATTAGCACATAATAGGTAGCAACTTTTGACAATCGTAATAATATATAATATAAAATAAACAAATATTCAAAGAGCATTATTTTTCTACACGCACTGTAAATGTTTCCTGTTTATTTTGTTGATGTATAAAACTGTATAAAGTCTGTATAATTTTTATTGTATGTGCGTACAATATCACAAATATTAGGGCAATAAATTTTTTGAGAAATCTTATGAATCGTAGTTGTGAAATAGATATTAATAGATTTATAATTTTTTTTGGCCAAATTTTTTAATCGGTTGTTATGCCCTTTTGAAACATTGTCAGTTGAATCCTTTTTACATAAAAGGGTGCAACTCGAGAGAATTTACTTTTTGACGAAATGATAATTACACCAGGATGTTGTTTATGATTCGATTTTCAACGATTTGCTTAAAAATCAGTTTTTGTTGAATGAGAAATTTAGCTAATTTCTACATTAAAATTGAAGACGGATTTTTAAAAAAATCAGTTGGGTCAGTGTTTCGGTTTGAATATAATTTAACTCAGTGATAAACACATTAAATTATATCGTAACTATTGGACAATTTAAGCTTTCTTACGACAGTAAAACAACAAATGATTATCTGACGAGTCACATTTTCATGTAAAGCATTGTTCCATTGTAATAAGATCTTGTAAAATTTGGATTACTTAAGTCCTTTCATAGGTTCGTCTGTGAGTATAAAAAGACCTGTGTGACTTCAGATAAAGCTGGAAGAATACTTTTAAATGTCTTTTACTTAGTTCAAAATAGTGTCGTGAATAATCACAATAATTATTCAGAAGTAACTGATATTACAGTTTTCAAATACTCGTCGCACATTTTTTTTTGTCGCGCACCCCGTACTAAGTAATTATAGTTTCTTTCTTAATATTTTAGTAAAAGTAACAATAGAAAACTGGCAAATAACAATAATTTTAACCGCGCCCCCCCTCAGTTTTATCGTGGCCGGAAGAAAATGCTCCGATCAATATTGCCCTGTATGATTGACATTTAAAGCAAACGTTTCATATCTCGATGGTCTTTTGAGCGGCAAAGTAACCTTCGATTAGGTCACTATAGAACTGGGGTGAACTCGTATCTTTCGTATTTTTAATTATTCCGTGCCATTGCAGAAGCATTTTATATTTTATTTTCTACGTGATCAATTGAATAGTGCAAATTTCAGAATTTTAGTGAATATTTATTTCATAATGGCTATTAAAATGATTTTTTCTGTTCATATACAATGTACTCGGATGAAAACACTGCATGGAAATTGAGGGGTAAACTCGCGTCGGCTTCGGTCGCCGTCTTCCCAGGCTCAAATCCCAGTAGAGACAGTTTCATAAATTGGTTTATGGATCTGTGTTCAAAGGCATGTTTCTCTCCCGCTCGTCTGATCCCGACAACGGGACTCAGCAAGAGTGATTAGCTGTCCACTTGTCCTGCCTCAGCCGTAGCGAGCAGTTCTCGTACAACAACTTCTGTTGAGATACCTCTGTTAAGTGTTCATATCCTTCAAATTGGTATCGGCCTGAGCCTGCGAGTGTACAACGTCTTATTATCTCAACTTCACCCCTCAAGGCCTCTTTTTATCAATTGAAATTATTAATAGAGAAATTGAAGGTTTCATAATATTGATATTACACTTTGTATTGAGAGAGAAATCTGTGATTGCATTTACACCCCAACACTGCCTCGGTAAACTTTATTGGTGAATTTAAAGGTTCTATGTGCAAACGCTAAAAACTTGTATAGCAATATCAGCCGAATCATAAAGATATTGCTTCCTTGTGTCAGTTTGCTTTTTCATCTAAATCCTTGTAAAATCATTCTTTTACTGTTTTCAATCCGGTCTATGCAATTTGTTATTGACGAATTGAAAGGTTCTAAGTGAAAATTATATCACACGCAAAAATGACCTATATCACAATGTTGGATAAGTCAGACATGGGAGAAAATCGCGAATGCCAAAGAGTTGAATTTAATAGGGTAAAATATCAAGGTATTTCAGTTCTACAGTTTTTAAAAAGTTAAAGGTTGATAGCTATTTCGGCTTACGCCATCGTCAGAACTATGCTTTAAACGTACATTTACTTGGCTATATATACTGTCTAAGAAGAGATACACAATGCATCATATTATTCACTCTAACATAGGAATTCAAAACAGTAAAGATAAAATCAACAACCTCGACAGAAGCGGAATATATAAAATGTCCTGTGGATCGTGTAATGCGAATTACATAGGACAGACAGGTAGAAGCATATCAACACGTGTTAAAGAACACATAAGATCTTTTAAAAATAACAAATCTGACTCACAATTTGCAAATCATTTTTTGACCGAGTCTCATGACATTAGTTTAAGTTTAGTTCCAACCGTTCTGCATCTTTGTCATAAGGGTCAAAAACTAAATTTACTAGAACAACTTGAAATTACCAGACATAAACAAAACATCTTAAATGAGCAAACCATTATTAATCCATCGCCGTTGTTAAAACCCTTAATGTAATCAATAATAAATATCAATATATTTTTTCCTAATTTACTTGTGGAAAATCCCACATTGCTTATTGTTTTTCAAATCACTTAAGCCATAGTTAATAAATTTAATGTAGCATAATTAATAATAAATATCAGTTTAAAGTATTCTAATTAATGTTTTTAAAAACCCAGACTGCTTATCTTTCTTTGTAACACTAAAATCACAGTTAATAAGTGCAATATTGTAATTAGAATTTGAATTAGTATGTTAGAGTGAATAATATGATGCATTGTGTATCTCTTCTTAGACAGTATATATAGCCAAGTAAATGTACGTTTAAAGCATAGTTCTGACGATGGCGTAAGCCGAAATAGCTATCAACCTTTAACTTTTTAAAAACTGTAGAACTGAAATACCTTGATATTTTACCCTATTAAAATGGAGTTCTACCAAGTAAATGCCAAATCAATAAATAAGTTGAATTTAATCTTGTTGTTTAAATGTGACCGCTGTCTCGTGTTTTATCATATAAAACATATATAAAGAGAGATTTTTGAACATAATAAAACATTTATTTGGTTTTGCCAACCACTCGGAACCTTTGAATACTTTCATCACGGGAAATGTACTGTCTTGTTTGGAATAATTGCAGTTTTGTTATCATCCGAGTGAACTGTGTTTATTGAACATTATTTTAATTTTATTCGTTGATTAACGCAACATAGATAGAACATCGTTGTCATATTTTTCATTTAATATTTACGCCATCAATGAACAGTTCAATTAAACATTTTTTTTTAATTTCATTTCATACATTAATCGTTAAATTAGGCTAATTCTTAGATTAACGCAATCTCATATATGTGTTATTTAAGTGCAAAATTAATATAAAAATAAATAAGTGATATCTACTGTAAATATATTATATAACTTAAAAAAATTGCATGCCATTTGTAATTGATTGAAGATATTTTGTTTTGTAAAAAAATATATATATATATTTTAAAAACTTAATGTATAAATTTATATATTATATGTACATAAACTTATATTATGTAAAGTGTTCTACGATTATAAAAATAATATATATGTGGGGGGGATGTTTTTTTTTTTTTTTTTTGAATTTTCTTTTCAAATGTAGCTCTATTTCGTTGATTCTTCGTATTGTCGTTGATTCTTAAATATCTATCGAACGGTAAAAACACGTCATCTACAAATTAGTATATTTAATAATGTACGCTAATTGCAGTAAAGTAGATTTTTGTTGCAAGGGCCTAACTACAAATATGCATGTTTTGAGTTCAGTTCGGTTTAAGCGATGCTATCATCATGTCTAAGATTGAAACAAAGCTATAACCGTAGGGTATACCTACAAATGTTATTATAATGTTAGTGGCAATCACGTAAATTACGTGTTGTACTTTAGTCGACTTAAAAACTTGTAGATAGACCCCTGTGATCCTAACCCAGTGAATTGTTGTATAACATTCAGAGAATATCTTTAGAAATATTACGCTGAACTATACCAATGCACGAGTTCCAAAAGGAATCAACTCAAAAAACATCGTTCTGAGATAATAATTGTGTTTGAACTTTTCTCTTTATTATATTCTTATGATGAAAATATTTGTTTTGTTTTGTTACAGAATAAAACAATCCAATTTCCTAACGAATTCATTGTGTTTTTTTTTTATAAAACCAAGCTGAATCGATTGTATTGAAAATATAAAACACTTTTGTCAATGATTCCACTTTAATTTGATATGATCAGTACCTGTTTGGCGATGAGCATTTTAAACTGATGATAATATACTTTTTATACCGAACAAAGTGTTAAACAATTGGTAATTGAAATATTATAGGAATTTACAGATGAAGATACAAAATATGAATAAGTGGCACTACACTTAAAATGTTTGCTTACAAATAAGTTCGAGTGGTCGCTAACAATAAATTCCTTTCGTACCTATTTGTTTTTAACTCTATTTGTGTCAGATCGGCATTATTGCATCTATATTTTGATATTATCTTCTTTGATCTATGTAACATAAAATGTCGACGCTACAGGCTTTATCCTAAAAGCTGGAATTTTTCATTTGCTATTTACTCAGAACGATGTTATACTAAACATCCATTGAATATAACAATAATTCGTTGATTATGAGAGTGTGTATGTATTTATCGCTCGGCAGGTATTACAGAATCACTGGCAATACTTTGAATATTATTCATTTGAAAAGAATTAAAATCTATTATAATTAACAAACTATTAAGAATTTTTTTAACTTAGGCATATGTTGTCATAGATTTGTTGTAGAATCTTGATGAATTTATTATTGTTTTTAAGTTTTTTGTTTTCCATAAACCTTCCTTTATAAGTACAATTGTAAACATTGCAGTAAATTGATACAATTGTTATAAACATTAGATAGTTATATCGCATACCTCAGTACTACCCTTAATAGTTGGATATGCATGTGATTGGAATCATCACAGAAATAAAAGATATATTTATTTTTCGATTTGTTTTTTTTTTATTATTATTTTTCACATCGTAGAATTTTTCATTGAATATCTATCCTTACATTACGAATCCTGTGTTCTGTTTTTCCGTCGCCATGTCGGCTATATAAAATCAATCTTCTCCTCATCAATCAATCCTTTATCATCTGAAGTTATCAGCTTTTACCTAGCACTGCAACTTGACCGATCTCCTTCATATTTTCATTGACGATATAATCTTATTGGTAATTTTATACCTAATATCTTTTCTACGAGTTCTTTCTTGATTGACTTTATAAAATTCCCTTCACTGTTATTCGTGGCTCTACATAAGCCGCCGCCGTCTTCTTTAGTTAACTTTGTCATTCTACTGTATCTTTCAATATACCCCTGATTCTTTTCCAGTCAGACATTTCCTCATCCAAAACCGTGGTTCGAATTATTTTGAACTTCTTAAATTGTTGTCAAATATTTACTTGAAACCAGCAGTTGGGAAGCCTCCGCACACTCATTCTGGGTTGGCGCGCGCTACTAGACAGTTGGTCAATTAACATTTGATCGGTCCGCGTAGCCTACGCGCATCCTTTGAAATTTCCGCGCAGCTAACCTCTTGGCTTAGAGGGAACATTGCTTGAAACCCAACATTTCGATTCATATTTGACGACTACTGTAATCCCCCTTACAACACGCATTCTAATCTATGCGAGAGTTTTCGAAGGGTGCAGTTCTGAACAACCTCGTCTCCTTCAGTGCTTGTGTATTTACATATCGAGGACTTTACATATGACAAGTTGGACCTTGACTACTGAATTGAGACTGCAGAATTCCACTCGTTTTGAAACGTGGTGTTTCAAATAGATCGGGTAGGGGCTTAAAGTACACATCGAGTTAAGCCCTTTTTTTACTGGGAGCCACTTGGTGCATTGGAGTTATCTGATCCTGTGAAAAAAAAGTATTTGTTATAGTGAGATACTACTAGCTATTTGTAATATCCTTTATTACAGAATATCTTTAAATGCAGTTGATACCTTTTTCCAAATTTCAGTTCAGCTAATTAAAATAAGATAGATACATTCGTAAGGAAAAAAGCATTTTGTATAGATTGATAATATCGCTTTACTAAAAAGTAGTTCATTTTTATTTTAAATGGAGATAAATTAAGATGAGATCGAAAAATCTAAAATGCTTTAATTACTTAGTATTTTAGTTACAAAGTTTAAGAAATAGTTCTGGAATTGGAGTGCAAATTCAAAAGATCTCTTCTTGGTTTTACTATGAGCTATGTGATGTAAGTTGAAATTACAAATTAACATTGGAAACTAATCTGTTCGGTGTGGAATGGTACGAAAGAATGAATCTATACCGGAACTCATTTTAGAACTGATGCTGCCATTCAGTTATACACTCGTCCAAAACCATCCAGCAATGGATTATAAATTGGACGCTGAAGAATTTATCATCAGCATTGTCACATAGAACTTTTTAACATTAATTTATTCACACTTAGACCTTTTTGAATAAATTATTTGAGTTTGGTAATGTTGCAGTTTTGAATGAGTGTAATAAAATGGCTTTTAGATGTGTTACTTAACCTTTCAAGCTCGTTTTACGGATCAAAAACAACCCACAAGGACGGACTCGTGCCCTTCATGCAAAAACAACGTCCTGTTGTATCTTCCATTGATAATAGCAATAGCTGAGCGATTTAGTTGAAATAACTTGATTAACATAAAGAATAGATTCAAATTTGAATTGTGATTATTTTTTATTGTGTTTTATTTGATTCGAAAAAGTTATCAACTGAGTGATATTTTTAAATACTTGACCACCACCGGTGTACCATAAAATAATTCACCCAGAATGTCACCAGATATGTTTTTCAAACAAAAATAATCCATTTATATTTTAATTATTGTGTTCAAGCTGGGCTCATTATTTAATTCATTAGAACTGAAAAAACGCCATTCGAGTAGTTCTCAAAGATTTAATTGAATAAATCATAATATATAAAATAAAAATAAACTTTACTGCTGTTTACGTAAAAAAAATATGTTAACCCCTGGGACTTCAAAACCGATTTCAGGTTGCCGAGCCTGAAGGGTTGATTGTTATCTTATTTCTTGCCCTACATAAGAATAGCATTACTAACAAGCGTTCATTGTAAAGGTGTTTATTACATCTCAAAAGTAACAATTGTAAATTTGACATAACAACAATAGTGACAACTAAACAAATTATTTTGGCAATTTTGAATTACGACGCTGTCTGTGAAAAATAATCTTTTTTTAGATGTATCACTTTTGTTTCTGTGTTAATATAATGCCACTGTAATGGATGAGAAAGAAACTAACTGTTTAAACTCGAAATGGATTTTCACGTAATTAAGGTGTCACCTTTTCAGTTGCAAAATTGTTCCGTCTGGAATTTGACATCCAAAGAAACAAACCTTGAAATTTACCATGTTGATATCAAATCAATGAGTCGCTGATAATCAAAACTTATAATCCTGCAATGCTAAGTTTGGTGCCAAATTTATTTCAATACCCGACCCATGTTCTCAATCGCTGTGTGAATTTTACAAGTCGCACGTCTTCACAAATGTAAACTTTTGAAGATGGTATAACCTCTTTTTCCAACCTTCTTCTCCTTCCTGGAAGACTGTTAGATGCTATCCATAGAGTGTACTCGGCAATGGCGGATTCAAAAAGATGCCAGGGGATT
Source organism: Himalopsyche anomala (assembly GCA_031772345.1). Classification (NCBI taxonomy): domain Eukaryota; kingdom Metazoa; phylum Arthropoda; class Insecta; order Trichoptera; family Rhyacophilidae; genus Himalopsyche; species Himalopsyche anomala. Next base: position 4,635,444 of record CM062842.1, read on the forward strand.
ACCATTCAATTTACAAAATTAATCCTATATATAATAAATAATCTATATATCAATTACAGATGTAGAGAAAAGTTGCGATCGTTGGTTGTCTTTAAATTCTTCTCAGGGGGTGGCCGTGACCATCATGGCCATCCCTCTGGATCCACCAATGGTAATGTTGGTTTGTCTCGGGAGTAAAGGGTTGGGAGGGAATTTTGCAGACATCGCACACGCTCTGAGAGAAGAAGAATCAGTTAAGGTCCTTCTTCTCCTGCCTCACATTGTCAGCCACTATGGTCAACAAGTGATTAGAGAGTTATATTATAGCGGTCATCTTGATTAAACGATGTACAGAAGAATGATCTTTGCGATTTGATTTTGTTTGACTTGACTAAATAGACAAGACATGCAAGAAAATGATAGATTGGGATTGATTGCAGCGGCTCATATACATTTGTAGTAACAATATCATGAATTTTTTTTCCTCTTAACATATACAAAGCCTTCCTAAAAAAAAACATTTGTCTCCGTGACGTAACATTAGTCTACAGTTGTGAAATGTCATTTGAATCTGTTTCAGGAGCTAAATACTAGTGAATCCATTGAGTAACATAATTTAATTTTCTACAAATGGTTGATATTTTTTTATGCTTCTGTATTTAAATGATAATTCTATCGACATTTTATTAAGCCTAAGATTTTTTTTATCAAAATTACGTTACGTTGATTAGATGTTTAGGTGACTCCATTTTTTTCGCTGTTTTGTAAAAATGCTAAAAAAGTTATCGTGTGTTTTGTGTGCCACTTAGCGCTCAAACTCCATCTGTACTCGACTATGTAAAAGAATATGTTGAGTTTGGTTTCTGCGTGACGAGTTCAAGTTTTTTTCAAATAATTCCAAATCCATGTATGTATTCAAATTCAAACGAATACAGCATTACCTTTCTTTACTATTTCTTTCAATGTCGATCTCGTAGCCTTCTTTTGGATTATTCATGAGTTTGAAGTCTCAGGTTGACAAATTAATAAATTAATTTATGATTGATTCTAAATTAAAACAAAAATCAATCTTCATTTTCAATCAATTTTTGTTTTTCGAATTAGCAACACTTTTTTCAACGCCAATCAATTTGACAGCTGAGAGCTAATTTTTACTCAGTTTGGTTTGCCATTTCACCATATTTAAATTTGTATATTCAAAAATGATGCCGGCAAAAATTTTAGTCAATGGATAGTGCTACAGATCCATTATTACTGACAATTTCGTTCCCCAATTAAATTACATTAATGTGGAAAAGCTGTGGTTTCAAAAAGGCTACAAATTGGCCGTCGCTGGTAAAAGTGTTGCTAATTCTAAAAAAACCTATACTTGCAAACTGACTTATATCCCTGCATTCAGTTGAATTTATCTCTTTAAATTATTGGCTATTATTATTTGCGGTAGGAAACCAAACTTGTCATATTATTTTCTGACACCATTGTAAAAACTGTTCTGTTAAAATATATAGGAAAGACTTCAGTGCCTTATCAAAAAATATAACTTGTTTTAAATTAAGATATATAAATTATATTCTTCTATTGCAGCATCGGTGACACGAGTTGTGCTGTTCACAAATTTCTTATGCAATTTCTTCTAATTAGTAATTAACATACTAAAATGTCTTCTTTATAGATTCTCCGCCTACTATGTGGTAAACTCTTTTGTCAAATTGAAATTCAAAATGTTTTACTTGGTTTTTTTCACTACACCAATTATATTTATTTTCTCGAAATGATTATTGCATTATCCTTCGGTGTGTGTTCATTAAATATTAACATATTTTGGCCAATTTGACTATTTGTCCCACTCGCTACCCCATTCTTTTCACCCTGGAGGCTTTGAGAAAGTGATTATCTTACAACTGGTCTTTTTTTAACCTAATTCTTATCTTCTCTGAAGAGATTGATTGGCAACTAGTTTTTAATATAAACAACTTCCGTTGAAATGTTCCATTTCGATTCCATCTGATAATAATTAAAATAAAATAAACATTGATGGGGCTACCTATAAAATATGATGTCGCACAATTGACCTGACTCCCTCCATCGTCAGAAAATCTTTAAGCCTTCTGTCTAAAGGACGTCACATTTTTAACATCCGCCCTATTTATTTTTAAATTGGTATATCTTATTAAAATATATTTCTTCCAATATAAGGGAAATCATCAATTTCTTACAACCCTATCCACTTTGTAGCAAATTGTCACACTTTGTTTGATCCTCTGGCCGCACTAGTGCAGTTGATAGTGCTCCGTGTTTCTGAACTGTTATCGACTCTTCATTAATGATTTGAATAAGACAAAACACAAATATTTTTATTGAGTATAGATAAATATAATTGGTGTGGAGAATCAAAGTAAAACATTTTAAATTCTGAAATTGGTCTACCAATGAAAGCTTTCGTATAAGTCATCATTGAAATTGTAATGTTACATAGTAAAAGACACACTGTTGTCTTTTCTCTTGTTTTTTTTTACTGTACTTGATGTGTGAGAAAGAAAATAGATATTTTTATTTATTTCAGTGTAAATATATCGTTACCGTTCTGATAAAAAAAACTGTTTAATTAATGTATCAAACAGTTTATTAAAAAAAAAAAATGATAATTTTGTTACTCCACAAATTGTGACACATTTTACGCTTCTTTAACCTTTTGGCTGCCGTAGAAAAAAGCACGTCTCTACCTAGAATGCCAGCAATAATTTGCAATTAGTTATTGACGAGATAACTCGCCACTGGTGTTGAGCATGAAAAATTTCCAATGTGAATGTGGCAACAATCCAGTGAAGAAGCATCATCGACAGAATATCACAAGGTTTATGAATGAACTAAAAATAAATTTATTTTTGATTACAAAATTACGTACCTAATAGTAAGTAATTTGAAATAAATACTGTTAATGTTTGTATTTTACTCCCTTCCTGTAGAAAAGGAAAAAACTCCGGCCTTCATTTTTAGTTTATTCGTGAGCCTTGCGATGGTCTGTCTGATGGTGTTTCTTAAAGACGTGAAACACGTGTCACAACAAATGAAGTAACAAAGTTATTATTAGAAATTACCGCAGATTTCATCGAAAAAAAGTCCAGTAAAAATAATAACTCATGAACAAAGATTTTGAGTTTATTGCGTCGTTTGAACGAATCCAAACAACGTAACCTTTGAAGTGAGCGAGTCATTTGTTGATATGTAACTCAAAACGGACGGAGATGATATTTTTGACGTATACGAAAGCTGTCATTGGTACATTTATACATATTAACATCTTCTTGTATTGTTGATAAATAATACAGTATATATTATTGTCAATCTGTGTAGATTGTGGTTATTATAAGTATGTATTTATTGTATACAAAAACCTGTCACAAAAAAATGATAAAAATATTTTTTGTCAAAAATAAAAAAAACCAATAATTACTTCGACTTGTCTGTGTTTATATTTCATTCCTTTACAGCAGTGCTCCGCAACCTTTTATCACCTACGACACACCAAAATTATTCATATAATTTCGCGGCACACCAAAAGCAAAAATATATAGGTAATAAATTGATACACGAATTCTACAATAAATTTTCGCTTTTTATTTGAAAAGTATGCATACCTAAAACTATAATATATTTACTTTTATGCAATCTTAATAATTATTATAAAATTATAACTAATTAATGTGATACCTGCGCTTGTTTCAATATCAACACAAAGGTTCTATATTCGGCTCGATATTTGACAGCACAACCCGAAGTTCTGGGTCAAAATAATTTTTCATTATGTATTTGACCGCGGCACACCTGTATCCGGCTTACGGCACACCAGTGTGCCGCGGCACACCAGTGTGCCGCGGCACACCGGTTGCGGACCACTGCTTTACAGCAGTGTTCGGCAAACTTTCTTATAAGACAGATACACTGAGCGGTTTGATTATGACAAAGGTCCGCATCAGGTCTGATAACTCTGTCTTAATGATTAGGTGGATCTGAGTTCAAGTACATACTGGTAAAGTCAATATAAAATTTAGTTTTAAGGTCTTAGTCGTAGGATATTAGTTTATGGTCGTAGGTAGGGCTTCCAATTAACCGGACTTAAACACTAACCGGTTTTCGGTTTTTTTCTGACAAATAAACCGAGTAACCGGTTTAAACCGAATTATCATATATGTTGATTAGGTAGGTATGCAAAAAAATCGTATTTTTTTCAATATTTGGTATAACAGCTAATACTCCAATTTCAAACAAAAAAACGATATTTATCTTAATGGGACTATTTACCAACCTGCTTGCCATGACAAAGTAACAATTCTGGAACTTGAAACAACAAGAACACAGAAGGTAATATATGTAACAATTTCAAAGTTTTCATTCAGGAATTCGAATCCATAGGATAAGACAAACGACCAAGTGTGTTTAACACTTGTCTACAATGTAATAAAAAAATGGTAAAACAGTGTGAAATATTATGTAAATTTAAAGCTTTATAATGCCATTATCAATATTTCAAATCTTTTTTTGTTTGTAAAAAAAATATCCGGTCATTCATAGACGAGTTCGCTGCTGTGCCATTTTGGCAATAAATATTTTTGAATAATTTAATTTTCGTAAAATACGTCATTATGTTAATATTGTTTTTGCCGTCGGTGAGAAGGTCCTATGTTAAACAGATGGATTGTGCGAACAGGCGCGGATTCAGAAGTGTATACTTACGCAGTTTTCGAAAATAATTTTAATAGTTACTTACTATTCATTTGATTACGCGCGGTGCCTATGATTTTGAGCGAATTATAATAATTTATTGTGTGGCACGACAAAAATCCGGTCAGACAGTAACCCTATTCGGCCGTGAAAAGATGTCAGAAAACCTAGCATCCTGGCAGCCCAAGCCCTTCCACTTTCCTAAAAAGAGCCTGAGCGACGGGATAACAACCGTTTTTCATAAAACAATTTTAGTGTAGATGCCTTCATTCATACTCCATTTGCTATGCATTGATAATGGACATTGTATGAAAAAAAGCTTGTGTTAGAAATATTATATTTATTGTACATATTGTGGACCGTAATTATAATTGAGAATCTCAGATTTTCGGTTAGCTTTATTATAGTTGTAAGAAATCTTTATAAAATATGACATAAACTTTTCTTGTTAGTTTCTAGTTCGATTCTGTGCGGCAAGTATTCGAGAAGTTTTATCGCTGCGTAACTTTATTATCAGTTGACATGATAAAAAGCAAAAACGACAAACAAGTTTCAAGACTCCAAATTTAGTGTTAATTGTCATACGTTTCTATAAATACGATAATCATGTGCTCAGTGCTTTCCGTTTTAGAATAATTAGTAAGTTATAAATTTAATAACGAGAGAATTTCAAGTCGTATTCTTTTAAAATAAGTTTGTTTACATTGGACCGGGCTTGTTCGCAAACGTCATAATATTAACAAAAAATAAACTTGTTTCACTTTAAAACATATGGTTATTTATTAAATGTGTTACGTACAATTAAATGCTAAAATACACGACTTAAATTATCTTTCTAACTGATTTATTCTTGTCATTAAAACATCGACAAAGTTTTTTTTTTGACAGATTTAATATTGTGAACATTGGCCCTGCTGTGTCAATAATAGTAAAAACATTACCAACATAACCTCAATTTGTTTTGTTTGCAGTGCAAGAATGAACTGCAATGAAGAAAGAAATAATAATTTCACATTATTGCTTAAAATTTTTAATTCCTTCAAAAATTTGTTTCTATAAATTGAAGAATATAATTAATAAAAACTAGTTATTTTTACATATCTAAGTACTGATAATCAATATTATTTTTTACGTATGTTTTTATCATTTTCAAAATCTTCAGATCTAAAATTCGTAATATGTCTGTCTATCTATAAATACAATATTTTTTGGCTCGATAATCATAATGGGATAATATGTTAACTTGATTATTGACTCTGAATTGATTAAGTAACGAAATCGAAACTAATTATTTATATATAATGTTTACGATGGGTTCATTCGACGTATTAATGCTCGATATTTTAATTAAATATTCTCTGTAAATCGATGTTTTTCATCAGTATTGTCCATAACATACTGCTCAATACAATTTTTAAGATTGTTTTGATAATTTACAAAATGAAACAGAAACTTTCGTTATAAACAAGATGGTGTGCTAATCTCTGCGAAATTTACGAAAGCGGAATCCACTAGCGCGGCGCGTTGATTTCGAGATTCCTTACACTCGAATAGAGACAGTGAGAGATTTAATGGCGGACATTTCTCGTAATGGAATTTTTTAGAAATTTGGAGCTGATATGGTTGAAAAAAATGAGCAGTAATTCTTTTCGCCCCCACGAATAAAATAAATATGGAAATTATTTGTTATTATTCTATAACCAATAATAAAAAAATTACCACTCCTGACCCCAACCATAACAAAAAGACTAATAAGGGTGCTACAAAAATTGGTTACATAAAATATAGATTTATATTTTAAATGAAAATGTTTATATTTTGTAGTATTATCTAAAAATTCTTTTCACATTTATATTTCCAATTGTTGGTAACAGCCTTATTAATTAGTCTTTCTTGTTTTGTATAAATAGCTCTGTATCAATATATCGTCTGTTTGATGAAAAAGTCATTAAGTGAAAAAATGTAGATGCTGATAATCGATGCAATAATCGACATCAAACATTTTATCAGTTATATCCAAACATAAATAATAACAAAGTCTTTTGCCTTGTTGCCGCTAGCACATAGATGCGAAATGGAACGAAAGTGGACCGTACTGCCATAAGGTTGTGCGTCGTACCGGTCCGCTTCCGTTCCGCTTTCGCACCAGTGTGCTAACGGTGTGTATAATCTAAAAGTTTCCAAAAAGTCTCACAAATACTTATTCTCTTGGTTGCAGAGAAGTTTTCAAAAGTAAGTTACTGCACATAGTGACTTTTTGGAAAAATTATATAACAACGAATGCACTGAGTAACTATTGGTGGTGTTCAATTTAACTTAAAAAACGTATTTTACAACAAAATGACTAATTTACTAGGTATAGCATGACAAATTACGTAGATTGTGGCAACTAACTCAGTTTTGACCGACATCACCTAATGACTTCTTGGAGCAAACCGACGATATGTTCTTCAGTTAAAATTGAACGAAACCTGTCTTGATCCTATTAAATAATTGTGAATTAAGTAAAATATAGTGTTTTATTATTTCTTAACCCTTTCTTAACTAAGATGTGTAAATAGTACACATACCTACTAATCATTTACATTCCTCTGTATATATATATAATAAATACTAAAATTCAGGTATTCCTCCCTTATACATTTACGCATTGAGTAATGCAATAATAGAAATATTGTAGTAGTGTTATATAATTGTCATAATTCACTTCCGTTTGCCTGATGTGTAACGGATACACAGCACAGGAGCACATGCTTTTTTTGCATAGTAAGGAAAAGGTTGATGAAAAACTAATTTGATCTTTTATTATGTTTTAGGTATTTATAGGTTCACACATTAATATATATAAATAGCCAGAATGTCGTATTTGCAGATAGTAAATGGAATCGGAAAGAGGTGTGTATTTGATAATTGAAATATTAATTTTATATGATTATTAGGGTCACACTCTCACACAGAGTTAGAGGGGGCTCGGATGGGCTCATGTGAGCCCTTTGTTTTGGTTTAGGTTGGCGAGCCTCTTGTCCAACCCTCCAGAGATGATTTTTTTTGAGCCGTATTGAATTAACAGATGACTTTTATTTCTAGCAAAAATGCATGTACATATATATATATAATATAGGCCCATCAGAGGTGGTCCAAGTGATATCTTAAAAAATATGTTAGATGCATTGTAATATTTTACACCTCTTAAAGTATCGTAAAAGTGAAGTAACGTCTGTGTTATCTCTGTAAAATAAAAATATGCAATCCACCAAAACACCAAATAAAAACGCGATTGTACTTAAAAGTAGAAGATTTTTTTTTACCATTTTACTAGTTGGCTCACTTCAACTCTACATGATCACACAAACATTTGGGGTTGAAAAAAAAACAGTATTATAAAATAAGTCGCATGTGCTTTTGGTAGTCGTGTCCGTCCCAGCGGCTGATGAATGGTTGAAGTCAGTATCCTTTTTAACCAAAATTGAATGAAATCAATAGATAACGGTGTTTACTGTTACCACATGGATACGCTCGTCTTTGCAGGGTTAAATTACTATATTTTAGTGAATAATAATTTTAAATCATAACTTTTCATTTATAGTTTTCCGTTGAATTTGGTTAATAATTCAGTCTATTCATTTTTTTAGATCGATATGCCTAAGAGATAACATATGCAATTTGACGAAACAAAGATGGCAGTCATCGGAAGCTCGTCAAATAAAGCCCGACATAGCTGTGCGGCCAATCGAGAAGGTGCTGATTGCCAACAGGGGCGAAATAGCGTGTCGGGTGATCAAAACGGCGCGGAGACTCGGCATACAGACGGTAGCAGTTTATTCTGATGTTGACAAAAGTTCGATGCATGTTAAGATGGTAAGAAAATTTCAATATTATTTGTAAACTATAATATTTTCTTCTCTTTGGCGCTACAGTCCGGGGTAAACCTTGGCCGCCTCAATCAATCTCCTCCACTCCTCTCGATCCTCCAGCCTTCTTACGCCAGTGGCTGATTTTCAGCACTCGCAGGTCCTGTGACACCATATCCATCCAGCAAAGTCACATTCTTCCAGTGCATCTCAAATTTTCATGAGCAGAAATTAAGCCAGTTTCTTTGGTAACATAATGTGCATTCAGATTTACTTTTCTGTAGAGACGCAATGAAGTACGCATTGTGAATACTTTTATTTTGTGACTCCACTATGACCGCTCCCAATGTGGAGCATATGGACTTCTAATGTAGTTACTCTCAACAGAAGTGTTACTATGAGAACTGCCTTTTACTCAGTTGGTCAACCTTTCTTTTTTCTCAAAGGGAGTAAATGGAGTAGGGATAGAATGATAGAACTAGGACAGGACTAGTGGTTAGCTAATCGCTCTAGCTATGCCCTGTTTTTAGGATTGGATGTGTGGGACGGGGAAATCCAAGACATCACATACTTCCATGTTGTCCGTACCAGGATTTGAACCTGTGACCATTGTAACTGAAGTCAACGACCTTGACCACGCTGCCGGCAGACTCATTATATGTCCATTCAGTAGTCAAGTGGCCAACGGTCTTGTGTCTTATTTAGTTGGAGTGGCAACGGGTTCGAGCCCCTATAACGACTTGATTTATCTGCACTTCACATCACTGCACTTGCGCACATTGTCTTTGTTGAATAAATGTTGATGAGCATTGTCAATATTTTTAGGCTGACGAGGCATACCATATCGGGCCGCCACCTTCCCAGCAGAGCTACCTTCGCGGAGACACCATCTTAGAGGTTGCCAAGCGATCAGGAAGTCACGCAGTCCATCCGGGATACGGATTCCTGTCGGAGAATTTGGAGTTTGCTGAGAAGTGTAAGAACGAGGGAATAATATTCGTAGGACCACCGTCCACTGCTATTAGGGATATGGGAATCAAAAGGTGTGTGATTGTCATCAATCGTAAATGTATTTCCTGCAGCCATGTGCAAAATCTCTAGCACTTTCTTCCTATTCTTAAACTTTTGGGTATTTATGTTATTTTTTTATTAAATTAGGTTTTCTCGCACCTTTGGATTATTTTAACTATTACTCTATACCAGGCGTTGGCAACCTGCGGCTCGCGAGGCGTCGTGGTGCGGTCCGCAAGATTCTCGCCGCATCACATGTGGCCCAAGTGCGGCCCACACTAATCTCCACGTAAAATATTTGGCACTTTTACAACAAAAGGTTGCCAACCCTTGCTCTACACCAAGAGTGTCAAACCTTTTTTTCCCTGGGATCGACTTTTCAATCTTGAGTTTTCTCGCGATCGACTTCTAGCATGATTCTTATAAGAAATTTTATTTAGTAGGATTTTTTCCCTTCTTCGAACATAGAAATGTTTATTTTAAATGCAAAATACATATCATTAGATAGGTATGTGCTTACAAAACAATTCAATTATAGTATTTTTGTATATTTTATATTTAAATTACATATTTTTTCGAAATTCACGGAAGCTTTCGGGATCGACCAAATTTTGCTTTCGACCGGTCAATCGCGATCTACCGGTTGGACACCCATGCTCTACACTATGTAGGGCATATAGATTCCTAATGAAATTTATCTTAACAGTCATGCTTCTACGAGAACTATTTGTTACTCAGTTGTTCGATTATACTTTTTTTCCAAAGAGAGTAGGGATAGCAGGATTGGGCTAGAAAAAAACTACTGGTAAGCTAATCACTCTCACTATGTTCCATTTTTAGGATGAGATGGATGGGAGGGGCAATTCAAGACATCACATACATCCATACTTTTGAACAGAAATTTATAAATCAACTGTAAAAACAAGTCATAAAAACGATGTTGACCACTCGACTACGCAACCGACCAGATCTTCATTGTGTTCATGGTTGGGTGTGACAATGATTCCAGGACTGGAATCGAGCCGAAATGGAATTTCAACATTCAATATTATTCTTCAGATGAAATTGAGAAGATAGATCATAAACACCCATTTATACAATTTTAAGTTTAAATAGAAATAATCTAAATTTGATGTTGACCTTCCTGGCACTCAAACCCAGACTAAACTGACCGTTAGAGCAATGCTCTTACCAAGTAGACCAGAACTAGTGACAACTGAAATGTTCATAAAAGGTCACTATTTCATAACACCGTACCACTAAGTTATAAATATTCTAGTTTTTGGATATACTGATTGTATAATATTTTTGCAGCACATCGAAGGCGATTATGTCAGCAGCTGGTGTGCCAATTATTGAGGGTTACCACGGCGACGGTCAGAGTATCGAGCAGCTGAAAGCCGAGGCAGACAAAATCGGATTTCCGCTCATGATAAAAGCTGTGCGGGGCGGAGGGGGAAAGGTGAGACAGCTTATAAAATATCATTCAATATTTGGACAAGATGATGTATGTTATTAGTGATGATAGCGTTCTAGTGGGGCTATTGTGCTTAAGGATCTAGACCAGAGTTCCATGACCATACAATGAATTTTCATAAACACACCATAGTCATTTGAATTCAAATTTAATTACATTTCTACATGTATGGTATCTATATATCGAATTCTGGGGCCGGTGGAGCCGTGCTCCAATTTCCCTTTCATCTGGTGTGTTTTGATGCTGCTTTTCCTGCGTAATGTCCTGGATTTATCTGGGTGTAGGCCCGATTTCAAAGGCTGCGCGGACCAATCAAATATTAATTGAATAACTGTCTTGTAGTGCGTGGGTGGAGTGCGCGGGGGCTTCCCAACTGCTGCGCGATCGCTCAGAGAGAACGTTGCTTAGCACTATCCAAATATGTGAGCCTTGATAAATTTTGATGATATTTTTCTCCAGGGTATGAGGATTGCCGAAACGGAATCAGATTTTCTGACCGCCCTCGACTCAGCCAAAAGAGAATCTCTCAAAGCCTTCGGAGATGATAATGTACTCCTGGAAAAATACGTTACGGATCCGAGACACGTGGAAGTTCAGGTAATTAATTTTAATCTATTATAAGTGCTAAGATAATGTGTGAAATTTCATCAATGTTTAAATTAACTAGCAGTTTTACTTACATTTACTTTGACTAGTCAATGTATGAGCATAAACTTACGGACAAACGCTAGACAGAGTAGAAATGGCTTAGGTTATGTTAATATACTGTCAAGTGCATATGACATTACCGCTTAGCTTAGGTTGGATTTGATGTGTTAAATAGATAAAGGGTAAGAATGGCAACACGATGTTGAAATTTTTGAGGTTAAGGATCTGTCAAATGCGCACACAGCAGTGGAGAGTAGCCGACAACAATATGAGTGCATGCGTGATTATTTTTAAGTTTGTGAACGGTTTGACGACGATTGTGTGAGTAAATTTGACATTTTATTTGAAGGTGTTCGCTGATATGCACGGAAACGCTGTATACTTGTTCGAACGAGATTGCTCGGTGCAAAGAAGACACCAGAAGATCATCGAGGAAGCTCCGGCAGTAAGTTAACACCAGTTCTTTGATTCGAATAAACACCCTGTAATGCCTACTGCAATAGTCACTTTAATTATTATTATTATATGATCAGTTGAAAATGCTCATTATGAGCGAAACCGGTCCTGATTATATAAAATAAATGTGTGGAGGTGTGGAGTGTCATTTTTTCAATAAAATGCCTTTCCATCAAGTTTTTTTTTTTACATAAACATTGCAAGAAATTGACCAATTCTAAAACTTTTACAATGAAGATATAATTATTTAAAATTGGCAAGAAAGTCACAAGTAAGCTCCGACAAACTCTACTTTAATATATAAAAAAAATAGCATTCGTCGGAACTCACCCACGTCGACATCCGAAATGATATTGTTAAAAACTGTTAAAGTTCTCTCCAGTGGCATACCCATTGGCAGCCTGGTTCCACCCACACCTTGGGAGAACAAACAATTCATTCCACGATATTCGAACCCATTGCTGCTGCAACTAAATAAGACAAATGCCCCAGACTACAGAAAAGTAAATCTGAGTTATTTATAAAATTGGGTTATTTGAATAAATTGAATATGTTTTCTACAGAAAAGTATGTCTAACGAATAACTAACTCATCGCTTTCAGTGAATAAAACCTCATAATTTGATAAAATAATTATGAAATGGCGTTTAAAAAATGTTAATTAAACTATTCATTTTATAGCCTGGTATATCAAACGAGACCAGGCTGGCATTAGGCACTGCGGCCGTACGGGCGGCAAAGGCTGTCGGCTATGTTGGCGCTGGAACAGTTGAGTTTATCCTGGACAGGAAGACTCACTCCTTCCACTTCATGGAGATGAACACCAGACTCCAAGTTGAGCATCCGATCACCGAGATGATAACAGGCAAACAATCGTTCATAATTGTTTTATTACGAATGCGCTCAATTACGCAAATTGTTTGTTGTAAATACAAAAAAACACAGAACTGGATTTTCTATTGTCAAGAAATTCTTAATTTAATAGTCAATTAGGTATATACTGCAGAACAAATCTCAAAGAACTAAGAGTTAGCAATCTTTCTTTTCTATTCGGAGTAAGTTCAGGTGTCGTATCGACTTAAGACAGAAGAATTATTGTCTTAGTATTTACACTAAACTCTTTTTTTACACGTTTTTGAAATAACACAGTCTAAAGCAGTGCTTCCCAAAAAAATTCATACCTCGGCCCCCTAAGTCTGAAAAAAATAATCCGCGGCCCCCTTCAATACAAAACATGTTCTGCCGCGGCCCCCGGAGAATACCTGCAGCCCCTCAGGGGGTCGCGGACCCCAGGTTGGGAATCACTGGTCTAAAGAACAAATACTACATTTTTACACAAATTATTTGTTCTCAAACACGAGCACAATCCTCAGACTAAAAAAACACAGAAGCAGGTAGCGGATTTCCTAATAACAAGAAAGAAATAACAAACAATATACTTCATCAGGTAGGTCCTAACACATTAGATGTGTCAGAAATTTCTAGCAATTAAAACGATTTATGTTCAGTTCTTCATAAAAGTCCTCGAATATAATCAAGTAGCTATAAATAGTATTGTTTTTTTTTTTTAAATTAAAATACATATTATGAATAATATTTTGTGTTATTTACTTATTGGATCTTCATTATGACCTTTTTTTAACACGATTTTCTGTACCACGTTGTTCTTTTTTCAAATAACACATTTTTAAATCAGGGAACCAATTTTTACAAACGTATCTACTGACAATGGCTCTCCTGAAAAATAAAATCAAATTGACTTTGCCGTGTTTGATACTGAACACCTTATATACTTTACATTTCATCCGTAATAAGCAGTGGCGGTTCTACGTACTGGGCTAGGTGGGCTGAGCCCACTCTGAAATTTCCTGCTAAAATGTGAAGAAAATAATCTTAAACTGACTTAACAAAAACAAACAGCACTTTGAACATGCAACGTAACTAACCTATAACAAATTCATACAGTATCTTAGCTCTGATTCTCTTCTATTAATATGAAGGCAATTCTCTGGTTCTCGAATTTTCTTGTGCATGCATATTAAGAATAAAAAGTAAAGCTGGGTTTGAAATTCGTCTTTAGTAAAACAAATGATTTTACACAATACGTCTTCAATTTTTTTTAGCCCGCCCAAAATTTTAAGTCACGGACCGCCACTGGTAATAAGTATACTAACTGAAAACATTCTTTTTTAGGAACTGATCTAGTTGAATGGCAGCTGAAAGTGGCATCTGGTGAACCTCTGCCGGTGTGTCAATCTGACATAATTATGTCAGGTCACGCCTTCGAGTCCAGGATCTACGCCGAGGACCCCCGTAGAGGATTTTTACCCGGCGCCGGACCACTTATTCATCTTTCAACACCACTGCCGTCGAGCGACGTCAGGATCGAGACTGGGGTGGAGCAAGGGGACGAAGTAACCGTGCACTATGATCCGATGATCGCAAAGCTTGTGACTTGGGGGCGGGATAGGAATGAGGCCTTGTCTAAAATGAAAGACAAATTGGCAGATTATCAGGTATATTCCCAATGGGACTATTTTAACTTCAAGGCTTCTTTTACTCTTATACAGCGAATATGGTCAAAGACAAAGTGAAGCATGGTCGCTACATTGCACCTCCATGTTTCATTGCCTTTCAACAATTACTTTGCTTCCTCCCATGACATGCCAGCATCCCCCAATTTCACTGAGTACATCCTATGGATAGTACTCAATAGTTGTCCAGGATGCCGGAATCCCAACAGTCGAAAGAACAGGCAGGCAGGGTTAAGGCTTTTCAGAGGCATCTGCTACTGGTGGTGGTCAGGTGCCATGATTTGCTTCCCCAAATCAGCACTGTAAGAATGCAAGCATTGAACAGACGGTCTTAATCGTGTACAGCTGTGTTTCCCAGACACTATTTTTTGTGCTATCGTTTTCCGGGGTATGTACGCCGAGGTATCTGAAACTGTAAACCTTCTTTTACACAGTACACTTAAACCTCGATACAACAAACTAATAAGGCAATATAAAAATCCAATAAAATATATTTAAGGGAAATGAATTTTCAATGTTATTCAATAAAATGATTTATTTATTTATTCTTTCAGATAGTAGGCTTGGAGACAAACGTTAACTTCTTACTTGGCCTGTGTGGAAACGCTGCCTTCCAAAGCGGTGATGTTCACACGGCTTTTATCAAAGATAACGAACAAGATCTGTTCCCAGAAGAGACGATTAGTCATAAATCTATTATTCAGGCTGCTCTTGCAACGGTAAGTGTCGTATACGTGAAACTATAATATTATATTAAAGCCGAGCTGACTGGTTACTCTGTGATCGTCAATTGGCTTCCATGGGTTAAAATACCGGTAACGAGGGTTTCATACATTTGAATTTTGAGAGTTTGTATTTATGTTTAATTGTAAAACCGATTGTGTAGAATAAAAATCACCATAGCCACCAAGGGTTTGATTTATTTACTTACTACACACTAGAGGTCTGCACGGGCCCGGGTATGGCCAACAGGTCTTTACCCAGCCTGGTTGGTTTTTTTTAATGTATGGTGTCATCATATATTTTTTTTTTCGGGAACAAAGCTAAGTAACCCGTCCATTTGTGTGACCTAATTGAAGTTAAATGTAAAACAATGATTATTTCATTTAAGAATGATCAATTGGTGTTTCAAGATCGGCAAACCAGCCTTGGTAGTGATAGTTTTTGATTATATAATTTTTTAGACAATAACTAAAAGTTTTAATAAAATCATGACTGAAGTGGGAGAACTGCATGACGTTTGGTCAATTTTTAAACTTGTTTTTATAAAAATATCATAAATTAAAAAATCAAGTACTTTCGGGTCGAATAATGTAAATTTGGGCTTTGGTTTGGGTAACAAGTGTGGCATTAAGGCTCGGGTCCGGGCTCGGACCGGGTAATTTCATCAAATTTCGACCCTTGCAAACACGATGCATACAAAATGCGGAACTGCTGAGAAACTCTTTATTAAACGTTAATCCTTAGAAGACAGCTCGTAAAGTAATCACCGTCGTTCTCTCTGTTTTATTTAGGTTTTGAATGACCAAATGGAGAGTGAATCGAAGATGCGAGACTTTGGAATGCATATTCCTCCAGTCGGCTGGAGACCAAACCACCAGCTCGTCCGAGAGTTCAAATTTAAATTTAATGGAAAAGGTATTGTTTCATTTCTTTATACTTTGACTACTTCATTCATGGATTATTCAATTCCAAATTAACGGAATAGTTTTACAAGTGTACACTGCAAATATTTTCTTTTATCGTCCTTATATTGTTTCTTTCTTGAACCATATCTAATTTTATAGAACATATTGCATCATGCGTCCCCTCAAATTGCTTTGTTTCCTCGTGCCAGCATTCTTTAGCTTTAGCGAGTGCACTCTACATATACTACCCAGTGGTCATCATCTTGTCAAAGTATGCCAAGTTGTGGATTTTCAAAGACTTCTGCAGTCTGTCTGGTGTATTGAATGGCATTGTATAGGCATATGGACTAGTCCGTCTAATCCGGTATAAGTGGTGCCGTTGAAGAAAGTCTAATTGTGATGAAGTGATGCTGTTTTTGGATGATGCTGTGTTCGTAATGCTGGTGTTGATGAGAGTCAGTGGTGTTGTTTGGCGACGAGTAGGTTAGC
This sequence comes from Himalopsyche anomala, assembly GCA_031772345.1. Lineage (NCBI taxonomy): Eukaryota > Metazoa > Arthropoda > Insecta > Trichoptera > Rhyacophilidae > Himalopsyche > Himalopsyche anomala. The sequence goes on from CM062842.1 coordinate 4,652,238, forward strand.
TTGCAGGCCTTGTAGACAGCATCCAAAACATGCTCGCCTACAAAGGCGAAGACAGCCCAGAATTACTCTTGGGCCCAATCCTCACGGGTTCAGGAAAGTAGGGGAGAAAGCCTGAGACCTCTTCGACCGACCTTCATAAACAAAGACACCGCCTCCCCAAACAGAAACGACATCGCCTGACCAACAACCAATCCACACCACTGGTCCGACCAGAAGAGCCTGAATGAAATACTGGCTCTACTACACGAAGCCATAGCGATGTCTGCAGTACATAGCCCAGCCAGTTTTAACATCTCTGCACTACCCTTTAACGCAACAGTATTTTTAATAAAATGTCTGTTGAAGTTTATGCGTAGATTGGAAAATCTTAAGCACGGGTTCCCAACCTATGAGTCGCGGCCCCCTTGGGGGTCGCCAACTTTTTTCGATTTTGGATTTGAACAACAAAATTAAAACTACAGTAAACTAAAATTACCTTATTGAAAAAACTACCCTTTTCAATTCCATCGGGGCCGCGGGTCACGTGGCTTTTATAAAAAGGGGTCACCACGCGAAAAAGGTTGGGAACCTATGGCTAAAGATACCAAAATGAAAAATCCAAGTCTCTGTGATGAAGTGTTTATTTTGAGAATATACAAGGTATTTAAAACCACCATATATAAAAGTTTTTCAAATTGTTTTGTTCTTCAACAGATGTCTCAGCTCAAGTAACGTACGAAGAACACCCAAACACGTTTAGGATTCAAACCTCAATTGGAAAATCTTCTCTAGTCTATGGAAAATTAAGCAAAGACAAGAACCGATTAGTTCTTGACTCGACAATAGATGACTCTGGCAGTCGATGCAATGTCGTGTTTTCAGAAGGAAGTCTTTACCTCTTTGACAAGGTTTGTTAACCCTTTGTTTACCAATCAGTGATTAATCACTAATCAGATTTGTTGCGAAAATGACCGAGCGGTGATTCATTACTGCTGATTTAGAACTCACGTTGATGCGATATAAAATCACCTACGGAAAGATATCAAACTAGTTCAATCATATTTTTTTTTCTAAGGCCCAATATGAATTTTTTAATAATAATGAATTTCACAAAATTACGGCCGAACGCATTTCAAAAATTAAATATTTGTCATCGATTTTCAGAACGGTAAGACAGTCTTGGAAGAAGAAAAGCTGAAGTTTTATTCAAAGATAGGAGCCGACGGAGGTTCACCCCTCGATGCAACTTCAGCCAAGTCTCCCATGCCCGGAATCCTCGACAGAATGCTGGTAAAGACGGGAGACCAAGTCAAGAAAGGCGATCCGCTGTTTGTGATCATCGCTATGAAGATGGAATACGTCGTGAAGGCTGCCAAGGATGGAGTAGTCGAGGATGTCGCCAAGTTTAATGTTGGAGATAGTGTTGCGAAGAATACGGAATTAGTTAAATTTAAAGAAGAGAAGGATTGAAAAATGTTATGTAATGTTTGGTTTTTGATTGGATTGATTGTTAACTGACAGGTGTAACTCTGTATTTGCATGATTTATCATAACATGTCTACAATTGATACATATCCACTTTCTTAGATTTGTTTGGTGAAAATGTTAGAATGAATTCAGAATTTCAATTCACACACATTTCGTGCTTTATTTAACCTAAAAGAAAAATGTTGGCAAATAATCTGGTCATGTGCTATGTTTAGCATGAAGAAGAGGATGGCATGGATGACGTCTTTGCTTCCTTCCTTAGTATTTTCCTCAAAGATATTAATTACAAAACCATTCCAGTGATGTTTTATAGCAATAGAAAGCGATAGCAATAGAATAATGTACATTTATGTGTCTCCTGATACATATTATGTATTCAATACACTATATATTTTTTTTTCTTGTCCTGAGTCGGATTTTTTAGTAATCAAACAATCCATCAAAAATTGTTGTTGTACTTATTAATAAAATATAGTTTATATCTGTTTAATGTTTGTTTTACTATTTTGGATTTTCTCTGATTATATAATGGTGTAAGTCAATGCTCTGCAACCGCTGTGCCGCGACACACTAGTGTGCCACAGAGCATTACTTCATTGAAGAAAAGATCAAATAATTTGTTCAAACAATGATCAAATCAGAGTTGCCTAGTTGTAGTACTGAAGTGGTAATATGTATTACATAATTGACAATGATATCTAATGTTATTTTTGCTTATACCCTTATGTAGTATATACATATATGCATATTAGGTGTGGGCTGTGGAAATCTGGAGTTAATTTTGGTGTGCCGTGGAAGTGAAAAGGTTGCGGAGCACTGGTGTAAGTAACAATTTATTTATTTTGACAAAGAACAAGGTTTACTAGAAACATTCCCGAGGAAAAAGTACTATTCTTCTTCTTCTTCTTTGGCCATGTTCGCTCAATTGTCGCATACTGCCTCCACGCGGCACCTCATGATTTCCTGTCTCTGCCATTGCTTTGCTTCTCCATGACATGCAGCATCCTCAGTTCGCAGAGTCATTTGGATAGTACCACGTCAACTTTGTTATGGACGGATCCACTGGTCGATATGAAAGGCCGCCAGGATTGAGGCCACTCCTACATGAGAATAGTCCATGCTGTGTAAGAAAGAATTGGTGACTCAACAATGGTATCCCTGGGAGTGGTCTAGATACGCGAGCTGTGTACTTCATACGGTTTTGAAGGGTTGTAGGGTTTTAATGCTGCCGGGGAAAAGGGTTGAAATTAATACAAATTGTCAATGCGTGATTATTTTATTTTGAAATTTCAAGGGTATATTATAATTCCTTATCGACTAGCAAATCACATTATCTCTTACATTGCATTATTCAATAGATACATGTCACATTGTATAAAAAGTACAAAGCAAATACGGGCGAATGATTGCAAATTTCATAATCACGTATATATCTACATGTTTTGTAAAGCAAAAAAATGTCTTCAAAGGTGGTTTGATTAACGCTAGCTTTACAAATAACGACGAAACATTTTCAGGCCTGTTTCATTCCATATTTACAATGCCACAAAATTAAGGAGAATAGAAACGGTGAAGCTTTTGCGACAGTGACAGACAATATTTGCTCTTCATCATGTTGAGTCCTAATGGAGGCATCTCAACAGAAACCGTTTTATAAGAGTTGTTGGATTGGTTAACTAATCGTTCTAGCTACGCTCTGTTATTTTAAGATTGGAAGGGTGGGTGGATGTTTAAGACATCACCCATGTCTTTGAACAGAAAAAATGCTTGAACTTGAACCCGTGGCGTCCGTCACGGAAGCCAACAACATTGACCACTGTACGACAATTATAGTTAAGTTGCTCAATATCTTTCTCTGCAAGAACGTAAGGTGTTGGGTTATAAGAAGGACCGATAGTTAGTTGATTCGCTCTTACTACAATAATTCCTCGGCTGAATTTTATCAATTACACGAATATTTGAGGGTATTATTTGCAAACACGGCTTGTTCCAAAATGGTCAAAAAATAAAATTTATTTTGTCAAACAATATACATTTTAAAAGTATTTTTGGTTTTAGATTACTTTGAAATGATATTTTGTATATTATCAAGCCGTTTTTGAGACTGATTTTTAAAAAAATATTTTTGTTTACCAAATTACATTTATGGTTCATGTTTCAACAATTTTGGAACATGCCGGGTATGCAAATAGCAGTCTCATTTGTAAACATAGCTTGCTCTGTATTCCCCAAGTAGTTAACATTACATACTTCAGGTGTAGTATCCATGAGTGAGGATCCCTTAAAATTCCCTTATCTGTTAAGGATAACAGGGAATAATGAGAGTCATATCCCAGAGCCCCATTCGTAACCTTCTCTTCCGAAAACAAGAAGTTGACCGGTTAAATAACAAATAGTGCTTATAGAATAACTTCTGTTGAAATACTTTCATTAATAATTCTTTATTCACCACATTGGGGGGAGGACATGGTTTACTCGCTAATAGATGTCACTGTCACAGAATCATCAAACCTGCTTTCTCCTTTAAACCTACACATTAAAAATAAAACAATTTCGATAATTCCATAGTCTTTCGTCACTGTCCACTGACAGGGTATTGATGTTTCAATATCCTATTTTACATAACCATAATATATTTGTGAATTCATTCCATAAATCAATACATACATTTTACTAGTCAAAACAATGTAAATAGTCCCAAATACCATGATCATCCATAAATGACGTCACACGATCTTGGTCATTTTTTTAAACACTCCCGTCACATTTTATCAGAAAAAATTTATCAAAGTTAAAGTTATTAATCTACATTATTATCAAGAGATCAGGAACGGTTTTAACAGAAGAAAAACATGCTTGCGATGAACGAAAGCAGTTCTAAAACCTCTGTATACAATTAACGATGTCAGCTGCTTACAGCACGGTGCCGTACGTGACCGATAAATGGTAACTATGAAAATGAACGAATGTGGGCTCGTTATCGCGTTGCATGTAGTGTCTAGACCAGCGGTTCTGATGTGCGGCCAGCAGAAGATTTTTCTGTGACCACCAACAGTTGCATAATAAATATTCATATTTAAAATGACTTTTTTTAGACATAAACTTGTAGTAACAACATACATAAAGTTGATACATTTTTTTAGTGAATACAACTGCTATTTTTATCACATTTCAAAACAAAAACATGGTGCAACCACGAGACATTACCATAGAAACGCTAATGTTTATAACGGGTCCACAGTAAAATTTTACGTGGGAACCACTAGTTTAGATGCCTAGGCTAGTAGCGTCAGGTAATGCTGTACTCAGCTGACAGCATTTTTTGTAACTTGTGTTATATTTAATTAATATGTTTTAAATTATGTCATATTTTTAAATCTTCTTCAACATATAAAATTTGAATTTTAAATTGTCATAAATTACATTTGTCGAATCTATACACTCCCCCCCTTCCGTTGCCATAAATCACCACATAATGTTAATGTAATTGACCTCGCCCTTTTATAGTATGATACCATTTATGGATGGTCATGTTTTCAACATAGTTCTTTCAATAACTATCATTCCATGATATTAAACAAATAAGTAACATACCATATAATTCAACAATAAGAAATATACCTTAACGGTTCTTAAGTATGGTTGTAGTATTAATTTAATTGGACATTGGTATTCGCTGCGGTAAAACTGAAACATTGATCTATTTGTATTGAATATTAATAAACAAGATTTCTAATTATATGTACTGTGCGCAGGCCTCTTCAGTCGCCAATTAATCAATATAACATTCTTAATCGTGCGTCTACAACTTTTGTTTTGATCTGACACCGCCATCTATAGGTAGAAATATCAAATGGTGGATAAAAATAACAAAATAAGGCCAAATACATTCTTTGGACTGATATTTGGGTTGATTTAAACAAAAACGAACCATCTTAAAATGTGCAGAATGGAGATATTATGTATGTTTCAAAGATTGGACATTTTATAGATATTTTATGTTATTGTTGTGAATGTTCATGGTTCTGTTAAAGTTTTACCTGCACTTATCCATTATAGATAACGGATACATTGTACTCAGGGTTGGAACCAAGAATTTTCCTGTCAATCAAAAAGGAAATAATGCAAATAAAATAGAAACTAGACTGAATTTTACTTTGATTTCTTTAAAAAATATAAATATTTTGAAGTAATTCACATTCATAACTCAAAATACCTTAAAACGTTAGTTGGTTCCTTTTTTGGTTAACTCAACAAATACCAATATGTAAGTACTTAATCTTATGTCTTCGATAAAGAAATGTTTAGTTCGTATTTTATATCCAGGTTAACAAAATAAGTGATGGAAATTATTTCGAAATTTCTTGCTCACTATCTGAATATAAACCGACAAAGAAAGTTATGGTGTGCAATCCAGTAGAGCTTAAGAGGACAAGTAGGTCATGGTTTTACTGGCTAAAAAGAGTTATCGATATCTATCGTATGGGCCAACATGTACATGTGGTGAAATATGGCAGATGCTGACCGCATCCTATGGGATTGTCCTTTAAGCCGACTCGGTACAGTGAGGGTACGAATCTATATAGATTGCAGCTCTTTCATTTCTTAAGCTAGGAACATTTAGCACACCAAAATGTAATTGCTCCCGAGATAATCTCAGCTCAAAAACTCAACAAACACAACGTTTTTATGCCACAGGAAACAAATACTAGTACCAGTCGTTTGGCCGTGGTTAGTAATTGCATGTTGTATGTTAGTAGGAATGAGTTGTTACTGCCAAAGACCTTATGGCTTCCGTGATGACATAAAATGTACAAAGAAATGATTTTTTAAATGACGATTATAACGAATTGTTCATTATAATAATCATAATTGATAAAACGTTATTTGAAATATAAAAAATGTGTTTCGTGATCTCGAGGGGCTAGGATTACAGAGGCCTACCCACAGAAGCATACTTTTAATTTCACTCAAGGTGATTTACCCCTGTGCTTCTAATATTATAATTTCATTGATAGATATACCAAACCGTAGCTTGTTAACGGTTATATTTACGAGGTATAGCTTTGTTTCGATAGTAAATGTGAGCTAAAACTGAACTTAACTCAAAATTCTCATTTGTGTAGTAAGCCCCCAGTGATCTTAGCCATCGTTCTCTTGTGTTGTATTATATTCAACATTTGAAGTAGATAAGTGTCAGACAAAAGTGTCGCTTCACGGAACCTTCTCATTGTAATTCTATCATTTTCTTTCGGTCTGGGACGTGTATAAACACTTAATCTACTTAATACTTTCTGTCTAAGCAGCCCTACCTTATGTTTTGTGTCGATTTTGATGCGTTAATTGTTGTTAATATTATTTAATTGATCCGTTGAGATTTTAAAATTAGGACATTTTTCATTGTATTTTATTTTAATTATGTATACATATATAAGTATTTAATTATTCACACATTACGTATTATTATGATGTGCCTAAAAATTGTGAGCTTGGATTGGTATATAGCTAAAGTGATTGTCCTGGCGACATTTTATGTTATTATTGTCTCAGTGACACGCCTGTTTGTGAATTTGACACAGGGCACTTATATTGCCCTTGTGATGTAAAATTAGTTATACATATCCAAGCTCAGCTTAATTTATTCGTCATGAGGGTAAATATTATCTATTGATGGGCGATGTTTGGCATATGCACCAATATCTATAATCGATAACAATAAGGCTATACATTTTACGGTAAGCTGCCACGCCTATCATCTAGAAGTACATTGTATTTCAAAACTAAATCAGTTACAATCTAAGATTTCGACTGAAGGTGCTTGGTGGAATTTCAATATTAAATTTGAATCATTCAAATTATGTACACATCATCCGTGCGCTTGAACGCCTGAAGATGCCGAAAGGCGAAACCCGGGTCGTTAGTGACAAAATCTGTGGGAGTGTACATAATTTGAATGATTCAAAACTAAATCAGTTAATTCAGAAAACCCTCGCTATTTGCAGATATCTGGATACTTTTTGTTGTTATGTACACTATGATACAAGCATTGTCATTTGATGAAATGATTGTATTTCAAAAGCTATTAAAGTTGATTTTATCATTTCTATCATTTTCAGAATTTTTTTATTGCATTTTCGGTCAAAACACACTTAACAGTTAAAATTAATTCAATACACGAGTCAGGCAGTAGACACCCATATTTGTCCATATTAATTTAATATTTATTTAATATGATCCGGACCGGTTTCGCTTCTCATGAACAATTTCTGATTCAGTTGAAAATACTCATGACGGGCGAAACCGTTCCTGATCATTAAATAAATGTGGAATCGGTACAAAACAGTGTAATTTTTCATTAATTACTTTTTTATGCAACCAAGCCAAATAAATTACTTTTGCTTATTGATTAATGAACTTTTCTGCACAAACAACCTTATTATATTAATATCGATTTTGTTTTTGTAAGGTTAGGTTAAATCAATGTTTGGCATTATTTCCTTATTGAACTCGTGTACCGGCTTAGTGTCATATTTCTATCAATAAACATTACCTGACAACGAAGTACTACAAACAAGCCATTCCAATTTTTTAATTTCAAACCGATATTCACAATTAGCGAGGGTATTCTGAATTTAAAAACATAAAAAAAAATAGTCGCTATTTAACTAAAGATGGAAGTAAGCTAAAAAAACAATAATTTACTTCATATAATAATAATCTAAATATTTTTAGTCCTACATCAAATCATTACATAACATGTTCTTCTATAAACTGTCGAGGAAAGCATATTAGGTTATTCGATAACACTTAATATTTAAAACAAAACATGAATGTAAATTACCACATTACTAAATAAATTGTTTGTTTTTGTGCATACTGCATATTAATTATTATTAAAAAAAATTTAAAACATTATATTGATCTGCCTTAAATACTTTATAATAAAATCTTTGTCAGATATACAACTTTTGTTATTCATTTACTAGAAGAAAAAAAGGTGACTTTGTCTATGTTGGATTTCTTGTATTTCAATAATCAATAAACACGATGAGATCTCAGAAGAAGTCATCAAAAAAACCATGGCAACGGGCAAGTGTTATTTTAGTCTCATTGGACACTTCATTTCCTATCTCATATTTTGCCGAGTAAGAACACACTTTAAAAAACAGATCTTCAGAAATCAGGACATTGACACCATGAATGTTTTCGAAAGAAAAATTCCCCGCCGTATATATGGAACAGTCAGGGATGACGGTGATTGTATATTATATGCAATGTTTGTCAATTTTTATTATAAAGTATCGAGACAAAATTGATATCTTTTCAGCCAATAGCCAATAGCTAGACAAACTTTGATATTTGTCACTAGTCTGGCAGACTTTGGAAAATAACAAATAGCTTTTAGGATAAAGCCACTAGCATCGATATTTTATGTTACATAGATAATTATAATATCAAAATATAGATGCATTAATACCAATCTGACATAAATAAGTGTTTAAAATCAATCGACATAGACAATTGGCTACCTTTAAACAGCATTAGTAATAATTGTATGTACAAATAAAAGCTTTTTTGGCAAACTAGTTAAATAAATACATCGACTGAGTTATTCCAGACAAAGAATATCTTTGTTTTATTTCTTAAGAACCAACTTCTGCCAGATAGGTGATAATATGAGACATTGTCAAGAGAAGATATTAAACTGTCATTTAAGAACAAAATAAACATGGCGGACAATTGATTAACAGCTGTTATCTGTCAAAATTTAATTATTTTAATAAAAAGGTACCTATGAGCTGAAAAAATATCAATGAAGTATTGTGTATCTAAAAACTTTACAAGTATCAAAACATTTATTACACCAATGGTACTATTTGAGAGCATTATTATTCACGACCAATTGACTACAAATGAAATGTACAGGACAATAGTAATTACTACATATTAACACACAGCTCGTTTTCGACTAGACACAGGTTAATTACATATAATAATATGTTAGACAGAGATAAAACATCAAATATCCTGATAATTAATCAGTCAATTATGTTATTCTATACAAATGTAACTATTTTTTTAATAATTTATTGCGAATATTTATAACAGGTTAAGTACACACATTCCTCGGCTTGTGATTACACGCACTTGTGACTAGGCTGTTGACATCTTTGCATATTGAAATGACATATGACACACTTATGACTAAATCAATGCACAACCTTAACATAATTCTGCTGAAGGACTATTTTAGACAGTGAGTGTTTGAGATTATTATTTATAACACGGATCTAAGAAAATCTAAATACAAACCAATATACATAGAAACACGAGACTTTTCAAATGTCTTACGCTTTTTTATGTAGCATACAATATGATGACATTATATTTGTGTAGTTATTGTAACTTAATTTCAAAATGGTGGGGCAACGGTTGAAACTTCTAAACTGACAGAAATTAACAAATTGCATGCTTAACACTTAAGTACCAAAACGTCAAAAATAGGATCGAGGAATGATGGGATACAAAGTCACTCCAGGCGGATTTGCGTAATATTTGCTTGCATTATTGATATTTAGCGAATGGTTGAAATATTAAGAATTTCACAATGTGAATGCACCTCATAGGAACTCGAAGGTTAATAACATATCGATGACTTAGTTCCATAGTGCTACAACAATAAATTGGTAGTTTTGAGATATGGCTGACGAAAGTTTTGACTTTTTTGAGTTTCGTTTGAGAAACGTTTACCGTCACCTCTTGTATAATTTGGAACTATCACTTTTGGCGAATCAGCATTGCGAATCAATATACTTGTTGTATTAATAATATGAGCTATGCAGTATTGGTTTATATTTAAAGCATTATTCCTGTTACATCACGAAGAACATATCACCTTCGATCGGACGTATTTGTTATAAATTTATAATTTTGCTTTAAAGCTAACAATCGAGCACGACAATTATGGAGTTTGGGATCAAAAATGACTAAATCCACTTTTTCCAAAACAAAGAAATACACACTTTTTTCTTAAAAAAAAACTTAAGAAAGTTTTGTGTAAATATGCTTTACAACCTGCTACTCTTTTTGTAATTGAAAATTAATGATATTCCACTAATTACAATGCGGCTCTGTAGGAAATTTAGTTATCAATAATAAAATGTCTAATTATTATACATGGGAATAAGGAAAAGTGATAATTTACGCGAAATACAAATATAATACCGTATAAAAAATTCGACATAAAATGTTAAATGGAACTTTTTAGAACAAACCATATAACAAATTTTAAAATAAGACGTTTTTAACGATACTATCGGTTTCCTTGATTTCATTGTTGAGTTTTTTAATATTTTCGTATCTGCAATCAAACTTTACATAGAATTACATTGTTTTTTCATGGATTTAGTAAACTTTCAATGAGACAAAGGGTAGCATGTTGTAAAATATATTTACCTAGTTGTAATTAATTATAAGGTCATATTCTGACCCTTGATTTCATGGAAACTACAAGGTTATTAGCTATGTTAAACATTAAATTATACTCTTTATAACCAGTACTCCAATATTATAGCAATATCTCATTTATTTTCAAAACTGGATTTGGGCGTATTTGATCACAAGCTCCTTAATTAAAATTTCAGACACAATCCACCGGCTGTTAAAAAATATTTCATATTGGTTTCTTCTGCCATGTAATGATACAATATTTGTTATTATTATGTCACATGAAATAAGCTTATTTTAAAGTATTATTAGCACATTATTTAGCTCTCCAACTGAAATTATCAAAATATGAAAGAATTTCGGTTTCTCTTTCTCAAATTCATCGTTTTCCCCATTGTTTGTTATTTTTTAATCGATTTGAAAAATCCAAAACTCATTATATTTGATGGGCTCTCATAAACCATAAATCAAGGTTCCACTGTACTGATCTTTATTGCCGTCAGTTGGAAAAAAAGATAATTATAAAATTTGAAAGCTGGGATCTAGTAATGTTCTGCAGATAGTTAATATTAATATGTTGAAACATCTCAAATGAATCAAAAATTCTGACATCGACAGCTACCGTATCGTTTTTTGTTAAGATATTTCGATTTCCTTTGAGTAATTAATAAAAGAACAACTCTTCATCAAATAAGGAAGTGTAAATCTGTATTAGTTTGCCGGAAGAAATGCATTGAACTGCGAAAGACAGGCTGTCCATTGAGTCAAGGAAGTGTTGTTGGATCCAGAAAATATTCCAGAGGATGGCAATTCAATTTAAAAATATAATAAAATTAGAAATTTGAACAGAAAACAAATATTTTAGCTGAGAGCACGGGGGTCTTAAAATGTGGGGCCCATAGCAGTAGCCCCTTAACTCTTCTCAGAGGGTGGTCATGTCCGTCATGGCCATCCCTGGATCCGCCAATGCAAAGAAGGATGAATGTACCAAGTTAAAGACGAGACAAGATTCTTGATTAATGCTGTATCGAAGAAGTCTAACAATCAGGAAGACTAGAAACAAATATCATAAAAATCGTGGAAGTCGACAATGACATAAATATGGATATATCTATCATAATAAGGTTGGAGAGGTTTAAAATGGCTGCTCGGTGTATAATTCAATCACATGTCATACAATATTATAAATTAGATTAGTCACAGGTCTAGAAAGAACATTACTACCAACAGGCAACACGGCTTTTAAAATATGTATGTTTGAAAATAGATGAATACGTTTTGATTTGGTTTAATCCTACCAATCTCTCATTCTTTAAAATTGAGATATGGTTACTGTATATACAAGCCATTTGAAATGATATTTTTAAGTTGATTGCCTATGGTGAATTATTGAATGTTTTACTTATAATACAACAAACCATAAACAGAAAAGCGCTCCGAATCAAACGTAAGTGTTACCTGTCAAGTAATATTGTTCATCTGTCAATATGTTCTAGTAACAATTGTCGACAGCCATCTTTTATTAATGTTTACAACACTGAAGTATTTATACACAATATCCTATTTTATAAAAATGTAATGATCAGAAAACGTGACCTGTATTGCTATTATTTTTTAATACTGTTAAAATTGTTACAACGTCAGTCGAATGTATGCACACTCAGAAAAACATACGTGTCATTTTTAAAGGCTGATTATAATAATAGATTCTCTATGATGACATGCCCTGCACAAAGTAATTTATTTTTCATAGTTTTCAGAATAGACAAGAATCTCTAAGCAAGATATGATCAGAATGGTTCGATAATTCTTCCGAGCACGATTTTTCTCCGAACAAGAATACTTTGTACACCGAATCTTCCGAGCACATAAAGCCGAATACTCCGTACACAGAATAACAATAGTCTTAATATTATAATTATAATTAAATATTTTGTTTGTTTCCATTCTGAAAAATATTTGTCATAATTATCATTAAGACATTACACATTACAGTGGAACCCCCAATTACACTACCCTGAATTGCGTGCTCGCTTGAAATATTTGTCGCAAATCCCCCAATTAAACGGTCGCATTCCATTGTCGTTGCTACGAGACGGTCGTTTGTGCGGTGCATACAGTTAAATGTTGGCTAGCGTCTATGTATTCAACATCTCCCAAGCTATACACGCATAGCCGGACAACTGTCTTTGTGTTGGATTTTGGCGCGCTTTGTATTTTATCACTTAGTAACTAAATATTTCGTCCATACTAATGGAAACCTTAGTTTTGCATTTTTCACGGAAAAAACCAAATCCCTAATTTTGTATAAGATTTACTCCCCCAACTACACTACCCCCAATTACACGGTCCCGAGTTTGGTGTTTTACTGTATAATAAAATAATGATTTTTGTATTTCAAATATTTAAATGCAAGGAATATTCTGTGTACGGAGTATTCTATATACGGAAGGTTCTGTGTTCGGAAGATTCGGTGTACAGAGTATTCTTGTTCGAAGAATTCGTGTTCGGAAGCTTCTTGTTCGATAAATCCGTTCATCGATCAGAATATTGTATTCATAATCAATTATTCTCTGTCTTAAAAACTGATATTTAAGCGTTGTAAACAAGTAACGTCAAAATTTAACTTACTTTACATAGGGTGTGTCAATGTCTTAAAACATTAATTAAAAAAAACATTTTATTTATTCATGAATTGATCTTGAATTTTGCATTTTTACATACAACTGAAACAACGACTATTTAAACAATAATTTGTCTATTATTATGAACAATATTTGGGGGTTTTTTTTTAATACATTATATTTATTATATTATTACATATAGATACATATGAATTTCATGATAAATAAAAACAAATCAGTGTTTTTTGGCGGTAAATTTGCAATTTTTTGATACCGTTTTTGATATGGTAACAATCAATGAGAGCTAATAAATATTGATGTTTATTTTATTTTATAGTTTAATATAACGTGATTTAGTTTTGTTCACAACGAAAACTAGAAATGGGCACGTATAAACCAACGTGTCACCGGAAACAGACACGTGGACAAAGAAAAATTAAACATTTCTTCAAGTTCAGGAAACTTCATGTTTTGTGTTGAGAACTTACATTTTCCTATCTCTGAAATATTCAATTATTCATTTAAATTTTTTTAAAAATTTAGTTAAATGCAACACAACCATTGAAATACAGGTAAGGATGACATATCTGATGAAGAACTTTCCGAGGACGAATAAGTAAACTTAATCTGTACAACTCCAATAAGAGAAGATGCTAAAAGATACATGAATGGCTGAGTTTACAATAAATAAGTTAAATTAAGTTTTAAACTTTTGTTTCATTATAAATTTACAATTTATAAACTAGCCGTAATTAAATTAAGCGCACTGACAATGATAAGTAAACTGATTCAATACGAGATTAGTCCAATTTAAAAACAAAACGAAAACATTAAGATCTATGGATCTTTTTATTGAATTGTTATATATTATATACATAGTGTTAATTGTTAAACCATAACCTTATGTAAATAAAATCAAAGGTCACAACCATAATTATGTTTTACATGGAATCAACGTAAGTGGCAGGTAAAATTAGATATCTTAAAAACGAATTAAAAATACATAATTAATTATAGTTGTAACATTTTATAATAAGCTCACTAATATAGATAATTATTTTATAACAGAAAGTCAACATTTTAAACTAATTGGCTATTCGGTTAACTGCTCGGTCCCGTCTCAGTCAAATTAACGTAACAGTCAGTCAAATTGAAGTAATGTGAATGGTTTGATGAATTCGCCATCCATTTAGACTAAATTATCACTGAATTACCGATTGATACAATTGAATCAATGCGGTTTTCATAAATTCATGCCCTATAATTGCAACTATCGTTTCCATTTGACGTATATTGACACATTTGTTATGCAAATGCTTTAAATTTTCTGTAAAAATGTTCATATCAGCCCCAAGCTTGGAGTGTATGAACTATTAATAAGTCAATTGGTTAATCACTCTTTTCAGAAACATGTCAAGAGTAGAAGATTACTTTAGTACAGAACCAGTTGCTAATTGATTGGAAAGATTGAATAGCATAGGTGGGAATGAAACTATCCCAGACGTTCATTCCTTTGGATACAAATTAAAATATCAACAGGATTTTGACCCTTTATTGAGGAATGGCACTCGTGAAGAAGCTTCAGATAGATAACACTGTGCAATAGCGATCCGCGTATTGTAAGCAACGTTCCCTCTAAGCACCCGGCCGCGCAGCAGCTTGACAGCCCCCGCGCACTCATTCTGGGTTGTGCACGCACTCCAATACAACTATTCAATTAATATTTGATTGGCCCGCGCAGTCTTTGAAATTTCTGTACAGCTAACCTGTTGTCTTAGTAATGTTTGCATTGATTGTAAGTGGTTTTATTTTTCTTCATTGTTTATTATGTAGTATGCTTACTATGTTATATTATATAATATTGAAGTACAGTGATAATAGCTGAACGGAGTGCAATTCAAAGGTTGCAATGTTATATTACTCACTTCATGTATGGTCAGATATGATTCCAGCTAAAAGTTTCAGACAGATTTCAGCTATAAGAGGTGAAGATGTACAGAAAACACATGTTGTCTTCAGTACATTTTGGTTCAATTAAAAGGTTGTGTATAACTGCAACGGTATTTGATTGAGACGAGGATTGAACGGAAAATTGAAACGACTTCTAGGAAGCAAACTATTATTCAATAGAAACAGATTATAACGACAACAACTGAGTATAATGCGGCGCCATTTTGTGTTGTATATAATCAACAAATGCTAGATAAGTCACTTTTGTTTGACAGCTCCAAATTTGAAAATTGAAACACATCAAAATGAAAAAATCTGAAGTCACCGGTGTAAATTTTGTTTTTCTATGGTTCATGCATAATAATATGTCATCTTGTTAACTTGGTTGTACATAGTATGATATTATAATCACAAATAACCAAATACAAAACTTTTACATTTGATTTTAAATTCCTTGAATTTCATTCACTAGTTTCTTCCTACTGTTTACAAAATTCCAGCACTTGGAAAGAGTCTCTGAATATTACAAAATAATGTTTTTTTATCTTGAATTGAAACATGTTATTTAAAGTCCAGAACGCAAGTGTCATTTTCGATTGAAAATTTAGTCGACTTTTGAAACCATACCAACTGAATATCAATTGTTTATTTATGTATAATATAATACACAACGCATTCGGTCTCTTTCTGAAGCTGTCATTTTATAAATATTGGAAGAGGACAATAACTTCAAGAATAAGGAATCAAAATTAACGTAACAAGTGCAAAATTGGAAGCCAATGTCTGGATCATAATAAGTTTGTCAAGTATAAATAATGTTTCCGTTCATTAATATTAACTATGAACCATTGAGGTTTAACTGTCATGTTTCAAACAGAACTATCTTGCCAAAAAAACATTTAAGTGTTACTTACATCCCTATGGTTTCTGCCAATTAAAAAATGACTTTGTTTCGATTTTTTTAAAATGACACAACAGCCTATCTCAAGACAGTTGGAACATAAATATTTAAAAAATGATTAACCATTTAGTTATATTTTCAAAACGGTTCAGCGGTTCGACACGAAATTAAAATTGATAACTTTGTTATTTACAGCAAACAGAATAACAAAGTTATCAATAAATTTTTATATTATGTTATACTTAAAAATATTATATAAAAGTGATCGATAGAAGCTTTACAGTATAATTATTATGAGTACCACATTGCAATAATATCATACATTATTTAAAATTATTTAATTTATTTTGTTTTTATTTATTTATTTATAAAGAAACGTGGTAAGTTTTTAAGTTGACGTGTCAACAATGAAAGGTGAGAGAGGTGCAATGCAACGCGTTTTCGAATATTATTATTTTACGATTTTATTATTTTTTTTCCAATTATCAATTTGTGAGGCCACATTTTTATCACCATAAATATTATGCTATTACATTTCATTCAAATGTAAAAAAATAACGTGTAATGAAAATCAATAGTTAACAATCTATTATTCGCCTGCCTCCGCATGAACTTTTAAGCCAATCAATCAAAAGATTTGACTCTCCATGACCAAGTCCAAAACCATACGTTTTGGTTTCATGTAATCTGCTAGTGTGATGGACAGTATGCTTTTATACTTTTGTTCAGAGGTAAGAAAGTAGCACAATCATATAATGTTAGGTTCTTCTTCTTCTTTCATCATATTCGGTCCCCATGTGTAGTATATGGCCGCCACGCGGCACCTCCAGTTTCCCTTCTCCCGCCAATTGCTTTGCTTCCTCCCATGACTTGCCAGCATCCCTCAGTTTTGCCGAGTACATTCTGTGAATAGTAATCTTAACCCTTATCTGTCACTGGGTAAATAACTAAATGTGACACAAGTTTCACCCTGTTGAGATGCATATCCAACCTAAGCATGTGTCACAGCTAGACAGAACCAGGAGAATAACAAATATGTATTGAATTGAAACAAATCATTGTTAAATCAACTTACAATTGATTGAAAACATGTCCACTCATTGGCAGGCGTACAAATGATTCTATACCGAATGAACAATGTCGCCATGTTGTCATTGATAATAATAATAATAAAAATCATTTAACAATAACTTCATGTATAAATAAATTAACCTAAAACAGTTTTTTACTCTGCCCTGTATTTATTACTGACAAAACTGTGTATTCGTAGGTTATGTACAGTATATTCAAATATTGTTATAACATATTAATTTATATTAAGCATTTTTTTTATATTTGAGAATACTATAATTATAATTACACACATTTTGAACGTATCATGACAGGCAAATATCAGTCAATATTATTTTTAGTGCTTGAAGCTTTCCACGTAAATGTTTTATGATACAGAAGGAAGTTTTGTAACAAGAACGATATCATGTTACAAAACTAGTGTCACATTGTTAAAATAACGGTTTTATACTGTAGTAATAACATGTTGTTTGAGACAAACAAACTAAAATTATGTTAATTTTATGTACGCTTATAAAAATATAAAAAAAAAACAGCATAATGGGAGGTACACAAAACACTAGTAGAGATAATAGTCGAGCAAGGCACTAGATCATTTTGTAGGGGCAAATTAGCGATTCAGTTGCTAGGGATGCAGATTACCTTCTCCATAACAAGCTAACGCCTTGCTTGATTGTCTTCTCTACTAGGCAGGAAAACTTATTATGCTCGAGATGTGTTCAACTTGCTGATTTACCAGCTTTCTCCCTCCGCAATAAGTTTGCCTGTGTCGTTTTATAGGAAGAGAAAAAGTAGTTTAACTTGTTGAACAACCAGCTTGTCCCCTTCATAATAATCTTGCCTGCCTTGCTTAACTATTATCTCCATTAACAATATGTGTGCAGTCCTTAAGGATAACAACATAAGTACAGTGATGAAGTTGAATTTAAAGTTGAAAAAAAAAGTTTAATCAATGTATATTTGGTAATTCACTATCCAATTTAACATCGTCTCTGCATCAACATTTTTAAAGTATTGTTTTAAATTTGTACCACATTTTCTGCATAGAATTGAGGAAATTTAACATAGAATATGATTTAATAATTAAATAAATAAGAAAATAATCTGCTATACTTAAATAAACACTTGAAAAAAAACACATAGTAAATTATTATTAATAACAAAAACATTAAAACTAAAAAGCTGATAAGAAAAAAACCATTTTAAATTACAAAATGTCAGTTTTATATGTACTAATAAATAAAATGCAACAATGATGTCATCATGTTTGCAGCATTTTTCCAATAATACAATACTTAAAATAAGTCACTATAAAACGCAAAACTTTCATAAAAAATAACAAAATTTCTATAAGAACTATTAAAAGCAATGAATAATTATTTTCAATACAATCTCAAAAAATAGAAATATATTATTTGTAACTTAAAACCAGCAGCACTCCACCGTTTGGTCTTTGACATAAAATTAACATAAGTAAATAAAATACGTTTAACAAAAATAAAGTAATTAATATTAAAGACCAGAATACATTAAAGCTTTGATTTCCTTTACTATTCGGGTGTACATAATAAGTATTACTTTGTGCTATAGGTTACACTGCGTTCTAAGTGGACGAAGTTGAAGCGAATGCGGCGTGCCACGCAAATATCAAAGGGTCTCTGCTGTTACAGAATGGTTTACGTGACAAATAGCACATGGTGTAAAGCGGCGTGGAGTGGTCGCAGCCATGTTTGTTATTTCATCAAGTCAAATGTACAAATGATGAAATTCTCCATGAACATGTCTCTCTAAATACATATTACTAGTTCCATTTCTTTGATATAGCTGTGTCTTATGTTTAAATATGAGTTTTCAAATAAAAAACCGATGCCGACCGGTGGCAGTGGAGCGGATGGTGGGTTTGTAAGAGAGAGTTACCGTTTTGCTTTATATCACTTTAAGCCGCGTCATTATTGCATTTGTATCGACTTCGCCCACGAAAGCCATAGCATTAAACATGAGAAATGAGTCAGTTAGCAAAGAATCATTCACTTTGAGTCGATTTTTTGATTAAAGTCTTTGATTTGTTCAATTGAGCTAATGTAAACAAACTTCTAGTTAAATTCTATGAGTCATTTGATTTCTCACTCTTCTTGCTATTGACAAAGCAGTGGTAGAGTAGGAAAAGAAATGACTCCAGGTTCAATTATTATTGAATATGTTGCAAGTCGTTTTGTTTTTACACTCTGCCTGCTGTCGACAAAGCAGTTTTAGAGTGGAAAAACAAGTGATTGACTCTTGGTTGACAAGAAGTCCATTTCAGTATATTCATTGTGAAATCGGTTGTATTATAATTCAATACTGAGTCAATCCAAAAGGAACATTCATTTAGTTAACAGAAAATATATGCTTAACATAACTTACTGGTTAATAATATCAATAATCAACAATGAAGCAAAAACATTTGATAAAAAAACAACTTAAAAAAAGTAAAAAGTAAAGCACTGCACAAATAAACTGTTTTCTTTGACTAAAAGTGTTTTAAAATAATTCAGTGTTGTCTCACAACAGATTTGTATTTTTTTTTTCAATTGGCTGCAGAGTTTTTAACGTGGCGTTAAGATCCTTAATGTGTTTTATAACTGGGTGATTCGCTGTCGGTGACTGTCACGATAGTTGCTCAAGCGGAGTGATGCTGAGTGATGTGCATGTTGGGCACCGCAAGCCACTATCTGTGGAAGGAGCGGCTGTGTGGAGGGGGTGGCAGAGCCGGGGCGGCGGCCGCTGGCGGCGGAGGCTCGCTAGCCGATCTCTGCACCGAGCATATGCGTGGTCCTCTGTTTGGAAACTGAAATGATTTTCAACAAGACACATTTATTAAATGTCATCATTTATAATACAGTAAAAAAGTTTGATTGTAAAATACACCAAACTTTTTTTTACACGGTTTTGAAATAACACGGTCCACTAAAAATAGCGAATACTATACTTTCACACAAATTGTTTAATTTAACAGCTTAACGACCGCACGTTTTTTTTATAAAATTTCACCTGGCGAAATGAAATTTTGCGAAAAATTCGCAAAAATTGTAATTTTACTAATTTCACTATAATTTGTAAGCAAATTGAGATATCTTTACAAAATTTAATTTGCTTAGCTTCCAGATACTTCGCCTATACGCATATATGCGTCCGCTGACCAACAACCTTTGTTTTTCAAAGACTTAAATACGCGTCCACGGTCGTTAAGCTGTTAACATGATTTCCAGAAACAAAAAATAAATGGATAACAGTTTCTTAATAACAAGAGATTCAACAACACAGGACGATAATAAAAAACAAATTTCATTCATTAGATTTTAATAAATTAGACGTGTAAGACATTCCTAGCGGTGAGAGGGACTCCAGTCCCTCATAAATGTACATGTATGTTATCAATTAGCGACATTATTTAAAAGAAATTTGTTATTGGATTTTATTTATTAACCACTTGAATACCAAGCAGACACAAGTGTCTGGAACATATGCAAGCGAACACAGATGTCCAAGACATTTAAAAAGTCAAATACTTGGTATTCTAATTGAATATAAGTAATATTTTGATGAATATGTGTAGTGCTGTCTATACTGAGTCACTATAGGTTTTTAAAATATCGAATTCGAGTGTATATCATGCAAAATTATGTTTCTCAAAAACACTCAGTATCTCTGGGACATCTTAATGATTTATTTGTGCGATATTCAAACGGTTAAGTACCTTTTATTTAATTATTTTCTATATGTCAAATAACATAGTTTTTTTTTAATTTAGAGAACTAACTGTCAATTTTTCTATACGAAGAGCATGAGATCAAGAATAAAAAGATCCACTTCTTTCTGAACAGAAAAAACACACTTTTCTTATAAAAAATTAGACGGTTTTGATGTCATATTATGACCCTCAATTGAATGGAAACAACGAAGTTTTGAGCAGGGCTGAGTTCAGAGTTGGAGTCGTGGAGTCTGTCTGTCTTAACTGGAGTTAGGCTCGAAAAAAGCTAATAACTTCAAATCCTTTTTGAAAAAACTGTGTATTCAAATAGTTAGGTCAAAAGTGGCGCCACTGCATGCTACTAAGTCTAAAAAAAATAATGTCGTATCTTAAGCTAAGGTCGGAGTCGTCTTTTTTCTTTTCGACTCGACAGCCTGGTTTTAAGTGGCTTTTTGGTTCTTTTAAATCAGTATTTAAATAATATAGAGATATATTTTATTTTCTCAAAAATAGATTTGGACCTGTTTGGCCCAAGCTCCTCATATATCATTTTCTAGATGGTCTTAAATTTGCAAGAATCAGGGTCAATATTAACACAAATACAACATCATGAGATTATTGAAACAGTTGGGATTTGAACCCAGTGCTTATTAACAAATTAACTATGCTAGTTTGGTACTCTGGACAATGACTATGTTGAGTAGCATAGTTGAGTTATATAATAAAATATGATAATCTAGAAAAGTATGTACTATATCGAAAACAATATCGTCACTGATCTGAGGTTGGTAGTAATAGATTGGTAGTTTTGAGTAAATGATAATTGTAATATCAAAATATAGATGCATTGATGCCGATCTGACACAAATGAGAATTTAAAATCAATAGACAGGGGCAATTTCCTGCCTTTTAACTAGCATTGATAATAATTACCTTTATAAATAAATGCTTTTTTTTGTCAAACTGTTATAAACAATGCACTGATTGAGTTATTCCAGACAAAGGATTGATATCAAAGAATCTAACTTATTTTTGTCAGTTTTGTTACTCCTGCAGTAACGGTGACGATATATTTAAAAAAGAAAAGGTAAGAAATAATAAAAAGGGTATAAATACTTGAGGTCTCACCACATCCGCGTCGACTGGAACTACAATAGAGCTGGACGTTGTTACGAATTCTGTTTCGGAAGACGCCACGGGACTGGCCTTCTCGATCAGAGACAAGATCCTCTTCACGTCAGCAACCAAACCTCTCTCTAACGAACTTAACCTAGTTGTGACCTCATCCAGACGTTCCACGATCCCCGCCACGCAGTCAACGCCGCATCTACAATTAGTACCGGTGACGTTCTGATACTGCGGAGAGACATCCTGGACCAGTATTGCCGTGTGACTGGCCCCTCTGGACGTTTCGCTCTCGTAGTTTAGGTTTTTGGAGTAGTTTCTAATGTGAGGCGGGCGTGAAATATAGTCAAGATGACCGCCGTCCTCCGATGAACGGGCTCGAGCCGCATGTAATCTGTGAAGGGTGTTCACCGAATGCGGTTGCGAGCGAGATTGACTCAGTCCGCCTGCAGCGGCATTGTAATATACTCGGATATCGCCCCTTCCTACGGCATCTGACGGCCTCAGATTCAGACCGTGCTCTGGGATGTCTCGCGGGGAGAGACCGGGCGGAGAAGGAGGGCAGTCTGTCAGGGGGCCTCCCACTGAAGACTGTCTTCTGACGCCTGCTCTACGGCCTCCACCGGCTTGTGGTGTAGATTGTGCTTTTTGTAAAACAAACATAAGTCAATTTGATAAATACATTAAATTAAAACAGATAGAGTGACCTTGTAGTCATGGTCTGCTCTATTAACCACAAATGGAGTATATTTAATAAGATAAAAAATATCAATGTATTTATTACTGTAAGTATTTCATTTATAATTATTCAAAGCTTTTTTGTTTCACCCTGTCTATGGTTAAATGAATTTTTAATTGCAAATTAATAAATCGAACTTAGGTTTCCGAAAATATTATATCATTATTGGCTACAAAAGTTTAGCCAAATTTAAAAAAGAGAAATATATTTGATAACCTACGTTACTTTAAAATAAAATGATTTCACTTTCTCTTAAATCAGATACTCCATCAGTGCTTTCTGAAGCCGTGCTGTTAAAAATAGTTGGCAATTGGGGGCAAATGGGGGCGCCACCGTCTATGCGAACTGTCAAAATTTGTATGCAGCTAACGTAGTTCAAAATATTGCCACCTAAATATAACAGCAGGTATTAATTTGATAACAAAAACAAGACAACATCATAATTATTATTGTAAACATCAAATGAAGTGTTGAATATGAAGTATTTACAAATATTATTGTAGTTTTGAAATGAGGAGATAGTGTCCTGCAAAAGTTTTGCAGTGTCAACATGTCAATATGTGTTTTTGTTTATGTTACATAGTATTTACAATTCATTTACATTTGGTTGCTTCTACACTTGAGTTGACAAAGTTAATAACCTTCTAACTAAAAATGAGATTGGTGCAAATGATTGATTGCGAATTGAACATCCAGAATTTATCTGTCGATTAAATTTACAATATTTGCTAGTTTTTTATGAGTAAAGAGAATAATTTAAAAAAAGTAGCTAATTTCACAGAGTAAATGCTTTGCCAATGTCATTTTTTTAAGGAGCCTTTGAAGTATTCTTATCTGATCTAAATAAAAATGTTCTCTTTAAATAATTGCTCAATTATATACATAACCTTTTTAACTACTGAAACTGATTAATTCACGCAAAGATTAGTTCTATAAAAAAAAACAATAAATGATTTGGAATATTGTAGTGTAGACTTTATAGTACACTCGACCACTGTTGGATTGGCACTCTATTACTAAAAGTGTTTAAAAGCAATTATATATAAAAATATATACTCTAAATTGAAATACCTGGTATTGATTTATATGGAAGGATATTTACTAGGTTTGTGTTTGATTATTGTATTATTCAAATACAGTAAAAAGTTTTCAGCAAAGAATGTGTAAGTTCTGTCTATAAAAATAAAATGGCGTAAAGTCTTAAATATTAAAAAATGAGTTGGATATGCCAAAATAGCTACAATACACAAAATAGAAAAGATACTAGTCAAATCAATTAGTTTATTTCACTTTGAAATATGATATTGCCCATTATGATTCTCATAAATGTAAATCTTATTTTGGCTCTTGTGAAAAGTAATTATTTGTGATTTAACCCTCTTTCTCAATCGCACGCTGAATTGTTTAATGTAAAATGTGTTAGTTTGTTTAGAATTTGTGTGTTTTTTTCAAATGACAGAACTTGAAAATAAGAACATTTTGGTATTATAACTTCTAGTACGACTTACAACCGAAATACGGACAATTTGATAAGAATATTTTGTTTCTTCAGTTGGAATCCTGTTCACAAGATATTTATTTATTATGTTAAGTTCTTCTTGTAGATCATAAAATACTTTGGACCAAAGTATAATAAACGGACGGAACTATTATTAAGCCGTTTTAATTAAAAATCCTTTTTGTAACACGCATTTCTCATAAAATTAGTTTTAGTATAGTAAAATCTAAAAGCAAATTTTTAATGTGTTTGTTTGCAAAAGGGTGCTGAAATAGATTAAAAGATTGCTTTTGTGTATCAGTGTTTACGATTAATTACATTGTTATTTTCATCAATAAGCGTAAACCTGAAATAAAACGTACACATAGATTTGTTAATAAAAATTATAAGCGAATAATTAGTAATAAAGTATTTATAAATAAAAAAACAAAATGTCGGAAAGCATCTTAATGCGGGGAAAATTCAAAAAGCAAATGTTAAAAATAGGTTACTCATTGTAAATGTTTCTTTTTTATCATTTATTGATAATTTTCACAATAAATACATTAACATAGTGAGAGGAACAAATTATGTCTTTGATGGAACTTAACACAACAGTGAAACAATTCAAATTTAAAAACAATAATGTCATGTTTAAAAAACCGAGTTCATTGATTTGTCGATCACCAAGATTGTCCTCAGAATCATCGGTGATATCATCCAACATATAATAAGAAAAATAACTTTAATTTAAGTAAATAATCTTGAATGATGTGGTGGATAGATTGTGACGTATAATTTAAACTAATTATTTCATTGAATTTTTTAAAATTGAAAATCTTAATGCCGTTTCATAATTAGAGAAGATACACATCTCATAGCTGTTCTACAACCAGTGGAATAACAAAGTATCTGTCGAATCTGTCAAGAATATTTTAAATTATGGGTCAGTTTTATAAATGTAACCAAGAATTGATAAGTTGCACTGGGTGACTGTGAATTGTGTTTGAAATTAAGTAAATTTGAATTATTTTTATTGTTGATAAAATGCATAACATTCTCTCTCAATATGCTTCTGTTTCAAAAATTAAATACAGGATAGTGGGGATAATACAAAACTTTGCTTGTAATATTTACAATATAACTTAATTAAATGAAAATGCTGCTTTTTCCACAAGAACAACTGAACTGGGACAAAACAAAAACAGACGTTTAAGCACAACAGCTCAACATGTCTACCCATCAAGCACATTGACATTAAATTGTTCTTCAACGGAAATCAAAAAAGCTTATATGGTACATAGACACTGAAACATAAAATTTATTTTTGGATGGCTTACAAATACTATCTTATTATTTAATTATTTTAACAGCTTTTATACATTAACAAAAACACAATATTCCTTTGTACTTTATTCCATTTTATTTAATAGGTCAGGACCGGTTTCGCTCATTGCGAGCATTGTCAACTGAGCATTGTTCGCAATGAGCGAAACTGGTCCTGACCTATTAAATAAAGTGGAATAAAGTACGAAGGTATATTGTGTTTTTATTAATATAATGCCTTTCCATCAAGTATTGACAGTGAACACTCTAAAAGTGAGCTTTTATACAATTAATTTACATTAAATATGACGTAAAGAACTCTTAACTAATTGTGGTAAAATTTGATTTGTATCAATTTTACTGTCAAAAGAATGTAATATTTATTACATTTAGGAAAAATAGTGACAGAATCTCAAATACTAAAAAGTACTGTTTAGACTTGAGCGATATACAATACAGGACCAAAAAAGCTCTTCTTTAAAGTTACTCGTTAAACAATATTTTAGCTAAGAACGTTAAAAGAAAGTACACAAAAAAATAGGTTATCCTTTAAGGATGCCACTAGTAAATTAGTATTGAAAAGAAATCTAAAATCTAAATCAATGAAGATGTTTTCGAAATGCTAGAATTTATGAGTAACATCTTTTTTGGTCAAGCAGAACAATCGCTTGCAATTTCAAAGACCTACAGAAATTGTAATTGTTAATTGTACTTTTCCAATCAATTGAATGTCATTAAAATCAAACCAATAATAACATCAATCCAGATCGCCATTTTATATATACACGATAAAACTATGTACTAAGCTTCAGTTAACCCTTTGTACGCCATCGTCTCACCCGTGAGTCGCATTCGTATTGAATACTTCGACGTTGGCGGCTAACTGGTTAAAGTTCATTTGTGTACTTGAATGCCTGAAGATGCCGAAAGGCATAACATGGGTCGTTATTGTAAAAACGTATGGAAATTTACTACTTTTGAACGATTCTAATTTAGATAATTTTGTGTAAAATTAATTTAGATGTCATATTCAAAAAAACTTCAGTATTTTCTTTATCCTCAATACTGTTTATTTTTCTAGTGATATTCAAACGTCCATTATCAGATTCTGCTACTCGAACTAAATTTAATTCATTTTACTGTCTGTCAAAAATCTGTTGTCTTCTAAAAATGTACATTGTACTTTAATCCTTTCTCCAAAAGGCGATGAACACAAACTGATAATGAAATACATGTGGAATAACACACAGACACTTTCTTTAATGAGTATATCAATAAAAAAATATAGGTTATGTATATCCATCCAAAAATAAAAACTATAATAAAATACAGTGAAGAAATTATAACATACCGTTCAGTTATTCTTTGGGGTAAAAGAACGAGAGGTGCCATTGTTATAATGCCATTTACCTTATCATGTAATTTTGCTGTTTAAATAATGTAATGATGTCGTTCCGTGGTATTTATTCATTACAACTTTTATGCAAAAGCACTATTAACCTGATCTGTGCCGTGCGGGATTTATATGGCCGTGTATTGAGGGCCATGATTTTCTTTCAAAAAATAAAACCTAATAAATATGTACTTTTAGGACATATATTAATAGTACATCACAAACACTTACCATATTAATACACAATGGGTCATTTCCACTATCATTTATCCAAAAACGGAAATTACCGCCAAGGAATTATAGCCCTGCTAGTGACACATTTGAACACAACGAAAAAGCTCTTTTTAAAATCGATGTATTATAGATGAAAAAACAATATCTTTGAAGTTTAAGTATCACACTATGATTCCAAGAGATATTACCATATGCATGATATTTTTAAATTATTAAATACGTTTCTTGTGGCCTTTAAACCGTGTCTCAAGTACTGCGTGTAAACACGCACATTTTGTATGGCCGGCCCTACGAGCACGAAATTGTATGGCGTGTTAAAACCGGTTAACTCTTTGTTAGAATTTTTAATAGTTATATTTAATCTGACATTTTTGAAACTGGTTTCGGTTTTAAATTTTGTTTGAATACCTATCAGTAAACTATCTTTGTAGTATTAAAAAAATTGTCTTTGGTTAAAGTACTCATGAGCTCAAGTTCCAGTATGGACAGTTTTCTAAAACTCCCTATCACATATTGTCGGTGATTTTTTACAATCTCATATTTTAAAATGTACATGTTTACTGGAGACAAATAAATGTACTTTATTCTACAGCGATCACTATTGCTTTCTATAGCTATAAAACACCACTGGAATGGTTTTGTTCTTAATATCTTGAAGAAGTTAATAAGGAAGGAAGCAAAGACGTTTCTATCCATGCTATCCTCTCCTTCATGCTAGACATAGCACATGACTATATATTTTTCATTTTTTTGCCAATGTTTTTGTATAAGGTTTATTAAAGCATGAAATGTTATTTTTTTTGGGAATATGTGTGTATTGAAATTCTGAATTCATTACATACAGCATTACAAAAACTCAAAACTGGTAAAAGTTGAGATACGTGCTTGTAGAAAATGAACAATGATATCTAATATTAAAAAAACTGGGCATAACAAGAGTGGTAAGTTAACCACTAGCCATGCCTAGCCCCTTCATTCCATCCCTTACACTCTTAAAAGAAGAGTTGTTGAACGCAGTGATGGATTACCCCATAAGCGCAATTGGAGCCTTCAATCTTAGGGGCCTCAAAATAACATTATATTCTATAAAACCCATTTAATATTTTTTATTCATTCATAGTATTTCAAAAAACAGGACCTAAAAATTGCTTAATTCGTCAGTAGTTTAGCAGCTGTAAAAAAAGATTTGATTGATATCTATATATCAAATTCTGGGGCTGGTGGAGCCGAGCTCCAATTTCCTTTTCATCTGATGTATTTTGATGTTGCTTTTCCCGCATAGCGTCCTGGATTTCTCGTCAAACAACTTAGGCTGCGAGAGAATATGCTCTTGGTTAAAAATTAAAAGATTAGAATTCTGTAAAACACTGTGATAGCAAACTAACATTTTGATTTTTGTTTCTAGTTGATATAAAGAATCAAGTATATATCTTACAATATATGAGGCGTCATATTTTTGCTGAACTACACTTTTTTTACTAATTCCGGTATCGTTTGTAACAGGTCGTCAAAAAGTAATATGTCTCTATCTTAGGGGTCAACCAATACAATAAAAAAAATCTTACACTATGTTCTCATGGTATATATGGCGTTAGAACAATGGCGCAACTCCTCAATAAGCTCCATTTGGGGATGTCGGGTACTCACAGTATGTGTTATGCAACGGCTGATGGGTTTTGTGGTGCAGGTCTGGGAAACTCCTTTTCAACTGGGCAAGCATGCCTTCAGGGTCAGTAATGGAAACAAAAGAAAAACAAACTCGCACTCAGCAACGCACCGATGTCAGTCAGGTTGGCCAATTTAACATTTTCGTGTTTTTAATTTATTTCACGCTGAAGACATACGAAGGCTCTTGATAATGTTATGTCGCTTTCTAAAGCGATCACTCTCGGTAATTTGGGTTTTGCAAAAATCAAGTAGCGAATGCAACACACTCTACTACTGAAGAATGACTTAAGTGCTAATGTGTTGAAGGTCAATTTATCTATTGAAAAATATAATAAGTCAAGGTTTAAGTGCATAGTGGCCATGATCTTTGGTTTCAGTAATAATAGTTTCAAAGCCCAGTACGAATGTTTTCATAAAATTGATTTTTTAACATATTTAAAGATTTGTGTTAAAAGCCTAATTGTTAATGATAACTCAGATTTCTTTCCACACAGCTGACTCTAAAAACAGGGCGTTGTGAGAACCATTCAGTCACTACTAGTTCGCTCCTAGCCGCATTCTTCTATCCTAACTCTTTCTATATAAGGTAAGTTGAATAAATGTGTATCAAGCAGGTCTTGTACAACGACGTCTGGTGAGAAGTTCACCTACTTATAAGAAACTTGTTGACTTATTGTTTCTGGAATTACAGTCTTTTGATTGAATGCAAATGGTGAAGTAATTTCCGTAGATTTTTAAGCATTTCTTATCAAATAGTCTTGAATAATTCCTTATTTGATTATCAATAAACAAAGGCGAGTTCTCGGCATGAAAAGGTTAACCATCACTTGCGTTATACTACCTGATAAAACATCTTTAAATCCGAAGTTAAAGTCATTTTCAATAGTTGTGTAAGAAGAATTTTTTTTATTCTTTTATTAACGTTTTCAAAAGTTCATGTACATCCTATTTGAATTTTTAGTGAATCTATATTCTTCTTCAATGGCGCTACAGCTCAAGTTAAACCTTTGCCTCCTCCATTGCTTTGCTTCATCTGACCTGGTCCTCAGCTCTCAAGTAGTTATAAATTTTTAGAATCCTTGATCCTTTAAAATCCTCACTTGGGGCATGAGCTGGAAATAGCCGACCAAATCTTGCATTTATATGCTTGGTATATACGATAAAACTCGTTATTGCATCTGATCCTTCACAGTTTATGGATTCCCTTCATTTATAGATTAGTGTAGCGCCTGAGAATCCTTCCTTCAAAGTTGTAACCATTAGTGTTTAAATCTCACATCTGCACTCTACAATAGTGCGTATCACCATTTTATTGTCCCAGGTATAAATTTATCTATGGACATTGTTAGACTTAAATACTAGCAACGGTGAGAAGTACACAGGACTCGGGTCTCACCTCACATTCGAAACGTTTTACATGATACATCGATTGCATTTTTTTTCTAACCATTCCTGTTATAATAACATGAGATAGATTCTTTGGTATACTGAAAAGTATCATAAAGTCAAGAGCGACTAAATGAACTGGCGACACTTTACATAAATTCTGAATCATTCATAATTTAGATCAGTGAATCATTTTTGCAACAGCTGGGCCCTGTGGTGAAACTAGGTGTGTCGTGTTGCATTACTTCAAATAGTCTGCATATATTATGGTGAATCATTGATGAAAATCATTATCAAAAGATTATGACCATCATTAAATGGCTATACGAGAGCACTGAATACTGCATAAGAATCAGCGATATAACTACAGAATGATTTTGTTCTGACTTAATTGACTTAATTCTGTGGAAGTCAATTCCATCTGAGTGAGGTGTGACTGTTGCCCTCTATCTGAAGCTATATGTCGAATCTGTTGACGGTATTTAGAAGACAATGGATAGACTGCAGAGCAAATCATATAAAGTCGTCTTAAAGTCTACTCAAATAAAACCAATGCGCTCTGCAACAGTGCCTGTCCAGCTCCTAGTGCCGTGAAAGACCACTGATGACCAACCATATGATGTACTCAGCCGAGTTACAGGACGATGGGATGACCTGGGAGAAAGCAAAGAGACTGACAGGAGATTGAGAATCTTAGAGGAACAGTGTCGTGGCCATATGACCCAAATAGGCAGCGGATATATTATCTTTACTTGTGACGTGGCGCAATAATCTGGGGAAAATTAAATCTAATAAGCAATATATATTACAAATATTTTACAAATAAAGCACAGAAAGACTTTATTTTTAAAATATTTCTTATTATATTATAGCTTAGATATTTTAAATTGGAGGTCTCTCATCTTCTCAGAGAGGGCGTGGATGTCAGTATATATTTAAGTGACGATGAACTTCTGGAATCGGTGTATAGAGCTACATGTTAGAGTATAACAAATCAAGAGTCCACGTTAACATCTTCAGCGCATAGATTGCTTGTACATCAGCTCGATAAATGTTAAGAGAAGCTATCAAAAAGTAAAATACAAAACAAAACAACCAACACACAAAGAGTCGTGTATAGTAGTTTTAGAGAATTATAAATAATAGGAAAATTTTCGTCTGACATGAGTTTGGTATAAGCTAGAATGCAACAATACTTCTGAAAATCAAAATGTAATTTTACAAAGGTCAAATAATAATAATTATAATAGGAAATTGAAAAACAAATTTAAACATTAAATCTAAAATCTAATAGTATGTAAGAATGTGAATGAGAGATACAGAAAGACTTTTTAGGCACAATAATTTTAATTGTTATGAAGACATTCGGCAAACGAGTCACGTAAAAACAATGTAAAACAGTTTTTCAGATGGCAACACTGTAAATTAAAATTGACAGTTGTATTTCAACATATTCTGACCAAAAAATTTAGTATATATGCATGTATTTATACATGGAAATCAATGATATACCATAAATTACAATGCAGTTCTGTAGGAAATTTAATTACAAATAGGAAAATTATAAATTATCAAACATGATAGCCAAGGAAACTAATTATTTATGCAAAACCAATGTCAAATGGAACTTCTTAGAAGAAACCATAGCACAACTTTGAAATATGTCTGACCAATTTTTCTAACTCTAACGAGAATTGCATTTCTTTTTTGCAGGATCTATTAAACTTTCGGGAAGACAAAAAGTAGCATGTTGTAAAACATCTATAAACAAAAGCTCCACTTAGGTACTTAGGCAAAAAGGTACACTTAGAGTGTACATTTGTTTTGAAGTGACTCAAATGTCATTAACGTGATATTGTCATAGTGAAATCTGAATTATTCTATATTAACAAAGACTAAAGGGTGTTTCTTATATCCATAAGAATTTAAACACTTATTTTGGACCGTCTGAAACATGCAACACCATCATGGCAAATGTAATGAGTATCTTATCATCTTTTGATTGAAGCCTGATAAAAAAAACACTCTTTTGTTTATATTCCACAATTATTTAGTAGTATCAGGAAAAGTTTGATATCTTTGCCAATATAAAAACAATCGAGAGTTCACTATAAAAATATTAGCTGAAATAGTTTCTAAATTTCGGAAGTCTGTAAAAATACATAGTAAGAATGTTTGAGTAGAATTCCCGTGCAGGAAGATGAATTTTGAGAAATCTAATTTCAATTCTAGAAGAAGGTTAATTTCTTGTTGTTTTCGATTCCCCTCGGTTAGGCGTAGCCAAAATGCCAGCATTCATTAGTGATTAGTTATTTTTCTTCTAAGGCATACAGTACCATGCACAGTCCAGATTTTGAAAATATCCAATAGTTACTCTATTTTCATTCTTTATGACAATAATTCTATTATATATTATTTTACAAAGACCTGTTTGGAAGATGATGACATATAAACATTGAAAATGTATGTAGTAGTTTACTGTACAATCAAATTCGTGTTTTGTTTATTGTGAATGGATGAATTTTTCATTTCTAAATAAAGGATCAGGTAAGGATGTCTGTTATTACTTTGCAAGGAATATTGAAAAGGATCTGTAATGTTTAAGTTGAGATAAGTAGCAAAGGCTTAACCTTTTGACAGCGGATAAGAATATAAAGAACAAGGTCTGTACGCAGCACCTTTTTTGCGATTTTGTTAATACAATTTTTCATCATAAATATAGATTTTAATATATTTAAAAGAATCTAGAAATGATAATTAATTGAGAATGTAATCATTTTCATCTGCACTTGCTCACTTGCAATCAGCAGCTACGTGTTAAAAAATATTATAATTAAACAACGTGATAGCCTTTTTATTTGCTGTCAATGTATTTTGATATAAATAAAACTATCGGAGCACAAATAAAATTATCGACGACGGCCGCCATTTTGTTGATGTAGTTGGTAGAGTTTTTCTTGCAAGTCCAATAAATGGCATTGGTTAACCACTGGCGGATTCAGAAAATATGTCAGAGAATGGCCATTTAATTTAAAAATATAGATCTTAAATAATAAAATGAGAAATTTAGAGTAAAGTTGCGATCGACTCTAAATTCTTTTCAGGGGAGGTCATTTTACTATTTGAGTATTTGCTGTAAAACTTTGCACGTGTACAAGTGATAAAAAAAGCTTTAAATTATCTACTAAGTTCGACTAATATTTTCACACAATGTAAATACACTTTTATCTGAATTGGTACTAAACTTTGAAAAACGTCCGATCATATCACCTAACAAATAAGACTGACATAATATTACAATGTGTTACATGTGTAATCTATCGTTTGTAGTGACGGGCAGCAATTTTCCGTACAGTACAAATTTAGCTATTAGCTGTAATCAGTGCATCTAGGCGCGCCTTCAGCATCCAACGTGTAAACTGATATTCTTGGCAGTATGGTGTTGTTATTAACTCACAGATCTCTGACTTTCAGCTAAAAATTAAATATCGAAATTTGAATGGTAATCATCCATCTTGAATTGATTTTCAAAGTATTTTTTTCATTAGATTGTACAGTAAACTTAAGCAGAACCTACACACCAAACATGTATCACACAACACAACATAGATGTAGTTATAGTAACACCGAATAAAACAAAAAAAAGAAAATAAGGGATAACTTAATTAAATAAAGAAAAACAGTTTGGATGAGAGTGTCGTAAATCAAAAAAAAATCAAATTAATTTGTGAAATATGCTTAAGACAAAAAGAAATTGGATGAAGTTAATCCATGGAATAGCAATGGTGGATGGATGTTCGCAAGCAGTTAGTTATTTCTGCTTGTGTATCGATATTAGTGCAGGTTAAAACTGTCATATTGTTACCAGTATTTGTGTGCAAACTGCCGTCTTGAGTATAAAAGTCCTCTTTATAATTCTATCATGTCCACTATCAAAATGGAGGATATTATGGAGTCTTATTTTAAGACCAGCTATACTATTTCACTCGTAGAAAAAATATATATTTAATGTTATGGTCGGAGTTTATTACTATTATCATGAATAGTCATTGGATATGAATGAGCCACCATTCAAAATCTATTTAAGGCATAATCCCCTGAAGGGTTAACCAATTGAATAATAAATATTCCTCGTAGAACAACTTCCGTTGTTGCCTTATTAAGGAAATAAACCAATCGCTAATCTTTCTCCAAAGGTTATTAAAAAAAATAGTATTTGAGCCCATTACCTCTGTAACCGAAGCCAACGATGTTGACTTTTTGACGGCTTAAGTATTATGTAGATCAGGGTTTCTCAACGGGGGGCCACAGCGTGTTCTAAGGTAGCCACAGAGATTTATTTTTGTTTTGGGGAGCCACAACACAGGTTAGGGGGGCCACGGGTATTGAAAAAGCGATACAGGGAAGAGCATAATGGCGGACGTCGCGGAGCTATTTTTTGTAAATTCGTAAATAAAATAAATTACTGGCATTCTAGATTCGAAAATCTCGGAAGAGCTATAAAAAAAGGTGGGTTTTTGAAATTATAATTTTCATGGGAAGGCAAAACAATGGTATGGGGGCCACAGAAAAATAAAGACACTCAAAAGGGGCCACGCTCCCAAAAAGGTTGAGAAACACTGATATAGATTAAATGATGAATAAAAGAATATATTATAATAAATAATATTATGTAAAAACAAAGCAAAAAATATATAATTTCATAAACACAGCATATGCGAAATTAATACAAAGCGTAAAAGAAAATTATCACTAGAATCCCGATAAAGCAATAAACATATTTTTTAAGCCATTCCTCTTTGAATATCAATTATATTTTCTTATAACTTCTTCGAAAACGTCTTGCGAACTCAGAGCAGCCATACCAATGAAGCCAACCCGTAAATACAGACTTAGGAATGTTGAATCAACGAATAAAGAATAATATGGTTTATCTTTCTTTGAAAATGCTTAATTCTTATTCAAGGTACACACCATGTATATGGTGGAGAATTCCATAATAAAGATCATGTAATATCCGAAATGGAGACCATGCCTGATGGCCAGAAACCACAGATTTAGAAAAATCATATGCCAAGCTTTAAAATAGATGCTTGCGTTGGATATTGACCGAGGCGGATTGATTTCATGAAGAACTCGGAGATAAGAGAACAGACCAGGCAGCACCCTGTTACAGAGAGGCGTTGAAATTGAGTGGGTTACATGCAACGTCCCCTCTAAGGCAAGAGGTTAGCTGCACGGAAATTTCAAAGGCGGCGCGGAAGCTGCGTGGACCGATCAAATATTAATCAAACAACTGTCTTGTAGTGCACACCAACCTGGAATGAGTGCGCGGGGGGATTCCAACTGCTGTGTAGCTGCGCACGCGCGCAGCTTAGAGGGAACGTTGGTTACATGCTGTAGATATCGTCAAAATGTTGCTAGATAAAACACGTGTTTCACCCCTTTTTTAGAAGTATCAGCGAAATAACTCTAATTAATTACAACATGGCAATTGGTTGTAAAGAAATTTAAGAATAGATGCAGATGTCTCCGGAAAGTCTCAACCCTGTTTACCTTGTCTTCCCAACGGTGGGGTTCCAGCATCCTAGACGAGAATGTTGGACTTCTACGAGAGTAAACAAAGCGATGCGGGTGATATAAAATTCTCCATAAAGGAAGTGGAGGTGGTCTAAGCAGAAGGTTTGATACAACAATATGCAAATGTTGTCAAAGAAAGAAGAAAAAATAATAAATTTTTGAAATAATGTTGCTGTCTTTATCGGCAACTTTCAAATTAGAATATATGTATGCTTTAAGGAGATTCACAGTAAATAAAATAAAAACAATCATAATACGCACACAAACATACCACGGTTTTCGGATTCGTTGACAGTAGCAAAACAAGTGAATATTGTATTTGAAGAATGTTTCCGTTCTGGATATATAAAAACAGAAAAGATACTATAAATATAATTATTTTATGTGGATTTTTAAATGCTAGTTTTAATCGATTAAAATCAAAAATAAAACAGATTGGCTTACATATAAGTTAAGTATTTAATGTATTGATTTCACTTTAAATATAAGTAAGGACATCCGAGAAGGTAATATATTGTCTAACTCTTATAAGCCAGTGTAAATGGCTTAACTAAATAAAGTTTAAGCATTGTTCTAACAATGGCGTGTAGCTGAAATAACTAACAACAAACTAATATAATTATTACACAACTAAATACTTTGCTTCTTTGAAAATAGTATGGTGGAGTTCCACCAAGTAAATGTCACTGTCAAATGTTTGACTGTTTGTGATATTATTCAACATTCGACTGACCGTGGAGTAATCCATTTCTTTTTTTGATTCATTCTTGTATTCTTTTGAAAGTGCAGAAATTGATTAATTAGGCACAACGAGTTTTAATTTAATTTCTACTCCTAAAAATAGTCCGTTTTGGGAATGAATACAATCGCAAAGAAATTTCGAATATATTTTAATTTTCAGTTAAGGAAAATAAGGATTAGAATATATAAAAAAAACTAAAAAAAAGTAGGAAGAAACATTTCAGGAGAAGAAAGAAGTGTTAAATAAAAAAATTAGTTGAAGAGTTAGTGGCGTATAAGTGAAGTGAAGTCGGGGTGAAATGCCGTATCTCCGTCGTCATCTTACCGGTTATCGACTGCAGAGTCGTGCTGCGCTGTTTCTCCTGCCCGAACTGCAGGTTCATCGGGGTCACATCCTGGCCGGCCTTGTCCGGACAGAATTCCAGGATCCCCCGACCGGACTCTGACTCGTCGCTACTGTTTGAGTCCTAAATAAATTTCATTAGCATTCTATTTATTATTGTGCATATTTTAATGATCGGAAATATTCTGCAACAGTACTGTGTAAGGTCTCAATTGATAACATTTGTGTTATTATGTGTTTCGCCACTTTGAGTAGCATCTTCAGACCAATAACTAAGACATCGATTCTAATTCTTAGCTAAAAATTAGGTAATTTTTTAATAATGTCCGCTCCCAATGTCGAGCATATGGACTTCTAATGGAGTTTATCTTAACACAAGAGTTTCTACAAAAACTGCTGGTTACTCAGTTGTTCAATCTCTCTTATAGAGTAGGGGTAGAAGGATAAGACAGGACTAGTGGTTAAGTAATCGCTCTCACTACGCCCAGTTATTAATGGATTGGAAATGGTGGGAGGGAACTTTTAAACATCACAAACACCCATGCCTTCGAAAAGAAGTTGATAAATTGATTGAAAAAAATGCTTTTCATACTGGGACTCGAACCTGTGAGGTCTGGGACGGAAGCCCACAACGCTAAACACTGTGCCATAGGACCCGAAAATTTAATTCTTAATCAAGTCAATTTATGACATTTAAACAGTATTTTTCAACATAACTTAGGATTTTAAAATAGTTATATATTTTTTAAAAAACTTTAACAAAATATTACAATAGTTCCTTGTATTTATTAATATGTCATTACCGGTCTGTCAGCTAAGCTGTCTCTCTGACTGTGAGCTGGTCTTCCTTCTTTGGGAGCTCTCACTCTTCGTTGACGTCCAATGACACCAGGTTGCTGGTCCTGTGGGGTGTAAAATAAAAGGTTTTACTTTTCAGTATCTTCAGACATTCAAGTGCACAGATGAACTTGAATTGATGCTTAGTAAATAGTTTTTACTGTGTTACTAAGTTTAAAGGTTGTTGATGACGATCTAGATCAGTGGATCTTAACCTTTTTAGTGACCCGCACCACCCTGAATCTGAAAATATGTTCTCTCATCCCTTTTAAAATTTATTTACGTCTTTGTGATACATTTAATACACATTTTTTTTATATGAAACTTCTCCCGCACCCCCGAAATGCTTTCTCGCATCCCTGGTTAAGAACAACTGATCTGGATTAACGATGATCATATGTGATTTTCTAATTAACAGCAATTTAAAGAAACAAATGTGGTTTACAATAATAAGTTTTCAGCTGCAGTTTGTAGGATATAAACATGGCTGTTAATATAACGTATACATTACTGCAGTGGTTTCCAACCCTCATGTTACTACGCCTCCTTTTGAAGAAAAAAATATCTTCGCGCCTCCCCATCCTTTATTTCATAAAGTAATAAAGACACGTTTTAAACGGTAAATAAATATTGGTTTGAAAT
This sequence comes from Himalopsyche anomala, assembly GCA_031772345.1. Lineage (NCBI taxonomy): Eukaryota > Metazoa > Arthropoda > Insecta > Trichoptera > Rhyacophilidae > Himalopsyche > Himalopsyche anomala. The sequence continues at coordinate 4,690,919 of CM062842.1, forward strand.
CGCTGTATTGCTGTATACCCTCTGTTTCAATGTTAACAAATGCAGAACTGCATATAACTGAATTAAATAGAAGATTTACATCTCTGAGATCGAAGGTGAGGTCCAGATTCCTGGTGAAGTGGTTACAGAACTCCGGATAAAGCTCCAGCACGTCTGTGAGATCGTCTCTCAGCACTCGATGGAGGTCGCAGTACGTGAGGGCTCTGACGCGGCACGCTGACCTGCCCATCGTCATGTGCAGGCAAGGGTTCTCGCCAAATATATCGTCCTTACCTGAAGATTGATAGAAACATGTTATAAAAGATGTCAAGAAATCGTTATATATTTTACCAAATCCGTTGTGTATTTGGAGTATATAAACACCAAACATCGCTTCTCTTATTTGCTGTCTTCTCCTGATTGCTTTACTTCCTTGATTCCGCCAATTACTCAGTATCCGAGGGCTAAAAAAAGAGTCAAGCAGCATAAAGGGTCTTCAGAGATATTGGCAGTATGTGACTCAAACAGTTCCAACGTTTATTCCAACCATCTTTGCTCCTATACTATTATTCAATGGCTCTAAAAATTAGATAATGGTACTATACTCTGTTCTTAGGTATAATTATTTAAAATAATAAATATGGCAAACACAACCTAGAATATTATCAAACAATGGCGGAGATCAGTATTTATATTTTAAAAATATAACCTTTTAAACTTACCTAAAATTGCCATAACTATGTCATCCCTAACGATTTCTATGGATCCCCTAGCTATGAAGTAGAGTGAGCACAAGGCGTCTCCTCGGTGAACCAGAGTTTCTCCGGGAGGGGCGTGCGTCGTCCGAAATCTCAGCGATAAAGCTCTGCAACAGCAAATATATCAGATAAGACTACTGGCTTACTACTTAGAGGAGAGGTTCGTATATTTTTTCAAACTTAACTATCATTCAATTGTCAGGAGCGACGAAAGATTTCAAACAATGAACCATATTTAGATATCCAAAAAAATGAACTTAAAATAAAAACATCCACTCATCATTTAAAAATATAAATACTTCAAGTCAAGGTCAAGTTTTTGGCAAGAGTTCTATCAAGAGTAAAATAACATTTTCTGATAGGTATAATTCATTTTGAAACAAGAAAATTTATTACTCGGCACACCCTACAGTAAATGTGGCAGTCCACTACAATATGCTAATCTCTTCTTCTTCTTTTTAGACCATATTTGCTACCTATGTAGAGCATATGGCCGCCATGTTTCCCTGTCTCCCGCAAATTGCTTTGCTTCCTCCCATGACATGCCAGCATCCCTCAGTTCTGCCGACAGTACCTGACAATCGTCTAGGACGCCTTAATTCCACCAGTCGAAAGAAGAAGTAGGCAGGATTAAGGCTTTCAAGAGGCATCCGTAGCACGTGAAACAGCGAGTTCCAACGTTTCAACATGACCACTGATACGACGGGGCACTGTTTTGTACGTCTCTTAATCCCCAAGTTCCTCACTAAATCGAACCACTTCATCCCCGTAATTTGACGCAAGCATCTATTCTCGAAGCTTAATACACGGAGTCTTTGTCAAGTGTCATGATTCGCTATCATAAACTAGCACTGGTAGAATGCAAGCGTTGAACAAATGGCATTTGGTTTTAATCATGAACAGCTGTGTGTCCCAGACAGTCCGTATTGAGTTTAGTTGTTGTCTCGCATTGCTAGTCTTATCCTGTGGGAATTTCTGTGATGAACGATGAATGGGAAGAGTTACTCAAATCAGTCCAGTTGACGAACAGCCAAAATGAATTGGTTTCAACAAATGAGGATTTTTAAAATTTCTTGTCCTGATGAAAATTGTCTTATATATACATCAGTCTCTTGTATATTTTTAGTATGGTCATGTAAAAAATTGTCTAATAATATTAGTTATCAAATGCACGGGGTAATGCTGTCAGCCGTGATACCATGTATTGTCATTATTTACAATAAATGAGTAAATTCCTGGATTCATATTTACCTGAGGCATCCTGGACTAGCACCATCGAACGCTCCACACTTAGTGAGAAGGTTTCTGTTGAGATGAAGGCATATGTCTGCCTGCAGGCACTCCGGAAACCCTTTCAACACGCTGCTCGTGTCTATTCCGTTCGTGTACGCCCACGCATGCTGGAAATACTCTTCTAATCTTTGCCTCAAGGGGTTAGGGATCTGAAAGACAGTATAGTACCATATTAACCATTTAGTTATCATAAATTTATAGTAGAGTCCGATCCGAGCTCCATTTTGGATACAAATAAAAATCAATAATAGAACAATTGAGTCGTCTGGTATAAAAAGCAGAACTGTTCGATACATGATGTGTGGAACAGTTCTGCTTTTGATACCAGATGACTCAGTTCTAAAAAAACAATCGTAAATGTTTCTACTTCAGGATTCGAATCTGTGGCACTGCAACCAAGAAAATGGAAGTCCAGCAGTGTTGACCAAGCTCCTAAAGGATTGGCAATATGCCCTTTAGATCTGGCAGCATTAAGTTGCTTGTTTATAATCCTTTATTGACCTCCTTTCAATAAGAACCTATGCACTGTCAAAATGAAGAATGATACGAGAGTTTCTATCAGTCATGCGGATGCAAAAAGGCTTAACCCTCCAAGGACGAGCGTGACCATATGGTCACAGTAAACACCGTTGTCTATTGATCCCACTATTCATCCTTTTTCTACCTGAATATCGTTGCTTTTACTCATATTTGGTTAAGAAGGGTACAGACTTCAGTTAGTCATCAACCGCGGGGACAGAAACGGCCACCAAAAGCACATGCGATTTTTTGAATTTCCGTTTTTTTTAATGTACTTTTTGAAACTGTTTGTTATTTTTTTTTATCAAAACATCAAATTATTTACAGTTCTTTTGCTAATATATTTGTATTGAAATAATGTTGATGTTAGAGGTCAAATTGTAAATATTTTTAAAAATTTCACGTTTAGCTATATTTCAACCCCGAATGTTTGGGTGCCCATACGGTCACGCTCGTCCTTTCTATTGTCCATACGCAATATTACACGGTAATAAAAAGATGAGCATGACCATATAGTCATGCAGGGTTTATATACAACAATTTTTGTTAGGAATAAATGTTATCCGTGATTCAATATGGCTTAAAAAATATTTTTTTTTATCGAAAAAAAGCTCTTGTCTCTGGATGGTTAAAGCACATAAAAATAATAAATATAAATATTTTTTTCTCAACAAAATATCTTTATTTGATAATCTCGAATTGTCCAAATGTAACATAGATCATTATTGTTGGGGAGACTTCAATTATGGTTAAAAAATACTAAACTTTAACCAGGTATAGATGATTCCTTTACCCCCTGCGTTGTATCACTTAATTTTCCTAGTTGTGCCAATATCAGCAAAACCTCCACGGAATATTATTTAAAGAAAATAAAAATGTACAGATGCCTCCGATATTTGTTATGGCCTTATTATAATGGAACTCTACCAATATTTTATTTGCAGTATTTTTTAATGGTGGCCTTTCCAACATCATCAACGATATATCTATTTTGCACTATTTAAAACTGCACCGATGATAGTCAAAACAAAACTGTACCTGATGAAATCTGATGAACTCTCGGACTCTGAGGATTTGGGTGTGGTACCGTGCAGTGCCGGAGTAGAGGCGTTGAATAATCGCCGAAACATTACCGAATATACTGGCATACATCAGAGCTGAAATCAGAGTAAAATAAAATGAATCACATGTAATTTTTATAGTCTACAGTTCATTTTTACAATTATTTATGTTTTTTCAATTGATATTTTAAGATTTAAGATTTAAGATATGAAACGATACACCTAGGCAGCAATCAACGGGTAGACTCGACCGTTCTCTCAAATTTCTTCTTACTGACATTGGTGTCGTACAAGAAGAAGTTAACAACTTGCCTTTTACATTTTGTTCAAGATAACTTATTGCTACATGTATTCAACAAAATGAGAATTCCACCATTCTTGAGAATGTGAATCTAAATGTTCCTGATTATTTTTTGAGAAATCGTGGATATGAATTGTTTATTCTCCCAAGGTGTTAAGCTAACCTGCCTATGGGGATGCCACTGGGGAGAGCTTTAACGGTGTTCAACAATATTGCTTCGGATGTTTACATATTCAACGTAGACGTGGGTGAGTTCCGACGAATACTATTTTTTATGTATTAAAATAGAGTTCGTCGGAGCTTAGTCAGTTGACTTCCTTGCCATTTTTTTCTAATGCTTTTAATATTAAATTCTACTATTTCTTTTCTTCATTGTTTTAAATTTATAATTTGTCAACCTTGCGCAATGTTAATTAAATAAATAAATCAGATAAACAGTAAGACAATCTACAAAAAAACAGTTTTAGCTATGACTAAACAGTTTTAGACTGACTGGTGTCTTTCATATTTTACAATACTTACATCCAACCAGCATGACGAATATAGTAAACCCCTTCTCGGCATCTGTGTTGGGGGCCACATTACCAAATCCTACACTGGTGAGTGACGTGCACGTGAAGTAAAGAGCAGTGATGTAGCGCGATCTGAGCGTCGGCCCCCCGCCTGTCATGTTGGGGAAGTACTCCGTCTCCATGTCGCGCGCTAAGCTGTGCAGCCAGCCTATACTTGACGTTAGCTGGGGGCGCTCGAAATTACCAATAGCGTACCTGTAATGAGATTAGTTTACGTGATTAATTTAGAATCATTTACATTAAGCATAAAAAATATCTCATATCATTTCGGTACACGAGTGTTAAAGGCATGTCTGTGATGTCTAAATTATCTTCGAATCCAAAAAAAAACGGTGTAGTTGGAGTGATTGGCTAACCACTAGTCCTGCCTTGTCGGGTCAGTGGTGCAGAGGTCAACATCGTTGGCTTCACTGATGGATCTCACGAGCTCGAGTCCCAGTATGGACATATTTTTTTAAATCAATTTATCAACTTCTGTTCGAAGGGTAACAAACAGTTCTCGTGGAAAAAACTTTAATTGAGATACTTTTTAAGAGGTCATATGAGAGCGGACATGGATTAAAAAAAAGTGCTGGCTTAGTCCAATCCTTCTATTCTTAATCTGCCTTATAAGAAGATAGTTTGAGCAATTGAGCTTCATAAGTAGCCCATATGCTACACATTGGGAGCGGACATGCTTTAAAAATGAAAATAAACGCTAAATAATACTGTGATGCTATTTAATTTACCATATACACGCCAACCAATGCGCTATGAGGACGAACGTTGCCATCAACAGCAGCAGAACGGCGGTTCCATACTCCGAATACCTGTCGATCTTCCTCGCGACTCTGACCAACCGGAGTAGCCTGGCTGTTTTCAGGAGTCCAATGAGAGTTGTGGTCTGCGAACATTGACACAAGAATGTTTCCACTTACAGTCTTAAGACCCAGAGATGTTTTGATGCCAACAGTTGATTGTCATGGCAACCCTGTGACAAATTGAATTAAGTATTCCGATTTATAAAATGTTACAATTAACGTTAGCTTTTTGACGTACCTATGCTATTTTTTTCTAAATATTTTCTCCACAGATTCTAATATATGGAAATATATTCATGAATAATAAATATATCAGATTATAGCTCTAAATAAGTATGCAAATGGCCGACTCCTAAAAAATGCAAATGGCTGTCATAGTTAATCGAATTTGACAGCTGATTCAATTTTGTTTTTGACGTAGGCATCGAAAATAGAAAGTTATTATTGCTTTTAAAATTATTTACTAACAATTGAATATTATAATGATAATATATAACAGTTTTTTTTAAGATACAATAAATATTTGGAAAGAATATAATAAAATCTAAAATTAATTGAATAATAAATCTTATACTGATAAATGACGTCTAATCAAATTTTGATTTTGGAATCGAATATTAAAATTCATTACCTGCTAGACTTAAATTGTTTACTTCTAACTGATAAGCTGCCTAATTTAATATTCATTTAAGAAATAATTGGATTTCATTTATTCTAGCAAATAAAACAATGATATTAACTAAATAATCATATAATCGATATCCTGAATGCGTAATAATTCTTTTTGTTCAGTATTTTATGTAAACAGTATTCAAATATGAACAAATTTACAGTCTGAAAATTATATAACTGCCTACCTAAAAGGATGTTTGTTATACTATTACAAACGTAATTTGTATATCCAATTATCTGTGCTTGGTTTAACTTTGTTCAATTGAATCATTACGTAAATATTTCATTTAACTTTCCTGAAGCTATGAACGTACAAATTGTTTTTTTTTTAAATATAGAATAGTCGCTTGTCTTCTGAGATTCAGATCATTACATTTGAAACAGATGAATGAATGAGTATTATCTAATAAAGTTATGATGTAATATGTACAATGAAATATGTATTGACTTGAGAAAATATGTTATAATTGTAATTGATTCTTTTTATTGGCTATTTTTATGCAAATATGTTTTACAACATGCCACTCTTTTTCTTCCCGAAAAATTAACTAAATCCCGCGAAAAACAACGCAATTATCTGGAAAGCTTGATCGAAGATACGAAAATATCAAAAAACCCAACGTTGGAATCATAGAAACCGATAATTCATGCGAATTCCATGAAAATTCGACGGCCATGTTTCATTTTTTTTCTATAGTTTGTTCTAAGAAGTTACGTTTAGTATGTTATGTTGACTATTTCATAATGTTTCTTTGATTCCCATGTGTAATAATGTAGAATTTTCCTATTTGTTATTAAATTTTCTACAGAGTTGGGGTCGTTAAGAGATACGATGACTTCGACTCCGACTACGACCTTAGCTTAAAACTTATCAACAAGTTTGCACTTCTTATCATCAATCCCAAAATACCGGGACTACTACTGATACTATCCCGGGATTGGAAGCCCTATTATCATGCAGTGGCGCCGTCAATCGTTCATTCATATCGACTTTTTACGACTTTTCCGTCTTGAAGTTTGACGGATTTTATCCAATAAAAAGAATCGATTACATTATACCACAATTGATTCATTGCTTTTAAACCTAATTCTTAAATCAGAATGAGAACTTTCATATCGACTTTGGAAAGGAAAAAGGACGCAACCCACGGTTTTTTCAAAACAGCTTTTTTTCGATAATCACAATGTATCAAACTTGATAGACGTTCTATTAAAAGGATGCAAGCTGCGAATGCCGAATTAGTATCTAAATTTAGCTTTTAACTTGAAAAAGATGACGGTGTAAAAAATTAAAACCAAGAAAAAAGACTGAAATAAAGGTTTTTCCTTGACAATTTCTTTAATTAATATTAAATTATGTCAATTAAACATCAGTTTACAAGTCTCCGTGCACTTCAAGGTTGTGTATAATTCATAATTTACATATGGCCCAAAATCATCAAAACACGTTTTTTGCGCCTCCTGTAAAATTTTATATGTGTGGGTAACGTCCTTTTTCCTTTCCACAGTCGATATTAATATGTTAAAGTCTTACTGTTACAAAAATGTATCCACAAAAATACCGTTTTCACAAAGTCAAAAGATTACCATAAAGCTGAGAATATAGTTATAATCAGGGCTGGAAAATTCGTTAATCACAAAATCGAATACTACTAGTGTTCCTGTTCAAACACATCAAATTTTGATTTTATTTAAACAGATTTATATGCCAAAGAATGAATGTCTTAGATATTTTCGATACAATATTTCCGTTGCTGAAAATATTGTATAATACGACAAAGTGATTAGCTTGCTACAAATCCTTCTTTTTTCTTATTTGTATGATTTGCTTTTATAGAATGTGTTGTGTTGTGAAATTAGAGTTTAAGAGAAATTAAATTACAACGACTTCTAAATGTTTATTTTCTTTAAGTTTTCTACTTAGAGCCGGTAATTAATTGCACATAAAAATGAGATAAGATAGTTTATAGGTTAACTGTTGATAGTATTAACAACTTCTCGATTTGGTTAAGATTACGAAGTACGACTTTTGTAGAACAATATTTTTGAAGATATACAATTCTTACAGTCAAACAATTTACACTACAATCTAAAAAAAAGCTGGTGATTGGAGTAATACTTTGCAGTTCATACCTACGATGATTTGATATGGCAAATATAAATAATACAAATAGTATGTGATAAAGAAAAAATATGATTGTATTTTCCCACATTTCAGGCAAAAGTAAACATTGATAAAATCAATCCAGAATGTAAATCTCGAAACTCCCAAAATGCGAGAAAAAATTGATTTAACCTTTATGAGCTCAGTGGTCCGCGAATTTTTTTCGTTTGTTGCCAAATCGTTCCCCAAGGGACCAGCAAGTATAGTAATTTTACATTTTTAAAAATTTAATACAATATATAAGATTACGTAAGTAATGTCTTTAACATAAGGAAGGATATTTTAATTTTGGAATTGAGCTATTTAAATTAAATATGTTTTCATTGTTTCAAGTCTTACCACTCACATCATTGTGCTGTGCTTCAACGCCATTTAAAAGCATTTTTTGTTGAATATTATTTACGTGTAACCAGCGATGGTAATTAATATAGAGCAACGATTCTTAACCTTTTTGGTGTCACAAAAATATGCAGAGGAAAAAAATGACTTGATCGAAAAAGCTGTACTCATTTTGTAATAAGTTAGCAGAGGGACCAAATTCACAAACATATTGACTGTGGAAAGGGAAAATAACTTAACCCACAGTTTTTTCAAAACAGCTTTTTTGTGATAATCACAATGTATCCAACTTGATACACGTTCTATCAAAAGGATGCAAGCTGAAAATGCCGAATTAGTGTCTAAATTTAGCTTTTAAGTTTTAAAAAAGATGAGTTTGTAAATATTGAATACAAGAAAAAAGACTGGAAAAAAGGTTTTTCCTAGACAAATTCTTAAATTAATATTAGATGCTGTCAATTAAACACCAGTTAAGAAGTCTCCGTACACTTCAAGGTTGTGTTTATTTCATAATTTGCATATGGCTGAAAATCATCAAAACACGTTTTTTGTGCCTCCTGTAAAATTTACTATGTGTGGGCTACGTCCTTTTTCCTTTCCACAGTCGATATGATGTTTACAACACTGTAAGAAGATTTTCAGCCTCTTTGTGAAAAGAACTGGGATTTTGCTCAAAATCTAAAATTAATCCAAAGTATTTTTTGAAGAGTTTTAATTTTTAAAAGAACGGAAAGCTGGTAAGGATAGATTTTAAATACAGTCGTGAAATTTGTACTTTTTTTGGTACATGTTACTTGTAAAAGTTAGGAAAATGTTTTGGTATAAGATCTTTTTATAATCACACACCTCTGTGACGGCATAAGTACAAATATAAAAAAAACTCACTTCGAAATAAAAAACATTTTTACTTTCTATTATAATAATGTAAATTTTGGAGTTTCAAGTTTTACATTTTAGGTATATAAGTATGTTTTGCACCAATGGTCATTATTTGTGACTAGTTTAAACAAGAATTAAGTCTTGTAGTGGTAGAATATAAAATAAAACTGTAATGTATTAAGTATTACTAAAAAATCAATATTTTTAAAAATATGAAATATTGAACGTGCAAATTGCACAGAAGTTAGAAAGAAAACATAACAACTATTATAAAAATAACCATTTAAAAAAGATGGTTTTGATTTATTGTAAATAATGACAACTGTAGCATACTTTTAAATATAGTAATAATGTACAATGTGGAAAATATATTAAAACATTTTTTTTTCAGTGCAAAAAATACAAAAAGCATCGTAATAGTGATGTGTTTTTGTTCAGTATTTTCATTTTTTAACTGGTAAATGATACACTAACCAGAATTGAAAATACTAACAAAATTTTAATCAGTTTAATCAAATACACTAATCCTAAAATGTCGGAATGTATTGAAAAAAAGTAAATGTCACTTGATTGAAGATAAAAAAGAATAAAAAGTGTTTATATCATAGATTTATCAACCCTAAATAAGTTTGTTACACTCGTAGCGATTTATCACTATAAACCATATAATAATGAACATTTTTAAAGTTGTATTTGAATACAGTTGAGAATAGAAAAACATGAATCAAAAAAGATTGTAGGAATGTCAACAATCGTATAGTATGTACAATTTTTGCACCACCGAGATAACTTTGAACCAAATTGGTGGTCAACAAATTTAAACTTTACAGATATACCGTGGTAACATGGACTTCATTTTTTGATTGCATAAAAGTTTAATTTATGTAATGATAGAAAAATCAATTATTTATTTACGTAAATACAGATTTCGACTTCGTCAGTATTGCTCAAATTTTGAATATATTAATTTTATTTAAATAAAAATAAATGAAATATGAATAATTTTACATATATTGCAACAACAAACAATACATTTAGGTTATTAAATATTTTTATTTAGTTAGTACCAAAAGTGAATAAAGGTATAATTCAAGAGGAGCTATATTTCTTTATTTTATGAATTTAAAGCAGTGCTCAGTAGCTGTTGTGTTGTGTCACAATAGTGTGCCATAGAACCATGCTAACTGTGTCGCAAAATATCGTTTCAAATAGAAGAATAAACCAAAATATTTCGCTGTGAAATTATCTCCTCATGCAAAAAAATATTGTTTTTTTTGTAACGGTTCGTCGCGTAAATTTGAAGAAAATTTTTGTGTGTCGTAAGAGAGAAAAGGTTGCAGAACACTGATCTGAATAATGTACAGTAAGTTCTCTTTACAAAAAAAAAATGACAACCAATTAAATTATTTAAATAACCTTTTTTTATTCTCCCAATAATGTCCATTAAAAATAATGTATTTATAGTTGAAATTGACATTATAAATACAATTCAAGATATGTTTTTTTTTTTAACAAACTTTGTTAAGTTTATTTTTACGACAAGACAAGTGTGTAACAAGCTTATTTGAAGGATGAATTCATAAATAAATAATATACATAGCTTTTGAAATGACTGAAGATTTTGTTTTCAATAATTTTGATGGAAGAAAATAAATAAAAGAAAAAAAGTGAGTCACGTTTATATCTATTGAAGGAATAACTTCAGAAACAAAATAAATCATAAGTGGGAAACCTCTTTAAGGCTTTATTATTTGAAATACTTGATCAATAAGGGTCTAAAGTATAAGGTCACATACAGCGTGGTGGCGATTCCGAGCGACATAATTATTTTAAAATCTTTATTAAATGTAGTCGCGCGATTAAATTGCAATTTATTTAAATATTTAAGAATACTTAACAGGGGTTTAGGTGTATCTGACTGATCTGTACTATTTCAATCAGAAATTTTGATTGCGAATGGAAAGCGACTCGAAAATATCAAATGGTCTCCGCCGCTATAGAGTGTCCATATGACAAAACGCACCACGCGATCAGTTTGTTTGATATTTTAATTCGCTTTAACCCGTGTTCCAATCGCGTTCGCAGTGACTTTGCCCAGGCAAGACGTAGCGTTATTAACCACTTGAATACCAAGTGGACACAGGTGTCCGAAACATATGCTAGCGAACACGGATATCCAAGACATTTAAAAAATCAAATACTTGGTATTCTAATAGAATATAAGCAATATTTTGATGAATATGTGTAGTGCTGTCTATATTGAGTCAATATAGGTTAATAAAATATCGAATTCGAGTGTATATTAGGCAAAAATATTTTTCTCAAAAACACGCAGTATCTCTGGGACATATTAATGATTTATTTGCGCGGTATTCAAACGGTTAAATCTAGTCGCAAGATTAAATTGCAATTTATTTAAATATTAAGGATACCTAACTGAGTTTGTCTAGGTATATTTGACTGATTTGAACTTTTGTAAAAGTATGGCTAAACAAACAATCGTCTATTCGCAGTGAACAGATTCTTCCGTACAATATTTTCCCGAACACAAATTCACCGTACGAAAAGCACCGTAAAGGACTTCTCCGTACACCAGTGATTTCCAAACTTTATGTTACTGCGCATCCCAACCTTTATTTGATATAATAAGTAATAAAGACACAATTCAAAGGGTAAATAAACATTTTTGACTGTTCTTGCCTTCCAGGTTGAATTGGACCGATTCTTTCGAATATGTTTTTTTTTTCAATCCATAAAAAAACTCCGAACACAGAATATTAAATATTTAATTACATGGTCGTTAACTTCCTACAAACACGTATCTCAAAATTTGTCAGTTTAAGTTGTTTGATGCAATGAATTCAGAATTTCAATACGCACTTCCTCGTATAAAAAAATCGTTCTTTATTTAACATAACACAAAAACGAAAGTCAAAATAATATTTTGGCAAATAGTATGCTCATGTGCTATATTTAACATGAATGAGAAGATGGCATTGATGGAAACGTCTTTGGTTCCTTCCTTGTAAAATTTACTAAGAAAAAACCATTCCAGTGGTCCTTCACAGTGAAAGAAAACTATAGCGATAGCGGTAGAATAAAGTACGTTTTGTGAAAACTTGTGCTTTTTGAGATACGAATTTAAAAAAAATAATGACAATGTGTCCTATAATAAGAATCTTTAAATTTTATAATTTGTATAGTATTGATGTTAATTATCGAATATTAATGTGTATATACGGAATATTCTGTGTACGGAGTTTTCTATGTAAATTTTTTGTGTACCAAAATTTCGTGTTCGGAAGAATCTTGTATGAAAAAATCACGGAATCTTCCATAATTAGAGATTATACGATAAATATTATAAAAATATATGGAGAAGGTTTCTGCTTTACTATTATTTCATTTATTAATTTAATCTGATTCGCAAACAAAGTTTTAAAACATAAAGCTTTTTAAAATCACAACCACGCTCTTAATGTTTTCTATTTAAATGAGATAGATGTAAAAACATGATAATGATACTTATTAAAGATGAAAGCGTAAGTTAAAATAATGAAAAAACCAATCGGATAGTTTAAATAAAAAAAGGAACTATCTGACATCAGAACTGATTTCTTTCAATTAACCCTTCTGACACTTATGTCAGATGAAAATGGTCATGAACAAACTGTATTTTTTATTGTGAAATTGACTGTAAGAAGTTTTAAGAACAAATTTAATTGAAAAAATCACATCACTTCTTGAGAGCTCATTTGATCGATTGTCAGTTGGGTCTCTTTTTAGTTTGAACTTACCCGATTGGAGTTAAGTGTACGATTGTTTTCTACTTTATATTGAAGACGACAATTTTATAATGAACAATTTTAATAAATTTGGGACGTTTTATAAATATGTATTACTTTCGCATGTTTCGTGAATTTATTCTATTACGAACATGGATATTTATTTGGTTTCTACTACATACTTATGGATATACCTATATATTTTATAATACCTGACATAATAAAAAATAAGAAAAAAACAAATAGAAGTATTTAGAAACATCTCTTACGTCTTTGTATTCCTTATGAAATGATAATATAATAACTGTAGTTTTTGGATGCCCTTTTTATAATAAATCTATTTGCCTAAATTATTATTCTTAGTAAAGCATTTAGCTAAAAGTAAAAACCAGCTAATTTTATTTTTTATTAAAAATTACACTAGTATTATTGCCTCAAATAAAGCATATAATATAATTGTATTAATCATTTGATACTACTTATATTTATTGGAAAAAAAGCAATTCGATTTATATTATGTTATTAAATTTAAAACTAACTATTTTATTCTACTTTATAAAAATTCAATCTAATATAAGCTACAATAACTAAAAAGTTTAAACCAAGCACTAATAATTTCATTAATTTTAATTATTTAAAGAAGGAAAAGAGCGATACGAAGTATTTTTAATTAAGTAATTTAGTTTTCGCTACTGAAAACCAAAGAGGTACCTAAGCTCAAATTTTAATAAATTTATTTATAAGCTATATAGAAAAAATGTAATAATTACTTCGCCATACAAAGCGTTCAGCATTGAAATACAATAGAGTCATTAATTGAAAGCAATATTTTTTTACGGGAGCATAAGATTGAAAGGATCTAAATGATTTTATAATAACAAAAAACAAAAAAAGTAACAACGTAGAAAAGAAAACTGACAATAAGGCAATGTTTTATGATGTATTGTCAACATGTTCTAATTGTCAGTTTATTTTTCATTATTTATATCAAGTTAGACCTTTTTTGTCAGTGAAACAAAATATCACTTAGCACCTATTAATTCTCCGTTTGCAAATTTAATCTAACTAATGTGAAATAATTAAAAAATAATATATGTAGCAACTGTCTGAAATTTTAGCATCAATATGTAAAGAATAATAAAATAAATGTGTAGTGATTAAAAAAGTATAAATAACGATTTTTTGTGTATATTTCAGGTCATTTTATTTAATTGATTTTTAGCTGCTAATTTTTAACATATCTAAGTTTTATAATCTAACAGTGAATCAATTTTACAAACTTAGATTTTAGGGGAAACATTAAACATGAATTAATTATTAGAAGACTGCGTAGAGTTTGACGTATTTTTACATTTAACCAACATACAGTTTTCTTTACGACATATTTTGGGTGGAGTTTAATTAAACGTCAGTGCTTTTTTTAAATCTACTACTATGACGAAAAAGTATAAATGTTGAAATAGATTGATAAATTTCCATTTGGAGCGTATAATTTCCCACCGTACAAAATTAATTATTTTTTTAAAAAGATTTACAATCTATGTTTCTACTAAACGTTTTTGAATAATAATATGTATTTTAATATCTCCAAATCAAAAATATGTTTTAGTTCGTTAATGATCAACGACAAATATAATTTCAAATGAAGTATAGATAGCTCTTAATTGATTTGTTTTAAGATAGGACCTTTTTGTCAAATGGTCACTGATTTGTATAATTGACGTCACAATACTAGAGACGTAATGCCCTTTTATTGAGTCTATAGTGAATAAGCGAAAGAGTTAGTAAAACGATTTTTTGAAAAAATAAGAAAAGTAATTGAGTTTTTTAATTGTATAAAGTACGAGAAAGTTGTTAAAATGTTTATATCGACATCAACGTGTATATTTGATAATCTAAATTATGATTTTTTTTGATATGTTTGTCAAAGTTCAGTATTAAAGTTGTCCGAATTAATAATGAATATACTTTTAAACGAATAATTATTGGTTAGTTTTTGTCGTGTAATTTATTGCCACTGTGTGCTTAAAATTATACGCAAAACTCTGCACAGTCCACGTTGTTTGATAAATATTTAAAAGATACAATAACTAATAATCACAAAGTGACACAATGTAGCAAATTCATTATATGCCGATCAAGCTGACATCGAGCACTTTAACTATAATAAACATCGCCACTAATTGACAAATTCTTATTTTATTATCTTGAAAAATTTTGCTTTTAACAATTTTGTGGTCGCAATCAAAACGTGTAGGCCAATAGCTTATAGTCCAATTCAGAGATACTGCAAACACTATATTACTTAGACAAACAAATAAACTTAATCCCTTAGATTAACCCTGATATTTAAGTATAATAAACATGGATATATTTAAAGTTTATGAGTTTTTATTGAAAGAAACAATGTAAAAAAGAGCTAACTTACAATTTAGTTAACTATTTTGCTGTTAGATCGATTTTGTAGTGTAAAAACAATGTTTTTATGTTTTTTTATGATTCCACTGTATTAATTGTTAACGATAAACCCCAAAAAATGATCAAATTTTAGCGTTTTTTAATCTTTGTTGGATTTAACCGTTTTCGATATCTCATTGTCTTTGGATCTTTGGCGTGTTTTGTCGGTGACCACAGAATTATTAATATGTACTGTGTTAATTAAGAGCAGTGTTGCTGCCAACAAAAGATGGTTTGTAGTAGATTGGCTGTGACGAATTAGGTGCCGTCAGACGTTTAACATCCCGGTCGGGAAATTAAAAACCAACATCCGGTTCTTATCTGGAAGACAAACAAATACATGTGCCTCTTTAGCATAGTGTGATGTGCTGCGGTGCCTACGCTGTGTTGTGACATATATGCAATAACTCTTATTAATTTATTATTATTATAATAATTAATAACTGTTGTACAATAGAACGTGTGGGAAACAAATATTTTTTAAGTATAACGTTTTAAATATTGAAAATAACCAAAGCAGCCATTTCGAAGCAAGTGACAAAATTAAAAAATCATTACTCTTTTTCAACGCAATTCCAGACAATTTTAACACAAGCTTGTTAATAATAAATATTAGACTTGTTTCAGATACAGTTAAAAATTTCTCAGAATATCGGCAGTAGATTTTAAAACAAATAGCAACTCAATAAGAAAATTCAAACATGATTTTAAACGTCGCAACTTTGGTATAAAATAAGATAACTCCACTAAAATATTTTTTTTGATAATTGCTATAAAACATTACTCATTTAAAAATTCAATAAACTTTCTTCGTAAAGAACAATTTTATTAATATTAGACATATTATTAGTTTATGTTAAAAAGGCCCTTGAGAGATGAAGTGATCTAAGTGGTATTTTTCAAACAAAAAAAAAAAGTTAGTCAACGTGTCTTTAAGTGTCGTAATATTTAAGTAACATTAGTAAATATACACTGGAATAGTGTTATCTTTATAAAATAAAAATACCCAATCCACCACAACACCAAGATAAGACGTGATTGTATGTAAAATACTGAACTTAGCTCACTTCATTTCTGAAGGCCTCAAATAATTATGAACCTTGTCAGTTTTTTTGAAATTGTAACTTTCAATTGTTTTCGTGTTAGACAATAAACATTCTAACTCTTTATTCAAACAATATTCTTAAATTAGTTACTTTTTAAAATACCTGATTATTATTAGAGTGGAGATATCATTTTTTATTTAATTTTTCGACAGTTTTAGTGATATCATGATTTTAAGTTTCTTATTGAACAATATTATTGCAGCATGTTCATGAAAATTTTCGTCACCACTGTAAACTGAGCCAATTCAAAAACACGTAAGAAACAAGTCTGTTTAGTATATATATTAGTCATATATACCGACTACTAACTACTTTAATTAGTATAATATATACCAAAAAGAGGCACTAGTTTAAATATATATATATATTAAGAAAAGTCATATTTTTGTTTTTGTTTTTCGAGTAAAAGACAGCGCTGTACCTCTAAAATAATTCATCCTGAGTTTAAAGTATTTTTTTTCATTTATAATTTCGGTTCGCAACTTTTGCGGGTATTTTTGTCAGAGATTTTAAACAATTATTGCGTTGTAGTATGATTTGTATATAAACAAAAAAAAATGTTCAAAGAAGAAATGTTTAAAATGTGATTTATATAATTTTGGTGTCGTGTCTAATATCTAGAATATTTTTTCAGACTCTATCAATATTTCTAAAATGTTTCATCAAATTCGAATAAATACAATTTTCTAATACATTTTTTTCTTGAAAACACTGCTACAGATATATGCCGAGTTTCAAAATCATGCCATTTTGAGGAGTTATACTGTTTACATTGTTTTTAAATAGTTTCTAATTGTAAAGCCAAATATATACTATTTCTAAATTAAGCTGAATATTAATAGATTTTCATTTATATTTACAGCCTTTATTGAGACATGCAAATGCCAGGAAAAAATGCCTTAGCAATCAAAATAACTATAATACATTTTTATATATTTGTAATATCAAAAAAGTAAAAATTTCAATCGTTTTGTTTTTCTTTTAACCATTTGAATACCAAGCGGACACAGGTGTCCGAAACATATGCCAGCGAAAACGGATTTCAAAGACATTTAAAAAAATCAAATACTTGGCATTCTAATAGAATATAAGTAATATTTTGATAAATATGTGTAGTTCCATCTATACTGACTCAATATAAGTTTTTAAAATATCGAATTCGAGTGTATATTAGGCAAAATTATTTTTCTCAAAAACACGCATTATCTCTGGGACATATTAATGATTTAATTGCGTGGTATTCAAACGGTTAATGTACAAGGTTTTGAAACTCGACAACATGTTTATTAAATTCTTCGTAATATGATGTATTCTATGTAACTGTAGAAAAATATGTATTTTGTCTTAAATTGTAATGTTTTTATTAAATCGTGGAGTAAGCGGATTAACGTTTTTCGTGAATAGGTTTGTAAAATTAAATAAGTGTCAAAGTTGTGTGTTTGTAAAGCGGTTCTTGTGTATATTTTGAAAAGTACTTACAACGACTAGTATTTCATCAGATTCCGTTGTGTTTTTTAATACATACCTAAACAACGTAACTCCAATAACAGAAATACCTGAAAATCTACATGTAAATTGTATTTTGTTTTGAAACCTTAAATAGTCGTAATTTGCATGTAGTCGTAAGCTAGTTTGGGATGAGAGTGCTTCTAGAAAGATCTTTCGGACCTCGCTAGCGTGATGTATCTGATAGTGGCGGATTAAGCACTTTGGAGGCCCTGTTTTTTTAACAACATAAAAGTGCTACAAAACTCTTTGTAGAATAATAATGGATATTGAAAACAGAAATTAAAAAACTATTTTTGAGGCCCCTAAGATTTAGAGGCCCCAAGCGCGCGCCTCTTGCGCTTATGGGGTAATCCGCCACTGGTATCTGAGTATGTTTTTGAGAAGCATTTATTGTTTCAACAACCCTTAAAAAATCGAGAAAGCCTTGATCACTACCCTGTCAAAAAAGACATAGTTTAATAATTCGTTTTGTAAGCTGAAAACCTTAGAATGCGATAAAGTAAAAACTACACTAAATCAATGCGTTTTTCGAATACGATGAAACATAATAAAAAAATCATTCGATTGAGTCTGATAATTTGAGTAACGAGTGTAGGTATGTTAATTGGTGATGAATATTTTTGGGCTGGAACGAGCGAGTATTGATAAAATTAATATTTTTCTCAGCAATCCAATTCGGGACTGCTTTATAATATGTACAAAAAATGATTCGTCTTTAGAAAAATCGTGTCTCAAATATAACTTGCTAACTCCAATTGAAAGTGACACCTTTGCAAACAGACTTTTCTTTTCAAGATTTGATAATGTCACTATGTGCAGAAAAGATTTTTTAACGTACGAAATCCTTTTAAAAATTACATTTTTCAGAAATTCATTTATAAAGCGAAAGTCTTCTATTGACTGTCATACTTTTAGGTTGAAATTACGCGACCCGAGTACTACAAGGTTCTATGTGAATTTTTTTAACGAAACAGAAATAACAATGCAGTGGTCTTCCAAGTACCATTATTTTTATACATTGCTATTTCGTCAAATTTTTTCACATAGAACCTTGTAGTACTCGGGTCGCGATTAATTAATTTTTAATCATAACATTTCTCACATAAGTGTTTTGATTTGATTCTTTATAGCAAAGGTCGGCAACCTTTCGTTGTAAAAGTGTCAAATATTTAACGTGGGAATTAGTGCGGGGCGCACTTGGGTCACATGTCATTACACTTTAATGCCATGTGTAAGCAAATATTTTAATCTAGAGAACGGGCTGCAGGTTGCCAACTCTTTTGTTTTGTAGGAAGTGTGTAAGTCTAATTGAAATATTCTATTTTAATTCTGCTAATGTGTATCTAAGATTTTTTGTTTTTAGGTACGCCAAAGAATTTTTAATCGTTCTGTATAATTACGATTTAAAAGAATTTTATTGTAATCAAGTAAAAAATATCAATGTATTTAGTTTTAAATTATTTAAAGGCGTGCGACATCGTCAGAACTAATTCAATTAAAGGATTTTTATAATATTTATGAAATGGAATTTTTCATTTTTCGTACATTTTAATTACTGTCCAGAATTGAATTTTGTGAGGAATCTGTGTGTTGTATTGTCCGCTTTCTCCAGTGTGCTGTGATCAAAATTAATAAGCCAAAAAGCGTCGCAGAGTTGAAAGTCCTCTGTAGTCTGCATTAAGCCACGTTTACACGGTGTCAGAGGGCGGGCCCCCGGCAGCGTGCGAACGGCTCTTATAGAAATTAATGAAATATGTGTGCTTGTAAAAAATCAGCCGGCGGTGTGGGTTGTTTTCAAAGCCAGTCAACGCATGCACGGATCGCCATGCATCATGACCGTGGTGTAGTAATGGAATGGTGTGCTCGACGAATGAGAAAGCTCAAGGATGACGTCATATGCGCACCTTCCGGTCTCGAGTATCAAACTAATAAAGCGACACATGTGTCTGACACTTATAACTAAATAGTGGCCGCCCATAAAATTGAAATCGCAAAACTCTATTTTCAAGTTTGTAAGCGACAGAGTTTATTAATTTCAATTTTGTAAGCGAATTTTTTTCTTGACACTAAAAATTAAATGATGGATATTTGAAGATTTATATTTGATTTGATACTTTGTCTAAAAAGCGTATAATAGTAAAACCACAGATTTACATTAAAAATGCGTAAAAAGTCGGAGGTATGTCGCGACACGAGTACTACAAGGTTCTATGTGATAAAACAGAAGTAACAATGTGGCAGTCTTCCAAGTGTCATTATTGGTATGCATTGTTATTTTTGTTTCGTCAAAAATTTTCACATAGAACCTTGTAGTACTCGGCTCGCAAAGTGTTACGGTCTACAGAGACACCTATAATTAAGAGAAATTATTAAATTGCTTATATAAAAACTATCGTTTCACTGATAGAATATAGTTTAATAAGATTTTAAAATAATCTCAGTTGAGTTAAACATTCCTTATTATTATATTGTAATAAAGTTTATTTGTAAAAATTAGCAATTAGCCAGTGGCGTGCTTAAGCACCATACTATTTTTTTTTCATAAAAAAATCTTATCTTAACCAAAACATACTATTTACTTTTGAAAAAAATATTAAAAGTTAGCAAAACAAATACATAAAGTTTATTTTAAATTTTCCATATTTCAGATACTATATTTCAAAATTTAATAAAGTATGAATGTTCATTGAAGCTGAAAAAAATTAAAAGCTCAATGTAATTATTGATGTATTTGATTTTGCTATCGTTTGATAAATTTTTTTTTCAAATATAAATAGTTCGTTTTGGTTGAGATGCGATTTTTTTTTTGAAAAAAATAGGAGCACGCCACTGGCTTCCTGTTCATTTTTTACAAACAAACTTTATTACAATATGATAATAAAGAGTGCTTATCATAACTGGGAATATTTGAAAATGCTTTTTTAAGCTATATTCTATCAATTGAACGATTTTTTGTATATAAGCAATTTAATATTTTCTCTTAATTATAGATGTCTCTGAGAACGTGTTAATGACCCTTAAGAATTGAGAGTTATATTTGATAGAAATTAAGTAATTCTTATTTGAGTCAAAGCATATCAGAAATAAAAAAGCTAATTGAACAGTTTGAAAGTATTTTTTTACCAAAGAAAAAATCTTCATTTAAAGTTAAATTATTTTAATATTTTTTGAATGTATTACGTATAAAAAAATCTTGTAAACTAGCTATAATTTAGTTTTCAGTATCTCATATATAATAAAATCAATGACTTCATAGATATAAGTGTCAGATTTAAATGTCTCTTAATATCAACTGCAAAATTTGAATACTATAAAAATCTCAATAACAAAAAAATGTTCAAAGTTTGGTATTGCCTACAAGGAAATTTCAATATATCATATTACAAAAGTACATTACCTAAATAGATAGCAAAAAAAATGTTAAATACAAAGACACAACAAATTTAAAATCACAAAAACTAATTTGTTGAAAAAAATCACCAAAATTTGAATGACAAACAAAACATGATCCCGATTTCACTATTGATTCGGTGTGGTCATTTGTGTTATTTTTTTTTTGAATTGCTGTAAAGTTGTGTTTTTAAGTTTTTTGAAATTGTACTTCATTGAAATGATTATAAAAAATAATTTAAAATAAAAACAAGTTTCTCTTTCATACATTGTAAAAAAAATTGACTGTAAATAATATATTTAAATATAAAAAAAAAACAAAAAATGGTTTTAGTCAAAAGTTTCTGCAAAAAAAAAAATTATTGTAGATTTACGTTATTCTAAAAAAAGTTTTGTGTATAATATCAATCTTATTACAAATTTTTTATTTTATTTAAAATTCTCAATCCACTTAAGTTATTGTTAAGTGGTTTGGTTGTTAGCTATTTGTTGATTTTTTTAAAAAGTATGTGTACTCGAATAAGTTTTTTTTGTTGAAATTTTCATACAGTGAACATTTTTGTGTAGATTTTGAGATAATAAATATATTTGAAGCGATAAGGGCATGATTGTGACTGTAGAGTTTGTTTTGTTTACGTGTGTTGGTTGTAAGGAGCTTTCTCATCCAAAGAGTGCGCCGTTTCGTTACTTACACTACGTGTCAGGCATAGGGGAACCCGCGCAGGCGTGGACCGGCGCTCGTTATTTCACTTACGCGATTTAAAAATGTGCGGGCAAAATAGCTACGTTAAACCCAACGCGTTAAGTTGCGATTCGCCCGTACAAAATCTTTCGGTTAGAAAATGAACAAATCCATTAACACATACCTCCTGAAACAAAAGAAAATGGTTTCCTAGAAGTATTGCACATTATTCATCTTCAAAACAAACTCACGGCGAATCTTTCAAGAGGTACACAACAGCTGTCTCAGTATCTAGTCTCGTACAAAAATACAATACAAAAAAATACAATAATTTGTTATATAATCAATTTATGCAGTTAGTCAATGTCACCAGATTTTACGGCTGCACTACAACACGCATCAAAAACAAAGCTTTAGTCCTCATATAGCATTAAAAATACATCATAAAAATAAATTGAAAACACCGTAACATTTTGTTATCATTATTTAAACAAATTTATATCAAATAAAACTCTTTCATTATTACGTTTTAACCACTTGAATACCAAGCGAATACAGGTGTCCTGAACATATGCAAGCGAACACGGATGTCCAAGACATTAAAAAAATCAAATACTTATTATTCTAATAGAATATAAGTAATATTTTGATGAATTTGTGTAGTGATATCTATACTGAGTCAATATAGGTTTTTAAAATATCGAATTCAAGTGTATATTAGGCAAAATTATTTTTTTCAAAAACACGCAGTATCTCTGGGACATATTAATGATTTATTTGCGCGGTATTCAAGCGGTTAAAGGTAGTGTATGTTTTTTTTTTATATACATACTGAATTTTTACATCAATGGAGTTACGTTGTTTTCATGTTGGCATTATTGCGCGTAGCTGGGACTTAACATTGAATTCGGTGCATGTTTTAGCGTAGTGTAAAATTTGCGCCAAATTTAAAGACATGTAACAATAGCTGAAGAAGCGACACACATGATGCTGGAGTGGAATTGAAGAAAGTGGAGATCAGCGCGTGAGATGCGGCACAGTACTGTCTTTAGATTTGGTGCAAGGAATACACTATCTTGACAAGATTTATCACTCGGTGAAGCTGCTGAGATTCTTTATGAAGTAAAGTTATTAGTATTTTAATTGCCAAAGCGCCTTCGGTTATACAAAAACACTGTAATTTTTTTTTGCAACAAGGTGTACACACATTTGAGCGATGGCGGTGGCTATAATGTGCATATGTAGACGTGTTCCAACCAGTTCAGTGTATAAAAACCTCACAGTGAAAAATCCAACAGTGGTTATATTATTATATAATGAAAAATATTCGATTTTTAGTTCGGTCTTCTTTTATAATGCAGTTTTTAAAACATATATGAAATAATCAGTAATAATAGGGTAAACATAGCAACGTATTTAGTTCTACAGTTTTTTTTTTTTAAATATTTATTAGTTGATAGCTCTTTTGGCTTTCGCAATCGTCAGAACTATGATTAAACTTTCATTTTTCTCAGCTATATATACTGTCTCCGAAGAGATACACAATGCATCATATCATTCACTCTAACATCCTAATTCAAATTACAATTATAATATTACACTTATTAAATATGACTCTAGTGTTTCGAAAAACGATAAGCAATATGGGGTTTTTAAACGTAAATTAGGATAAATTAAACTGATATATATTATTAATTGCATTGCATTAAATTTATTAACTATGACTTTAGTGTTTCGAAAAACAATAAGCAATATGGGATGTTTCATGGTCAATTAGGATAAATTACACTGATATTTATTATTAAATACATTAGGGGTTAAAAAATCATCAATCGGAGAAAAATGTAAGCTTAATCATAGTTTTGATGATAGCGAAAGTCGAAATAGCTATCAACTAATAAATATAAGAAACTGTAGAACTTAATACGTTGCTATTTTTACCCTATTATAATGGAGTTCTACCAAACCTAATGCTTGGAAGTATTAGTTATTATTAAATTTTAATCAGAAAATACATAAAATCTGCTTATTTTAATTTGTTTGATTGGGATATGTTGCTGGATACAATTTTTTTGTAATTTTAAGCTACAGTCTATTGACTTAATTTTTACATATTATATTATTTATGTATTTTGTTTTACTTCAAAAGTTGTTAAATCAATTTCTCCAAAATCCTTGCATACCTTCAGTTAAAAACTTCAGTTATTTAAAAACGCAAATTGAAATCTTTTAATTATGATATTGCTTAAGTTGGTAACCTTACTGTCTCTGAGAATATTCGTTTAAAATATTGAATTTCTGCGAAAGTGAAGATTTAAGAGTTACCAAAGTGATTGCAGTCAAAAGTAAACTATATCACAACAGATTGGTTTGCATTTAAGTTAATATTTTTTTTTATTGACGATTTTGTTAATGCGTGGCTAAAAGCGTTAACATACACATTGCTTATCGCTACAGTTATCACTCGAGTGTGGGTTGGCCTTAACTTTAATAAATATATATATATTTGGTCATGCTTTCAAATCAAATTTCTAATCACATTGTTAATATAATTAAATTAGGACAAAATTTTAACAAAGGTATGACTGATACAATATTTCATACTTTTAAGAAGCGGTATATAAATTATGAATAAAACAATTAATTTATCAATGCTGGAATCGAGTTCCTATTAAAAGCGGACATTACCCAAGACATGAATGATATTGTTTACCGGAAATCAAGATGGCTACTTTGATTCGAATAACACAATATTACATCTTCAATTTGTTTTATATGCTTCAGGTGTGTCTTTCACAACTGAAAATAAACAATTCAACAGCCTCCAACATGACACAATGGTTATACTGTCATAAAATAATAAACGTTAAGTATACGGTGACAGTACAAAAAACGTATCAATAATGTATAATGTCATTTACTAAAGAATTAAATGAAAAAATATAAAAGAAAAACCAGCAAACTCCAAAAAATTATCATGATTTAAAGAAGGAGTAAGCACTTTTTTTAGACATATATTTCACTTAATCAAAACAAGAAAAATAAAGAATAAAACATTTTTTTTGTATCACTGTTGTTTTTCTAAACGTATAATTGTTAAATAATGACTGAAAAAATCACGGTTAAATTTTGTTAAAAAAGCAATGAGATTCCAAAAGAAATTTTGCAAAATGTAGCAAATATTTAGACGTTTGTTTGTTCTTTTTGTGTTTTTTTGAGATTACTGATTTCCTTTTTATCATAATCAACTACATAAGTCTTAGTCTGAGGATTCCTCTGAAAGAGGCAAAACACGTGTCACAGTCAGTAGCACAATACGTGGAATAATCAAAGTTATTTTAAATTTTATATTAAAATGAACTTACACAAAGTTACCGCCGAAATTATCGAAAGTATTAACTGCCAAGTCAGTATTTATTTATTCATTTAATTAACATTGCACAAGGTTGACAAATAATAAATTTAAAATTTTTACAATGAAGAAAAAAAAATAGTTCAATTTAATATTAAAAACAGTATAAAAAATGGCAAGGAAGTCAACTGAGTAAGCTCCGACGAATTCTACTTCTACTGACAATCTAAGACTGCTATGAATTTGAAATTATACGAATAATTGCTGTATTGGAATCTCAAATATTTTCAAAATATCTGTTGTAACGCTGCAGTAATTAAAATATGGCATGATTATTATGTGAAAATATCATAAAAGTATGTTCGCACTATCCCGATGGTTTCGTTCAGTTAAGTTTTAATTTATTTTGAGACAAAGAAATAAAGAAAGTTAAATTCCATAACGTGACATTTGAGATTGTGGCGGTGTTGTTCTAGGAGTGATGTATATTTTTAAATATATCGCTACCATAAAGCAACAGTTAAATACAGTGAAGTGAAATACACTGTATAGTGTCGTAGTATTTGTTAATTTGCTTGTAGATTAATGTATAAGGTAAAGTGGAAACATGCACAATCTCGTAAATAGTATACAATGCTATGCTTTTCTCTAGCCCACCCAAGATTTTAGGTCAGGAACCGCCACTGATATTATACAAAATAACCACTGGGTTGCCAATATCTTAACAAGGGACTCTGTAAATCTCATCCACAATGCCATCAAGTCATGAAATATAGATGATGCATATACCGTGGCCCGCGAGCCACATGCGATCAGCTAGGGTCTCTTTTATTATGCAGCCGAAGTTGATGTATTTTTTAAAAAATAAATGAAAGGGTTACCAAGTCTTGTTAAATAATAAAAATTAATCATCTACAGAAATTGCAGTTAGGTGCTGATTTTATTTGAGACAAATGACTTTCTTATCTTAACAAGGGGCTCGCCGGCCGCGCCGAAATTTATCAAGGGGCTTGCGCGAGCCTTCCCCAGCCCCCCTGAAAATAACCTACTCTTATCATTTATCATAAACTAAATAAGACCATTATTCGCTATTTATAAAGTACAACACAAACCTTAAAGTTCAATTATATCAAAACTAATATTTTTGACTTATTCCACTGTTGCTTTAGGGTAGCGATATAGACGATGGTAAAATAGATGTTGTATTTCTCGCTTTTTGATTTGTATCGTTAAAGTACATACTCGAGTACAGTTACTAACGAATGTATTGGTCAATCATGACTTATTAAAGTGTATAAGTGCACCCATTCTTGATTTGAATATTTTTAAATTAATTGCTCGTCGTTCGATTAAAATTACTGATGCCAAATCAATCACCCAAAAAAACAATTGAAATTGATGATTCGAATATATTTGATATTATAAAAACACTATCCTAATCCAATTTTGTTTATTTAAACATTTTAATAATAATTTTTGTCATACCATATATAATACTTTAATAATTTTTTGTATGATAACGTTAAAAAAATGAGAGAATTTGTGTTTCTTTCCTTTGCTGTTGAAAGCTATTGATTTGTTTATACGATAAGATTACAATTATTTTGCTCATGCAATTGTCGACGGACGGTGGAACTATTGGCGACGAACCCTGCACCAAAATTTGAGGTTTTTAAAAGTGTTAAATAAGAAAATGCTACCAAAACTTGCAAGAATAGTTTTCATCAACCATATCCTCTCCGAATTGAGATATCCAACCTTTCTTTCTTAGAGGGTTCAAATGAATAAAAAATATTGATAATACAAACCTAACGACTAATTCTCCACACTTAAGATCGAGTGAGTCCATATTGAAGTAAATTAAAAAGTAAATTGAAAAAGCAATTTGTGAAAGCTTTCTTATGAGGATTTTTACTCTGGACAGTGACGTTTCTAGGCTATGTGCCGCATCTAGGCAGTGTTTAAATTAGCGCCCTTACTATTTTTATGTAGCCATAAGTGTCACTTTTTAAACTATTTATCATTATTCTAAGAATACGTATAGAAATATAGAAATTCGAATCCTCTGTTCATCTACTAAATCAAAAAATGTTTAAATATGTCCGTATAGTGTTCTTATGACCCAGGTCATTTCCGCTTGATTTTACGCCAAAACTGCCGCCTATATTGCTGTCATCGGTAAATGACATATTTTAGGAAGGTTTTTGCGATAAAATTAACGATTTATTTTTATCAAATACATTAAGATCATATTTATTCCATATTAAATTCGTGTATCAAAAATATACAGCCATTTAAAAAAATATTCTGTTATCATTTGCCGCTCCTTAAGACTTGCCGCCTCTTGGCAACTGCCTACTAGCCTATGCCCATGGGACGTCCCTGAATCTGGAGCACAGATTGTAAGTCGACAGAGTTTATTTTTGGTAATGGAGCTTGACATGCATACTGGCAGAACTGTTTTTCGGTCGAGCGTTATGGCACCTAACAAAAACTTATAGGTAACCGTTGATATCTCCTTATTTTATACCCACAGTTAACCCTTCATCCCATTAACTATCGTAATTGACGAGATAGGATTGATACAGAAACTTATTAAACTTATTAAGGATTGATGTGTACGAAGTTAAAGATAATAATTTATGTATCCTGGAATACTATTCTCAAAAAAATACACAATATATTACTTACATCGATGCCTCATTTTATATAAATACGCGATAACGAGATAAGCGCGCGATAGCGGTCGCTCGTAAAATAGCATGTGCAATGATTGGTGAGCTAAATCTCGTCAGTTGCGATTTCATATGTGTGCTGGGATGACGTCTTTTTTACGCGCAACTCAAAATATGATTATTTATTAAAAAAAACACGGATTTAAATGTATGAGGAATGATGCAGAGAAATATTTTAAAGCCCTTAGACTATTTTTTTTTTAATTTATAAGAATAAGGCCAATAACGAGGAAACCACTGGAGTCCCTAAATAATCTCCATCGGAAGAGAAGTATTTTTCTAGTCTCTGAGCCGCGAGTGTTAAGCTAGCAGTATGGCGGCCATATGCTTTGAATATATTCAAAAAAATCTGGTATAAATGCTTAAAATGAAAATAGAAATTTCGAAAGATAAACTAGCATATTTTTTTTGTTAAATTCTTTTGAAATAAAATGAAAAATACGAGATAGAAGAATTCACTTGATGCTTCTACCCAATGATCTGTTTCAAACTAACCTCTGCCAATATAACAAAGTTTGATAAAGACAGAGCGCGGGAAACTCCCCCAAAGGTCTGTGGATAAAGGTAAATCCCCATTACTTCTTTCTCAGTGTCTGAAAGGCGGTTGATAGAGCGGAGTGGTTCCTAAAATTTAGCGCGCGAATCAATTTAAAAGGAAAATTATACTAGCAATACCAAATATTAGACGAGTGGCTTAAAGCTGTCCGGGTAGTATACATTTGGTACAAGATATCAGAAATTTGATTTAATTACAGGGGGAATTAGGGAGAGTTGATAACTCTTTTTGGTGTATAGCTTGATAACATTTCAGTATACAATTTTGTATATTTCCATAAGTTTTGTCACTAACGATCGTAGTATCCCCTTCCAACACTTCAATTGAATGCTCGAAGATGTCAAAAGATAAGGCCCTGGTTGTTTGTGAGAAAACGTTTAGAAATGTATAAAATTTTAATGATTTAAATTGAAGAACATTCAATTCATAATGAATATGAATTTATCAATATAAAATTAAATTTGATAATTTTGTTATTCGACTTTTTGTGCTACAACTTTGAGTAGCATCACCAGAGAGACAAGTAATGATGATGCTTCTCAAAGAGGCGAAACACGTGTCACAAGTTGTAGCACAAAAAGTGGAATAAAAAGTTATGAAATTTAATTTTATATTAAAAATAAACTTCGACAAAGTAACCATCAAATCTATCAACGATATGCACTTATCACTTTCAACGTGTAAAATGTAATGTGAGTGGAAAAGGATTTTATAATTTAAAAATATAATAAATCTTTAGGCATTAATTCTACAGTTTGATATTATGATAAGGGCTCTCAGTTGGTCATTTTTACTAGCTTATAATTTGAGTAATAAATTAATACAAAATACTATTTTTATAAATAGTTTGTGAATATAGTTGGACTTGGTCCGGCTGACTGCTATAGGCCCGAAATTGCAGAAAGAGTGCCTTATCGCATACCCTTTGTAAATTTACGAAAACAGCATCATTGTGATATCGATTGATTTTTTCGAGACGGGGGTTCGCGATCGAAAAAGTTTGACGTTTACTGGAGTTTACAGTGGATAGGATATAAAACCGAGTAAAATCGTTTGTAGAGTCACTCAAATAGATCGACTCCCCGTTCCAGCGTTTCGAGAAGTGGCTCCACTGCACAGTGTGTTCATAAAACAACTTTCTTTGAGAAAAAATCACCTCTTAAATCTGAAAAAATACTACACGAAACGATCCACACGCTTGTTAGCTGTACACGGATGCAATCTAGACTTTCATGGTGTCATGTATAATGGAGTGGAAGTAAAAATACTAAATGTTCCAATATTGGAACACTGGGAAAAAATGGGTTAAAAGTGCTGTTCATTCTGGGACTTGATTTTGTGAGATTCGTCACAGAAGCCAACGACGTTGACCACTGCACCACACACATGGCAACAAATTCAAGTTTTCGTGATTTTTTATTGTTTATTGTTTAAAAAATTAAAAGTAGAGTACATGACATAACAGCTGACGCCAATTCGCCATGTACTTGACAAATATAATGAGACAAAATATAAAAAAAAAACTACATAATACATCAAAATCAACATACAAAATCAAGAAATAAAATTTAACAAATAGTTTACAAATACTGTCACTAAAAATGTTTAGTTTTCTAGGCAATCAGTTGATCAGTCAAACGGCCCTTGGAACTGGCGACTCATATGTTCTACGCGAGGAATTTTTTTATAGAAACAACAGTTTTTGGTCATAGTTTCGCCCACGTAAGAATAAATTGGAAGCATGTTGTCATGAGAATTTCAGGATTATTAACTCGGCCCCGAAGAAAAAAATGCTTTAAGCTTGAAAACGATCTTCGAGCTTCAAGAGAATGAAACGATAACATTCTAAAAAGAAATTTGGTAGGGTAGTATTCCTTTAAGGAATTATCAATAATATCTTAGAATTTTCTTATGGACTCTCTCTAATTGCAGCTTGAATGAAATTTCATATGGGCTCCAAATGATGGATACATATTTAAGCGATGATGTTTTAATTAGAAACATTTAAAAGAATAATTCTGCGTTTTTATACAATGGCGTCATGTAATCGAAGAAACAATGTATTAAAGATATTTTACATTTATAAACCTCGTAGATTGCAAACGCCGTGCAGTTAAAATACGAACAACGTAAAACCTTGTTTTACATCATGTAGGCATAAAGACGGGGGTAAACACCCCTTCTGTTTTTAGTGGCGCTGGAAGACTCATTTAGTTTGATGCATAAAAACAACGCAAATAGGTTCGGAAAAGAAAGCTCATATATCTTACCCTTACCATAAAGAGTAAATGACTAATGTTATATGTTTAAGGGATAAAGATTAACGCAAAACCTGATAGAGTAATAGCTTCCATCCAGTGGCGGATAAAGCACACGTGAGGTTCCAGGCGCATCAAAATTTGGATACCCTGAAAAAATCTGAACAAAAACTATACGAGTTGTATTATATGGGCCCTCTAGAGGTGGAGTAAATCAACTATTACATAAAGTAAATAACTTATGTAATGGTAATTACTTACTTTAATAATATAGAGTTTCACTTTGTTTAAAAATTTCCCAAATTTTAATTGGGTTTATAATTGACATCATTTGCCACTTATAATTATTAGTCTTTGATGATTTTTTAATTGTATGTTATAGGTGTTAAGCATTTTAATTTTGTGTAATTATAATGTAATTTGTAAATCCTTTTCATTGTTAATACTTGCTTACACCTTTTATTTCAATTTAAATTTGTATAAATATAACTGTTTTTATATTTTCTTATCAGTGGACAATGCTCGCAATGAGCGAAACCGGTCCTGACCTAATTAATATAGTAGAATGAAGTAAAAAGGAATATTGTGTTTTTATTAATATAATACCTTTCCACCAAGTATTGACAGTGAACGCCCTAAAATTTCCATTTTATTATTAATTGTAAATATGTATATGATTTGTATAATTGTCAAAAATTCACTTTTAGGGTGTTCACTGTCAATACTTGGTGGAAAGGCATTATATTAATATAAACACAATATTCCTTTATACTTTATTCAACTTTATTTAATAGGTCAGAACCGGTTTCGCACATTGCGAGCATTGTCAACTGATAAGAAATATAATTTATACAAAAATGAAAAGGTGTAAGCAGTTGACATTAAAAAGAAAGTGGAATAAAGTACAAAGGAATATTGTGTTTTTATTAATAAAGTATTATATGTTACAGCTAATGTAACTAGAGGACGCTAGAAGTTACGCCACTACTAGATGCTTTAGCTCAGGGGTGGGGAACTTTTTATTCTCATAAAGCCGCAGTAAACATTGACTAGGGGATCTTTGGCTGGAAACAGGAATTTACGGTCAGAATATTTTGAAATTTACATAAATTTATAGAATTACAGAATTGGCCAGGAGGCCGCACTAGAGTAGCCAAAAGGCCGCAGGTTCCCCACGCCTACTTTAGCTCTTTGCGACTGAGAGCCAGCCAAAAGGCTTCTAATTATTTGCGTAATAATTCAATTTGTTTGCTCGCGTAATATGATGCGTTGAATTAGTTATGCCATTTACAAAACTGATTCAAATATTGGAGTCGCTATAATAACTAATGTAAAATCTACACGCAAAAGTCATTGAGTTGTAATTAATTGTATATCAAAACAGTCGAAACCTTTTGATCGCGATTTCCACAACGAACTGATTTCCCAATATTATAATTCAAAACTAACATGCTAGAATGTTGGCAACACTAAATATTTGATTGGCTTCAGTGCGCTCATGTTATTTGATATTCCACATCATTTACCTTTGTAGAATATTAATGTACAGATAGTGTTGCCAGGGGAGGATTGTCGATTCCCAACATGAGAGTTTTGATAGTTTTTATTTAACACGTTGGGTTCCGGAGCCGTGTTTTTACGGATAAGTTAACCAAACGTTGTGTCCCGTAACCGTTTTTTTACTTGATTTTTTATCCTTTCAAGTATAGCAATAATTGTGGGGTTATAATGCAAAACCATTTCCAAAACTCAAACTTTTCAATAGAGTCAAATACTATAACGAACAACACAAACAAGATAACATTTGCATAAAAATATGATTTCCAATTTGAAGACGACAGTTTTGTAGACATTTTATATAAAAACTAATAAAATCAGTCGATTCCTCAGGCTTGAATAATCATATCTGTATACCCAGTGCTTTTTTTGGAAAAATAAAGGTGCCGGAACTCACTTCTTGACAAGCTTTTTACTAAAGACTTTTTTAATCTATGGCTTTCTAATGAAAGTTTATCAACATTAGTTGTTTTACGAAGACTGCTTGTTACTCAACCTCTCTTTATTTAAAACAATATATCAAGTATTAAGCCCTTAGTTCTAGTCATAGAGTAGGTCTATGGGCCTGGTGTTGTTTAATATTTTGATATAAACTTATGTGTGTTACGGTGCCTGCTACATAACATTCAAAAGGAACCATATATGGGAACAAACAGCCAATGGTAATGATTTTAAAGAAAAAATGCTAATATTGATTTAAAACATTAAAAATGCCGACAAAAGGTGCCGGAACTCCGTTCCACCGCGTTACATGGGAAAAAAGCCCTGTGCGTACCTAACTCAAAATCGCTCATTTTGGAAACAATACGCTTTGCATTATAAACCCACAATTGTATATTTGGCAACATTTTTTAGATAAAACTAATTATAGTCATTGAAACAGATACTATTTTAACTACTCAAATCAAAACAGTCATTATTTTCATCAAAAACAGTTATTTATTTTATCAACCAAAATTGATTTATTAATTTGTCCTTCTTACGACAACACGTTGGTGCAGTTAGCGAGTCCATTTTCAATTTAAAATTAAGATGATATATAAAACAAGCAGTGGCGGATTATCCCATAAGCGCAAGAGGCGCGCGCTTGGGGCCTCCAAATTTTAGGGGTCTCAAAAATAGCATAAATCATATAAATCCTTATATTTTAATTTCAGTTTTCAATATTCATTATTATTCTATGAAGAGTTTTGTAACACTTTTACGTTATTCGAAAAACAGGGCCTCCAAAATTTATTGCGCCTAGAGCCTTCAAAGTGCTTAATCCGCCACTGAAAACAAGATGTCAGATGATGTCAGTAGCAAAAACTCAACAAGCCTTCTAGAACCTGCGAGGTGTATGCCAAACAAAACATTATAATATTGTTTACCATAAAAAGTAAAACTAGCAATAATATCATAAAAAAATGAATATTTGTAGTCTTTGAACAATTAAAAAAGTTCCATTTGATTTGACTTTACTTTACCACATTTAGTTTTACCTGATTATAATCAGCAAGCCCTTATTAATAATTATCAAACTCTGCCAAATCAATTTCATTTTATTTTTCATGAGAGCCAAAGTTTGTTTGAGTACTTTTTAATGATATTTGAATGTGAGAACTTTAAAAAAAATATTTGATATTTTTTTCCTTCTGATAAAATTTAACTTGAATGTTTTTTGAGAAGATAACATGCCCATGGCCATAAAAAAATCGAGAATCAAATTCGCTTACTAAATTATACTTCATGGCGTCTATTATATAAGATAAAACTATAAAATATATAATGCCTCAATTGAGAGGATTATTAATTAGCCATTTAAGAGAAGTAATGATCATGAACAGTGTAATATTTTATCTTTATTAGTGGTGATAATGACTAGGGTATCAAATCCCGGAGCCTTTTCCAATCCCGGGACTTCGTGATTGGAAAATTGAACGGGATCCCGAATCCCGGGATTGGATGCCCTAATACTGACATAAAAATATTGAATAAGCCATTTCAACTTATATTTAACATACTCATAATCTTTCTCAGTCAAAGTAGTCTAAACCCTGTCCTAGTTCCCAAATTGCAATTCCTGTGCCCAGTTCGTTAGCGAGTTCAATGCATATTTGATTCGAGTACAGCGTTGGGTAACTATTATCCATAATACTAACTTTCTGATAATATTTTTTTTCTATTTAATTCATTATTGTATTATATTTAAAAGGATTTTCAAACTCCTAACGCTAGCAACACTGTTTTCCGTTGACAGCTTTGTAATAACAATTTATATACTGAAGTGGAAAATCAGAGAGCCGAGAAAATTGAACGTTGTACGTACGTGAAATTAAATTATTATAAATTACTTGCACCTGATTCAACGTTATATCATCCACCGAGCAAAGCGTCAATAACCGTTTTCAATTTTCAGCTGCCTTGCTGAAGATAAACGATCGGAGATTCTCACCATTAAATATTTGTAAGTTAATAAACACATTAAAGGCGGTAAACGTCAAAATACGTTTATCGGTTTTGTTGGTATATTGACTCATAATTTAATGGTTTCTTCAAAATAACTGCCACTTTTTACTCAGTTTAGATGTCGCGATTCGAGCACTACAAGGTTCTATGGGAAAAAAATGGACGAAACAAAAATTAAAACGTGTACCAATAATGGTACTTGGAAGAATGTCGTATTGTTACTTCTGTTTCGTCAAAATTTTTTACATAGGACCTTGTAGTACTCGGGTCGCGATGTGTCAAACCTTTGGTCATCATAAAAACACCAATTTCTGATTGTAGCGTTATTGAACTAAGCCATCTAATTATTATTGTTGTTCTTGAAAATATTAACTGGAGTTGATATCGAAACAAACTCACAGATAATTAGTTTAATTAGTCTGTGGGCCGCAATTAAGGCCTCCAATCTCCTCCAATTTTGTGATCTCGAGATTTTCAAAATCGCCGACCAAAAGATTCTCAATCCCGGTTTTATGGTCAATGTTCAATCTCGGAAACCTGGGATCGGAAAAATTGAAAATCCCAAAATCCCGGGATTTCAAAAAAAGTCTGGAATTGGATGCTCTATCCGCAATAAATATCATATCGGCTAAGTCGTGTATCTTTGATATATAGCGTGACAATAAATAGTATGAAATAAATCTTTTGCAGTTTTGGTAAAAAAAATCTTTTTTGTTGCAGCTAAGACTTTAAGTCTAGACTTGAAATAAACGCAACCTGAGTCACGCGTCCATTTTTATGTATTATTGTGTTTGAGCAGGGTTCGACGCCCGGGAGTTTTTCCCGCAATATGAAAAAGGCAGTATTTTTG
The DNA here is from genome assembly GCA_031772345.1 of Himalopsyche anomala. Lineage (NCBI taxonomy): Eukaryota > Metazoa > Arthropoda > Insecta > Trichoptera > Rhyacophilidae > Himalopsyche > Himalopsyche anomala. The sequence goes on from CM062842.1 coordinate 4,726,941, forward strand.
CACCCCGCCGCCTGTCGACAGAGCTAACTCACGAGGCTTTGACACCCCATGAGTTCACCCTCAATCAATTATTATAATATTGCCAAATCGGTATGTAGTTCACGGTTTCGGAGAACAGGAATTGTCGTAATTGGATACAATCATAATTAAAATGTGCAGTGAAATTTTTGGAACACACAACTTTGCAACTGTAAAAGCTCCATCGATTTTCGTTAATTGAGTTGTTTCAGTATAATTAATTTAGTCCAATGAAAAAAAAAATGAATTTGATATACTTTATTATGTAATGGGTATAAAAACCAATTAAAAATACTTATATCGTGGACTTACTTAAAAAAAAGTACTTTCAGTTTGTGTATTTTGTCTTAAGTCAATAAACACACTTTCAACTTATGAAATAATAAAGATGTTCTGTAAAATTTTAAGTATTTTTAGCGTTTTACTTACAAATAATTTTAAAAAAATATGGAGAATACTGTTTTCAGTAGTAGAAACTAGCTACAACTGGTATAGTGCTTTTTCGCCTTAAGTCCACGGCATGACATTTTTAACCCATCATCTTCGATGTCAGTTGTTTTTTTTTGCCAGTAAAATGTAAAAAGGTGCTGCAATTCAAAAAAAATATCACTGCACATTCAAAGATATGTAACTAAAACTGCGTGTGATTTGCAACTGAAAAACTGAATCCATATAAAAGAAAAAGACAAAACAAAATTATGTATTGATAAAAAATATTAATATTTAATAGAGAATATAATCCAATCACAATGTACCTCGTCGTTCTCCATGCCCAACTGTGGGAAGTAGAATAAAATATCAGAAGGTCTACGAACCACATTTAAGTGACAGATTTATGTATGTAAAGAGGAGAAATGATTATTATATTAGAAAAAGTATCACGCGAAAAAAGTCATCAACTATTATCATATCTTTGTACAAAAAGCTAACAGCGACATACAGTAAAAAATCATTATCTTCAATGCAACAAAAATGGCTTATAATTTAAACAAGTATTTCTATGAATAAAAGCAATACGGTCAAAAAGACTGACACAAGAATAAGTCATCAAATATTTAAAAGAATCTTGCATCTGAGTTTTTTTGGTAATATACAGTCTTATGACAGTAAATCATTAAATATCATTGTCAATTTTACTAAGTTAACTTTGTTTCAATTTCAAACATTAGTAATATATCAGTGATTGCTCAAGATTTGACTTGAGTCAATATTTATGTTTAATTGAATACCTGCTGTGAAAGACGAATTTATATGTTTTTCTTAGTAAAGAATCACTGATGGAAATAGTGGTCTCCGTGATTTACATATACCACGTAGTTTGTTTTGAATCCGTTGGATTTTTTAAAAATAAAACAATGCAACAATTTGTACAGTATATAATTTGAATCGGGAGAAATCAAAAAATAAGTTGCACCGTCATAATCACGGCTTAAAAATAAGTTACCTTTGTTATCTAAATCTATTAAAAATTCGACTTGGTACAACAAGTACAACAAATAGCAGAGTAAAATGTTTAATTTAACTCATAATAATCATTCATTACAGTAGGTCAATTAAAATTTATTAAAACGGTATAGATTAATCCAGGATAATTATTTTTTATTTTGTAATGTCGGTTAAGTCTACTACGACCAAAAAGAGCTTTTGTCAATTCCGTTATTATTAATAAAGTTACAGATTTTTGTAAGTGATTCTTTAAAACAACTACTACTTAATCTTAATTTATAATTAATTAAAAATTACGAGTAAAATGTCTTTAATTACAGGTTTTCAATAATTTTATTAATTTACTCTCTGACATTCAAATACTCTTCGTAATGATACTAATGAGCTGCAATCAATCAGATTGGGATTTTTCCCTTTTAAGGGAAGCAAGGAGGGGGTTACAGAATCGAAACCCATTATTTGTTTGCTTTATTTCGATTCTATCACCCCCTCCTTGCTTCCCTTAAAAGGAAAAAAAAACCCAAACTCCATTTTGTAATTTCATAATTTAAAAATGTTAGAATCAATCTTGCTTCATTACTTAAGCAAACTTTGCGATAGTAAGTCTGAGGATGCCTCTGAAAGAGGCGAAACACATGTCACACAATACGTGGAATATTCAAAGTTATTTTAAATTTAAAATCGTATCTCCATTGAATGTATTTTCCGATAGTTTCTGTCTAGAATTGCCATTTTGTTACGATTGAAGATAATTCAATATATTTCTACAAATTGATACTTTTTCTATAATAAAATGTAACAGTGAGAAATGAAACAAAACATGATGACTTAAGAAATAAAACAAGTAAGAAAGGTTTTCTCGAAGGCTTCGACGTGCTGGTATCCCTGAAATAGAAGTGTCACTTCATTCACCCCACCGCACTGCTTACGGTAAGAACCGACACCTATTTTGTCAAATAATTTTTTTAAACATTTTTTTTTTGCTTATAAAAAATAAATTATGTATTCATTTTTTGGGTCATGATGTTTGGCAGTGTAATTTGTTAATAAACCAATAAAAGAAAATTATAATCAATCAGCAACTTCGATTTTATTCGAGTTTCGCTAATTTATTAAAAAATAAAGGTTTTGTAAAAAAAATAAAATTAAATGACCTAAGAGTAAAAATGACCTAAGTCACATTTTTTGTAAAAATGTAAAAGAAAATTTGTACTAAAATCAATTATTTTCTTTTAAAATATGTTTTTTTTTGCAAAAATTGACTATGATAGTTTTAATAGTAATGCGACTAAAAAACTTTTAAAGATTTCTAATTAAAAATATTAAAGTGTGTTTTGTTTTTAATATTTTAAAAATATAAACGTTTAAATAGTATGTTTATTAAGAGATGAAGATTTTGAGATGTCTCAGGTGGTATTTTATTAAAGTTTAAAAAATAGCATTTACTATTGATATCATTTAAAATAAACTCGGCACTTAGCATTTAAAGGGTCTAACATATAGTTTCATAAAACTGTTTTTTCGTAGTGTCAAAATATTTTTTATTATGTTAACCTTTTCGACGAAAGGGTAGCAGCTGCTATTATTCGTCACTTGGCTTTTAAAAACGCAGTAAAACAATACGATGTATTATATACATATGTCGTGATCAATCTTAATATGACACCCATAAACAACATCCCCTATACGTCATAAAATATATTTACGATGTTGTAAAAATAATAAGAAAATTAGATAATTCAACTGCTGTCTACTTGGTCTCTTGTCAGAAACATTAATCTTAATATTGATGATGGAAGGATCTATGTAAATATGTCAACACTTATTTATAAATAAAATTGTCAAAATTGTGAATAAATATAATTTATACCAAAAAAATAAAGATAATTTACAATAAAAATTGGGCTTAGAATCAAATATATGATTGTATTGTTGGTATTATCTTAAACTCTACTTTTGTTTATTAACACATTGTTGCCGTACTAGCAGAAGTTGGAAACTAAAATTACGTAAATACATAATGGGTATTAATTATTTATATGGAATAACTCAGTTAGCGTATTTATTTAAAAACTGCATTAATTAATGTTAATACAGGTTTAAAGGTAGGCAATTGTCTTTGCCTATTAATTCCAATTTTTATTTGTGTCAAATTGGAAAATAATAAAGTGATCTATCTACAATTTTTATATTATAATTATCGACGTAACATAAAATATTGAGGCTAGAAGCATTGTCATAAAAACTCAACGCTCTAGTTTGTTATTTATCAACTTCTTCCAGTACGGTGATGACAATGAAATATTTTTTGCACCAACATTACGATGAAATAAAATACCAAATTACTCTTATCACAATAATTTTTATATAGTTAATTAGGAAATGCTTACTATAACTTCAATATAATAAAGTTTATATAGAACTGTATTTGTTGGCAATACGCCTTTGTACTTTTAACAAACTAAATTGCTACCATTTAACTGTAATAGTTAATTTTACACGAAAACCGTTAAATATTTTTAAAGTTTAAATTATTCTTCCTCCTCATTCAATTGATGTCGCTGTAAAGTTATTTAATATATTATTTAGAAGATACTTAAATCATTCGAAGTTAAAAAAGAAAATAAGTCATAACTACGTTGTAAATTAAGCAAGAAGGACCTAACAGCAATTGAAGTATCATACGTTGAGATAAAGACCATAGTTCCAAGAAAAATAACATACATTCTAAAATATATTTTCTAAAAACTCTTTATTTGTTGGCCGTATTTCAATATTTATTTTGTGTATGATTGTATATTTGAATACACTTTAATAAAATAAACAACATATACAATAACCAATGTGCTTCTTTTTAAAAATATTCATTTGAAGATAATTTGTGAAACTTTATCTTATTTATATTATGTGTGCGAGATAGAACCTTTCGTCACTGGTAAACATTTAACGGATTTAACTGAAAAGTTTTTTTAGTTAGATCACTGTGATTCCAAGCCACGGAAAACAATGCATTTGATGGAGTTAGAAAAATCACACTCTATTATGACAATTTATAATAAACATTTACTTTATTTACTTTATTTACGTATTAGATATCAATATTAATTATCAATGATTAAATATTTAGAATACACAACAATTTTTTTTTTATCGTGTATCAAAATTAATGTTGCAGGTTTTTTTTTGTAAAATAAACGTTTTATGTACAAGATATGCTTTTTATTTTATCTGAATTATTTAAGCCTATGGGCACATCAATTTAGTACAGATAAAACTGTCAGAAAACAAAATAGCTGTAATATGAACGTTTTTGTAATTTAAAACGTTTTCGTTTGACGTGTACCTACAATATGATATTAAAATGCAATAGGAGATAAGCAGCATGTTAATCTACATGGAATATTCAAAATAGCAATTTTTAATTCGAAAGGTGAATATTTTTCCTACCAATCGAAATGATTGGTTGACTTATTTCAATATTGGGTATAAACTTAATATTTTCATTTCTTTTACGTGAGTGTTTTATCTGAATATTCTCTTACATCATGTCGAAAACCCTTTGAGATTACTGACTACACGAACTAAAACTAAAGCCTCTCTGACTTGCCAAGTATTAATCAATTTTGTTATTGTCTCAAAGACAAACCAGAATATTAAGTGCACAATCTATTCTTTACATCATCTGGGATTATAATATGATCAAATTTATAAAATAGTTTTATTTAATAGCAAATCATGTCAAGAGTAATCAATATATGAGGTTAATTTTAAAAAATATATTGAAATGCGTTAATTTTTTGTGCAAAAAAATGTACTAAAAATGCCTCAAAAATACGGTAGCTAACGATCACAAGGGTCTAACTACAAAAATGCGTGTTTTGAGAAGTGTTTGATTTTGGCAATGGTATGATCATATTAAATAATGATACGTAACTTTATATCATACACAACCGTTTACGACATACGGTTTGGTAAATATATAAGTTAAATTCATAATGTTAGAAAGACAAAAGTAAATCACTCATTAATTAACCTTTAGAGAAGTGAATAGATTTACACAGACCTTACTTTATTTACTGTCCTTTCTTAATATGACAATTTTGTGACTTTTCCCCAATGAATATATATAATTCATAGAGCATATATATGCTTACAGACAGACACTCCTGTGTTGAGTTTAAACTACTTTTATAGTCATTTAAAGAAAAATGGCGCCGACGTACATGTACGTCCATACTCATCTAAAGGTTAAACCTTCATGAACTAACAGCTTTGTTTTTGTAGATATACCCTTGTGATACTATACCCGCGAATATACTATAGACAAAATGGTACAAAAAAAAGAATGAACTCTTTTCACTTGATGCCACATTAGCACACAACTAAAAATGCCAGAGTTATGTTAATTAAAATACTAAAGTGTAAATATTAATAATAATGAAATTTCACTTGGAACTAGTGCCTTACCCATGTAAAATAATAAAAAAACATATGTGTATATTTATTTTTTTGTGTGCATACAATTATGTATTTCAGTGTGTACCAAAAATAGTGTCACCCTTTTTAACCGAAACGAAAGTGAATGTTTGTGATACGATTAAATGGGTGATGAAAAAAAATCTATATTATTTACGAATTGTCCATTCTAGTTGAAATCACTAACCTATTTCATGTCATTAAGAACTATACATTGCACATCGATCACAAACAATATAATCATACAACATGTAGAGTTTTTGTACTAAAAAAATAAATAATTATATCTAGTTTTCTATCTAGGTGAAAAGAATGTAATGATGCATTAGTTTTTTTAAAAATACTAGAATGTTTCATTGCATGTTGTAAAGTCCTTAAAACAAACGCTAAAAATATCAACTATACATCTGCGCGGTGTAAGAATCTATAAAATGAGCCATTGAGAAGAGAAGTGATCCAAGTGACAAAACGTATTTCAATATTTAATTTAAGGGATAAAACATTATTGCAGTGTGTATTTATTTACCGATCTCTGTTCACTTTTATGATAATTTAAGACACGTAGGATAATAAAACGCTTCAAACTCATGTTTACCAGAAATACCACTTGGATCACTTCACTTCTCAGAGGCGCATATAATATATATATTTGAAACGGGGTATGAGAAGAGAAGCGAGCCACGTGACAAAATTTATTTCATTATTTAATTTAAGGGAAAAAACATTATTGCAGTGTGTATTTATTTACTGATCTCAATTCACTTTAACGATAATTTAAGACACGTAGAATAATAAAACGCTTCTAATTCATGTTTACCAGAAATACCACTTGGATCACTTCACTTCTCAGAGGCGCATATAATATATATATTTTTTATTGAAGTTGAGCAAAAAACAGTTACATACATAACTCAGCACTTTGATTGAATTAGTATGTTGTTTGTGACAAGAAAATAAATGTTTTTTGTCAACACTAAACTTAATTTAAATATTTGAAGTTCCTTTTGGAAATGTTATTTATAATAATTTATGATTAAGGTTTTGTATTTCAAGGTGTGTTTCTGCATAAAAGATGACACACATAACTCATATCGTAAATGACTTACACATACCTATATATTTTTTATGAATTTATTTAATTATAGTTAGCTTACAATATCATCGCACTGGTTTTGTGACACGTGTTTCGGATATTTGAAGAATCAGATTAGCAATATCAATTTTTTTTCGCTAAAACGTATACTTTAATTCTACAATAATTACTTACTTATTTGAAATTTAAGAATAAAACACTGAGGTTTATTTAACAGGGTGAGAAAGATAAAAAGTGACCTAACAACATAAGCAATATAAATATCAATTATATATGTAAAAGGGGGTTAATGTAATGACTACAAATAAACAGAGGTGAGCTATTATTTTTGTAAACAATATTAAAAAACATCTTTTTTAAGTTTGCTAACTATTATTTATCCCACGGGCCAAGATCAGAACTGTTCACTAGTTCCAAAGTTTGGTGTATTACAATCAAACCTTTATTTTAAAATCGACGTTATATTTCATGCTTTTCAAAGCGGTGAAACACGTGCCACGCATAGTTACACAACCAGTACAAAACAAAGATTACATTTGTAATTCGATATTGTAATTAAAAAAAATACGTTAAACAAAGTTGGCTTACAAGGCAGAAAAAAACACTTTTAATTTCAATATTTAAAAAATCAAGTTGATGTATTTATTTTTTGTGCGTATGTTTTAAGGACATTCTGTAGTTACACTGATAGAAATACTACAACAAATTAAATGGACGAAAAATGTGAACAGTCAAATTATATTGATATATACGTGTTGAGGTGTGTTCCAAAAGTAATGCAGTTTTAAATTGAATAACAGTTATTGCAATAATTGTTTTTTTGTAATATTGAAAAATAATGCTGACGTCATTAAATACTTAGGACAACACAATAAGTTGATTGATTAAATATTTATTTGCTCGATTATCAAAATATTTGACAGATAAGTCATTGAACTTACCAGCGGACAGTGAGGTGTGAAAGAAAGAAATAAAAACACAAATTACACAGAAAACATACTAGAGCAAAACAGATCTAACTTCATGTTATCGTGATAAAATATCATACTTTGCGATTAACCAAAGACGACCCAAGAAAACTTGCTTATTAGACAGTGGTTGAAAAAATAATTTTGTTTAATATTAACCTTTGTTGGAATGAAAATATTGTTTTATGACGATGAAGCATGAGCCATTATTCCACTATTGTCCTAAAAACTGTGACACGTGTTTCGTCTCTTTCAGAGGCATCCTTAGACAATATTACTGTTACGATATTACGATAGTTTATCTGAAGATCAAAACGCAAAACACGTATTACAATTCGTTACACAATCTGTAGAATAACTAAGTTGTTTATTTTACTTTGATAATTCAATTTATTTTTTGATTATGTCTAAACCTGACATTACACCAATGATTTACAATATATTAAACAATGTAAAACATACATTACTTTGTAATGTCCGTCAAAAGATTCTTTCGCACACGAATTGTTTGCTCAACTACTACTCATGTTTATATTCCACAATTGTCTATCGTGCTTTATTATTTTAGCAGTCAAATTTATTATTGATATCGTCGGTTTGCTACAAGAAGTAATTAATTAACAATTTTGGTAATTGTGTGTTAAAGCTAGTCATGGATTATTTCGGCAAAAAACTTCACAAACTAAGCTAAAAACAACGCCACAATTTAAAATCTTTAATAATTGCGTTAAAATCACACATTATTACGAAGATCACTGACAAATTATGCGAAATATTACAGAACATTCAGATAAAGGATTGTCTATGGATAAAGGTATTCACGGAATACAGTCGACCACTATCGAAGTATGGAGGCGTACTAGTGAAAAATATTTATTAAAGATTTTTAATCGTGGCGTTGTTTTTAGCTTAGTTTGTGAAGTTTTTCGCCGAAATCATCCATGACTAGCTTTAACACACAATTACCACAATTTTTTAGTGTCTTATGTCTCTTAACATAAACCAATATTGTCAAATGAGTAATGACATACATTTAAAATTATTGTCTTGTATTTCATGTACATACCGGAATGAAAGCTTATTTCATTCTTGTGAAATACATTTCAATGTCTTCTTGCATCAAACCAATGATATACAATCAGAAATCATCGGTGTGCATAGTTTTTTTGTGAGATAAAATAGTCTACGTAAGAATTCGTTTATATTTATAGGTTATGTTGTCTTGACAACAAAGTTTCTTGTTGTCTATGCCAGTTAAGTCTATGGGTTTGCTCTAATATGTTTCTAGTCTATGACACCAATAATACAACAATAATCACCTGGATGTTATCTGGAAAATAGAAATATTTTTTTGTGGAGAATAGGAGGCAAAAAAGACACACAATTTACGAATTACGATTATATTGCACGACATTTAACATTGAAAGACAGGCAGTAAGCGAGTTGAAGATCTCTCTGTAATATAAAAGTAAAACTTGAACAAACATTCAAAAATCAATGCACATTACAAAACACCAAAAAAACACATTTATTTTATTCAATAAGTAACTGTTTCTCAGAGGGTTATTTCGTGGAAATCCTGTTTTTTTTAAATCTATATCCGCGAAGTAATTAGTACAAAAGAGTGTTTTATTTTTTAAATCATAAAAATCGTTAAAATTATGTACATTCAAACAAGTTTTGTCACTAACGGTCCGGCCTTTTGGAATCTTCAGGCGTTCAAGTGCACGAATGAACTTGAACTGATGTTTAGTAGATAAATGTATCACTAAGTTTAAAGCCATTGCTGGCGAAATGGATTAACTCATAGGAATGCCTACAGATTTAAATGGAGAGTGGTTTCAAGAATTATTTTGTTTGCTGGAACATTTATTTTTTTAATAATATTTATTTACTTACATAAAGCATACAAAAGTGAGGAATTTGTCAGATTTACCTGCTCATTTGAAAAAAAAAATACCTAAAATTATATCTTCTTATCCCAATGTGGAACATATGGCTTTCTAATAGAAGTATTTCAACAGAAGTTTTCTACGAGAACAGTTTTTTACAAAAAGAGAGTAGTAAAGATAAAAGGATAAGGCTAGGACAATACTAGTGGTCAGCTTATCACTCTCGCTACGCCCGTCTTAAGAAAGAATGAGTGGGAGAGAATTCAAGACATCACATACATTCATGCCTTCAGACAGAAATCCATAAATCGATTGAAAAATCGTAGATAAATAATGTAGTAGGGATAGAAGGATAATTCCAGGAAAAGACCAGTAAAGTAGGGGTGAAAGGATTTTTTTTTATTTATTAACCGTGTCCGCTCCCAATGTGAAGAATATAGCTTCCTAATGAAGGTATCTCAACAGATTTTTTTCTACGAGAACTGCCTGTTACTCAGTCGCTCAACCTTTCTTATTCAAAGAGAGTAGTAGGGGTAGAAAAATAAGGATAGGACTAAACTAGTGGTTAGCTATTCGTTCTCACTACATCCAGTTATTAAATGATTGGACAGGGTGGGAGGGATATTTTGGCATGACAAACACCCATGTCTTCGAACAGTAATCAATAAATCGATCGGAAAAATGATGTTTGTACTGGGTCTCTAACCTGTGAGATCCGATGTGGAAGCCCACAACGCTAATCGCAATGCGTATGAGAAAATATGTGTTATTAGAAAATGCCAATAAATAAATTAAATCTCAACAAAAATAGTAAAATATATTATAAACATGGCAAACTTACTTTACTTCTGGCGTATTTTTTTTGTTGTTTGATTTTATGTCCCCGGAGTGATTTATGGCACGGAAGTCCATAAATAATTTTATTACCTAATAATCGTTTCCGTTGACGAGGGAAGGTGATTGATTGGTTTAGCGCTCATCGTCAAAATTCTGCGGTCTATTAAATCTTTTAAAAAATAATCAATGTTATTTTTCACTTGTCGTTGGAAACTTCAGTTGAGTGATCCAACACTGATTGACTGTGTTTTTCAATATATTAGATCAGTGCTCTGCAACCTTTTCTTCCTAACGCCACACCAAACTTTTCCCCAGATTTTTGTGGCACATCACAAAGTATTCCCAATGTGGAGTATATGGTCTAGTAGTAAAGATATTTTTACGCTCGTTTTTCTATTAAACCAGCTTGTTACACAGTTGTTAAACCTTTTTTGAAGAGAGAAAGATAATACAGGCTGGTGGTAATCAATGCGACAACCAATAAGACAATAAGAGGTTATCTGCGCGGAACGATCAAATATTAATTGAATAACTGTCTTGTAGGGCGCACAAACCCGGAGTGAGTGCGCGGAGGCTTCCCAACTGTTGCGCGGCCGCGCGCGCGCCCATCTTAGAGAGAACCTTGGTGGGAACGCTTAATACTATTCGCTATTTTAGGAATGGAATGATACGAGGAAATTTTGAGACATCACAAAAACCCATGTCTCAGAACAGGAATCGTGTACACTGAACTCCCATTTTACACTATGTATTTCGAAATAACACGGTGCAAAAAAAAGGAAAAAAGTCATTCATTTAACAATGCGTAACAGTAATTTGGAATTTCCTACATCGCTCGCATGTACTTACTATGCGAAGAGAGGTAAGTGGGGATGGGGCTAAGACAAATAAAATTAAGATACAACAAGCAAAAATGAATTTTATTTTTTGATATCCTGAATTAATTTTTATACAAGGAAATCTATCCACAATATTTTTTTACACGGTATCGCGTGGAACGTATCTACCGTGTAAATAGGAAGTTCAGTGTATTTTTAATTTGTGTATCTCATCTAAGCCAGTATATATAACTAAGTTAATGTAAGTTTAAATATAATTTTGACTAGGGCGTAACACCAAATAAACTATTTTTTTTAAGCCATGTCCGCTCCCAATGTGGAACATATGGACTCCTAATGGAGTTTATCTCAACATTTGTGTTTCTACGAGAACTGCTTGTTACTCAGTTGCTCAACCTCTCTTTTTCCAAAGAGAGTAGGGATAGGAGGATAGGGCTAGGACAGGATTAGTGGTAAGTTAATCGCTCTCAATACGCCCCGTTCATAGGATAGAAAGAGTGAGAGGGGGGAATTCAAGATATCACATACATCCATAGCTTTGAACAGAAATTCATAAATCGATTGAATAATCAATTTATAAAACTGTCCGCACCGGGATTTGAACCCGGACCCTCCGTAGCCGAAGCCAACATCGTTGACCACTCGACCACACAGACCAACTATATAAAACAATAACTGTAGAACTAAAATATGTAATAGGGGTGGCCTAAAAAGGACTCGAAGGGGCTAGTTCGAGACCCTTTCAAGAGGTTCGAGTCCCAGTACGAACAGCATTTTTCAATCTAAAAATATTCGATCCTTCAAAAAACTGGCCAAAGCTTAGCCTCATCCTTCTATCTCTTCTACCCTCTTTGAAAAGAATGCTTGAAAGACTGAGTAACAGTTTTTGTAGACAAAACTTCTGTTGAGAAACCTTCATTAGAGGTCATATGCTCTACATTGGAAGCATATAGACAGTGGCGGATTATCCTATAAGCGCACAAGGCGCTCTGAATCTTAGGGGCCTCAAAAATAGTTTATATTATATTACCCATATATATTTTGTTCAGATTTTTATAAATTTTACATGAATTTGTTTCACGTCCTTATGTTATCCAAAAAACAGTGCCTCCAAAATTTATTGCGCCTGGGGCCTCTCTTGTGCTTAATCCGCCACTGCATATAGATAAACAAAAACCTAGATTCATACGATTTGTGTACAAATTAACTCACGTCGCAAAGGGTTATGATTGTATAAAATGTATAATAGATGAATTTATCTTGGAGTAAGATTTATTAAAAAAATCGCAGATAAGCTTGCCGGATATTCTAGAGCGCTTCCCAAAGTTCTTTCGCTACGTCAATAATCGCCAGAGTGGGGCCAGTTTCCATTAGCGATGGATTTTAATGAAATCGAAAAGCAAGGGCTTGGAAAGGTGTGTCTGCTTACAAGATCAGGGTTGTCAAAATTAAATTAGCATTATTATTTTATTTTAAATGATACATAATTATTATGTCCACGATATAATAATCAATGAGTTACATCGTTTACTATATGAGTGAATTATCAATATGGTATTAAGGAAGGTTTAGCCGCCTGTGTGGCCGAGTGGTCAACGTCGTTGGCTTCGGTTACGGAAGTCACGGGTTCGAATCCCAGTACGGACAGTTTTATAAATTGATTTTTCAATCGAATTATGAATTTCTGTTCGAAGGCATGGATGCATGTTATGTATTGAATTATCTTCTCCCACCCATCCTGTCATATGAACGTGGCGTATTGAGAGCGATTAGCTAACCACTAGTTCTGTCCTAGCCCTATTCTTCTATTCCTACTCTCTTTGGAAAAAAAGGAGGTTGAGCAACTGAGTAACAAGCAGCTCTCGTAGAAATACTTATGTTGAGATAAACTCCATTAGGAGTCCATATGCACCACATTGAGAGCGGAAGGTCAGCCTCGTTGCGGTATACAGTAAAACCCCCATTTACACTTAAGTCGGTACAGTGTAATTTGGGGTGGTGTAATTGGGGGAGTGAATCTCATACAAAATTAGGGATTTGGTTTTTTTCCGCAAAAAATGCAAAACTAAGATTTTCGTTAGTTTTACAAAAAAAAAAAATATGGACGAAATATTTTGTTACTAAGTGATAAAATGTGAATCGCACCAAAATCCAACACATAGACAGTCGCCCGGCTATACGTGTATAGCCTGGTGTTGAATAGACAGACGCTAGCCAACATTTGACTGTATGCGCCATACAGACGACCGCCTCGTAGCAACGAAAATGGAATGCGACAGTGCAATTGGGGAATTCGCGGTGAATATTTCAAGCCGTCGCGTAATTCTGGGTAGTGTAATTGGGGATTCCACTGTATATGGTTTGAGTCCTGATTGCCCTCTGTGGTCTAGTTGATTAGAGTTTGCTCTACCGGTTTGGTGAGTCTGGGTTCGATTCCCGGTAATGGAAAAGTCAAATTTAGATGTTTTTAATTATATTAGATTTTCCTCGAGTTAATTTCGAGTGACTGACAGAAAATGCTCATCGAGTTTTTCTCGAATGATTTTTCAACTTTATAATAAGTGGCTCATTGTTACCAGATTTTAATGCTATTTTTTAATATATATAAAGTATAGAAAAACCAGTTTCAAAAATTCAAAGTACTGTTATTGAAAAATAAATAAAAAAGAAAGGAGAAGATTAATAATGCCATCTTTAATTAAAGCAAATTGTTAAGCGAGTTATTTACGAACGTTCTTGTAATTGATAAATCTAGCTAATACATGAAAAATCTTATTATTGTATTCCACTAGCAGTAATCTATAGACATATGAATAGGAAGCCAGTGGCTTGCTTAAGCAGTGACTTTTTTTTATTTCAATAAATAAATTTATCTCGACCAAAACGCACTATTAATTTTTCAAATTTAGTCAGAACTACACCTAAAAATTAGTCCTGTCCAACCATATTCATTATATCCCTAAACTCTTGCAGAGGTTAAGTAATTGAGTAACAAGCATTTCTTGTAGACAAAATTCCGGTGAGATACCCTCATTATGAATCTTTTATAAAATTTGTCGTGTTTGAACGAGGTAATCCAAACTCTAATTGTGGGGTTATAATGCGAAACGTACTATTTCCAAAACTCAAACTTTTCAGTAGAGTAAAATATTATAATAAAATAACATTTGCATAATAATATGATTTCCAATTTGAAAACGACAGTCTTGTAGACATTTTATATTAAAACTAATAAGACCAGTCGATTCCTTAGGCTTGAATTACCATATCTGCATACCTAACTCAATATCGCTTATTTTGGAAATAGTACGTTTTGCATTATTATCCACAATTAGAAAGCAAGTATTTATTAATTTTTGAGTAATTAAATATGCATTTTTGCCGCCTGTGTGGTCGAGTGGTCAACATCGTTGGCTACCGCTACGGAGGGCACGGATTCGAATCCCAGTATGGGCAGTTTTATAAATTGACTTTTCAATCGATTTATGAATTTCTGTTCAAAGGCATGGATGTATGTGATGTCTTGAATTCCCCCCTCCCACCCATCATATCCTATGAACGGGGCGTATCGAGAGCGATTAGCTAACCACTAGTCCTGTTCTAGCCCTTTCCTTCTATTTCTATTCTCTTTGGAAAAAGAGAGATCGAGCAACTGAGTAACAAGCAGTTCTCGTAGAAACATTTCTGTTGAGATAAACTCCATTAGGAGTCCATATGTTCCATATTGGGAGCGGAAATCGTAAAAAAAAAAAAATATGCATTCTAAAACTATACATAGATATTTTTTAAATGCTCAATCGATTGAAAATATTAAATTTGAATGGAACCTTTGAACGATTCAAATTTAATATTGAAATTCCACGAAGCACCTTCAGTTGAAATCTTAGATTGAAAATACATTTACAATATAAATTCAGAGCTCATCTGTTTAGTTAAAGAAAACAAATGAGCCCTTTTCTAACTACTTATTTAAATCATAGAATATCTTCTGCTATTCAATTGAAAACAATTCCAGAGCTACTCGGGCATGATGAACGGTTTGCATTATAACCCCACAATTAATACTGAGTAAATAGAATTTGTTTAATTTTAGTCACGATTAACAATGAAAAAGCTTTTTTTAATATTTATAAAAAAAAATGGAAATAGGTCACGGAAAACTGTGCGCTTGAATATATCTGATTGTTATATTATACATTACATAAGAAGGCAGCGATCTACTTCGCCCTACATTGGCAGTGAATCGAGATGGGGATGAATATTTTTTGGCATGGGGTAGCATTTGGGAATTATCCAAAAAGTGCCGGAAGATAGTAGTGATGTGGAATTATGCCATTTTTGTAGAGTTTTTAGGGAAAGTAGGGCGTTTGCGACATCGTGCACAATAAGATCTTTTTTTAAAAGTTTTATGTAGCCATGATGTCTTTCTGCTAATAAACAAATCGTTCACTTATTGTGGTCTAGCAAGACAAAGCTTTATCTAAGGGTTCCCAAAGTGGTTCCTACAGACCCCCAGGGGTCCTTGAGACCACTCAGGGGGTCCATGGCCGGTCAAAATTAATTTGAGGGTGTTATTTCCCTTGTGAGTTATTTCACTTGGGGGTCCGTGGTTAAATTTTTCTCCATGAAGGGGTCCGTGAGCATAATAAGTTTGGGAATCACTGATCTAAGCGATCTGGCGGATCTTGGTCTGTCCAAAGTCTGGTTCCCTTCCGTTATTATTTTTTATCTCGTATGATTTTACAATTAATCAAGAAATAGTTCGCTGTCAAACATAATTTATTTAAAATATATTAAAAAATGTACGTAATTTTGGTTGTTTTATGTATCAGTATATGCCGCCTGAGTGGTCGAGTGGTCAACATCGTTGGCTTCGGTTACGGAGGTCACGTGTTCGAATCCTAGTACGGACAGTTTTAAAAATTGATTGTTCAATCAATTTATGAATTTCTGTTCGAAGACATAGATGTATGTGATGTATTGAATTCCTAACTCCCACCAATCATATCCTCTAAACGGGGCGTATCGAGAGCGATTAGCTTAACATTAGTCCTGTCCTAGCCCTATCCTTCTATTCCTACTATCTTCGGAAAAAGAGAGGTTGAGCAATTGAGTAAAAAACAGTTCTCGTAGGAACACTTCTGTTGAGATAAACTTCATTAGGAGTCCATATGATCCACATTGGGAGCAGACATGGTAAAAAAACAAAAAAATATGCTAATATCGTTTTGCCTTTAAAAGTGGTCAACTTCGTTGGTTTTGGATACGATGGTCACTGATTCGAATGCCAGTAAAAGCAGTCTCATAAATTGATTACTATTTAATCTGTCAATAGATTTGTTTACGAAAGCATTCATGTTTGTATTGTCTGAAATTCGATCTTTCCTAAAAACAAGGCAATACGACAAACACTATCAATATCCTTGCCCTATCCTTCGTCTGGTCCTATGGCGCAGTGTTTAGCGTTGTGGGCTTCCGTGCCGGATATCACGGATTCGAGTTCCAGTACGAACAGCATTTTTTCGATTTCTGTTCGAATGCATGAATGTTTGTGATGTCTAAAAATTCCCTACCACCCTTTGCGATCCTGTAACAGCTGGGTGTAGCTGATTGCCCTCTGTGGTCTAGTTGATTAGAGTTTGCTCTACCGGTTTGGTGAGTCTGGGTTCGATTCCCGGTAATGGAAAAGTCAAATTTAGATGTTTTTAATTATATTAGATTTTCCTCGAGTTAATTTCGAGTGACTGACAGAAAATGCTCATCGAGTTTTTCTCGAATGATTTTTCAACTTTATAATAAGTGGCTCATTGTTATCAGATTTTAATGCTATTTTTTAATATATATAAAGTATAGAAAAACCAGTTTCAAAAATTCAAAGTACTGTTATTGAAAAATAAATAAAAAAGAAAGGAGAAGATGAATAATGACATCTTTAATTAGGACAAATTGTTAAACAATTTATTTACGAACGTTCGGGTAATTGATAAATCTAGCTAATACATGAAAAATCTTATTATTCTATTCCACTAGCAGTAATCTATAGACATATGAATAGGAAGCCAGTGGCTTGCTTAAGCAGTGACTTTTTTTTTATTTCAATAAATAAATTTATCTCGACCAAAACGTACTATTAATTTTTCAAATTTAGTCAGCACTACACCTAAAAATTAGTCCTGTCCAACCATATTCATTATATCCCTAAACTCTTGCAGAGGTTAAGTAATTGAGTAACAAGCATTTCTTGTAGACAAACTTCCGGTGAGATACCCTCATTATGAATCTTTCATAAAATTTGTGGTGTTTGAACGAGGTAATCCACACTCTAATTGTGGGGTTATAATGTAAAACGCACTATTTCCAAAACTCAAACTTTTCAGTAGAGTAAAATATTATAATAAAATAACATTTGCATAATAATATGATTTCCAATTTGAAAACGACAGTCTTGTAGACATTTTATATTAAAACTAATAAGACCAGTCGATTCCTTAGGCTTGAATTACCTTACCTAACTCAATATCGCTCATTTTGGAAATAGTACGTTTTGCATTATAGCCCCACAATTAGAAACCAAGTGTTTTTCAATTTTTGAGTAACTAAATATGCATTTTTGCCGCCTGTGTGGTCGAGTGGTCAACATCGTTGGCTACCGCTACGGAGGGCACGGGTTCAAATCCCAGTACGGGCAGTTTTATAAATTGACTTTTCAATCGATTTATGAATTTCTGTTCAAAGGCATGGATGTATGTGATGTCTTGAATTCCCCCCTCCCACCCATCATATCCTATGAACGGGGCGTATCGAGAGCGATTAGCTAACCACTAGTCCTGTCCTAGCCCTTTCCTTATATTCCTATTCTCTTTGGAAAAAGAGAGATCGAGCAACTGAGTAGCAAGCAGTTCTCGTAGAAACATTTCTGTTGAGATAAACTCCATTAGGAGTCCATATGCTCCATATTGGGAGCGGAAATCGTAAAAAAAAAAAAAATATGCATTCTAAAACTATACATAGATAATTTTTAAATGCTCAATCGATTGAAAATATTAAATTTGAATGGAACCTATGAACGATTCAAATTTAATATTGAAATTCCACGAAGCACCTTCAGTTGAAATCTTAGATTGAAAAATGTTCACAATATAAATTCAGAGCTCATCTGTTTAGTTAAAGAAAACAAATGAGCCTTTTTCTAACTACTTATTTAAATCATAGAATATCCTCTGCTATTCAATTGAAAACAATTCCAGAGCTACTCGGGCATGATGAACGGTTTTGTATTATAACCCCACAATTAATACTGAGTAAATAGAATTTGTTTAATTTTAGTCACGATTAACAATGAAAAAGCTTTTTTTAATATTTATAAAAAAAAAATGGAAATAGGTCACGGAAAACTGTGCGCTTGAATATATCTGATTGTTATATTATACATTACATAAGAAGGCAGCGATCTACTTCGCCCTACATTGGCAGTGAATCGAGATGGGGATGAATATTTTTTGGCATGGGGTAGCATTTGGGAATTATCCAAAAAGTGCCGGAAGATACTAGCGATGTGGAATTATGCCATTTTTGTAGAGTTTTTAGGACAATTGGGCGTTTGCGACATCGTGCACAATCAGATCTTTTTTTAAAAGTTTTATGTAGCCATGATGTCTTTCTGCTAATAAACAAATCGTTCACTTATTGTGGTCTAGCAAGACAAAGCTTTATCTAAGCCAGTGGTTCCCAAAGTGGTTGCTACAGACCCCCAGGGGTCCCTGAGACCACTCAGGGGGTCCGTGGTCGGTCAAAATTAATTTGGGGGTGTTATTTTCCTTGTGAGTTATTTCACTTGGGGGTCCGTGGTTAAATTTTTCTCCATGAAGGGGTCCGTGAGCATAATAAGTTTGGGAATCACTGATCTAAGCGATCTGGCGGATCTTGGTTCATGTCCCTTCCGTTATTATTTTTTATCTCGTATGATTTTACAATTAATCAAGAAATAGTTCACTGTCAAACATAATTTATTTAAAATATATTAAAAAATGTACGTAATTTTGGTTGTTTTATGTATCAGTATATGCCGCCTGAGTGGTCGAGTGGTCAACATCGTTGGCTTCGGTTACGGAGGTCACGTGTTTGAATCCTAGTACGGACAGTTTTAAAAATTGATTATTCAATCAATTTATAAATTTCTGTTCGAAGACATGGATGTATGTGATGTCTTCAATTCCTCCCTCCCACCCATCCTATCCTATAAACGGGGCGTATCGAGAGCGATTAGATAAACACTTGTCCTGCCCTAGCCCTATCCTTCTATTCCTACTATCTTCGGAAAAAGAGAGGTTGAGCAATTGAGTAAAAAACAGTTCTCGTAGGAACACTTCTGTTGAGATAAACTTCATTAGGAGTCCATATGATCCACATTGGGCGCAGACATGGTAAAAAAACAAAAAAATATGCTAATATCGTTTTGCCTTTAAAAGTGGTCAACTTTGTTGGTTTTGGGTACGATGGTCATGGGTTCGAATGCCAGTAAAAGCAGTCTCATAAATTAATTATTATTCAATCTGTCAATAGATTCGTTTACGAAAGCATTTATGTTTGTATTGTCTGAAATTCGATCCCCCCCACTCATCTTTCCTAAAAACAAGGCAAGACGACAGCAAGACGACAAACACTATCAATATCCTTGCCCTATCCTTCGTCTGGTCCTATGGCGCAGTGTTTAGCGTTGTGGGCTTCCGTGCCGGATATCACGGATTCGAGTTCCAGTACGAACAGCATTTTTTCGATTTCTGTTCGAATGCATGAATGTTAGTGATGTCTAAAAATTCCCTACCACCCTTTGCGATCCTGTAACAATTGGGTGTAACGAGAGCGATTAATTAACCACTAGTCCGATCCTACCCTTATCCTTCTATTCCTATTACTCTTTTTGAATAAGGGAGGTTGAGCGACTGAGTGACAGGCAGTTCTCGAAGAAATAAAATCTGCTGAGATCCACATTGGGAGTTAACGAGAATAAAAAAATCCTTCCATTCCTATTTCTTTCGAGTTCTCGTAGACAAACATCTGTTAAGAATAATTATGTTACAAGTGCATCTGGTTTACATTTTCTGAGATTTTAAGTTTTAATCAATGTCGTCGATAATGCAGACTGTGATAATACCATATCAATTGATCTACACATGAGATGCTAAGTTAAATAATATGAAGGGATATTGAATGTAACAAATTCTGCTTCAATTTTTCATGTTAATTTTTGCTACAGTACTTGGCGTGCTTGCAAAAGTAAAGCTTGTCTTCCTCACTGGTGGTGTTAACATGTTCAATGGATAAAATAAAGCAATAAGATTTTTCCAGAGAATTACACACATGAAAAAGAAAATGATTTATATTTCAAAATTGATAAATAAAAATTTCCACTTATATATTAATATATACCAACACAATGAGAAAACAGTTACATATAGAATAGAAAAGAAAATCACCACTACATTTTTACAGGATTGTTTTTGTTAGTATGTAATTAAGTGTTAATTTATATATTAATTTAAAAAAAAATTGTTAATATTTTAATACGTTCTGTTATTAGTCAAATTTATTACTCAAAATATTATTAATTAACGAATTATTTATTTAAAAATGCCATATCTTAAATTAAATGTTTTAAAAAATATCGACTAATTGTATAAAAGTGTTTTTAAATATAGCGTGAATTGCATGCTAAAACTGTGTTTAAATACATTTTATGATAAGTTTTTTTTTAATTAAATAAACTATTTAAATAACTTTCAAAATCAGTTTATTTTTAACAGAAATCGTTACATTTTTCTTGGTTTTATTTTCCAAGTAAATATATCTAATCCCCTTTTTACACGACTTATTTGTACGCGGTTTTAAAATTGAAGAAGCCCAATGTAATGTAGTTTATCTTTCATCTACATACGAACCCTCAAGAGTTAAAGTGAGGCAAGTATTAATTTTTTTTATAGTACAATGACGTCTTTATTTGGTGTTTTGTTGGATTGAATATTTTTATTTTAGGACCATAAAACTATTGCAATGTGTATTTTCTGAGGTGACCAACTATATTATGATACTTTAAGATATGTAAAATATTATAACGTATCCAACTCATTTTTTCCTCAAATAACACTTGGCTCACTTCACCTCTTAGGGGTTTATATGTTAATTGCGGCAAACGTACTCGCCGTGTTGAAAGAGAATATTATTGATAATATTCAAAAAAGAATTAACTGAATATAAGATACTTTTTCTTGCGCTGAATTTAGAGTTTTTAATGAAATAATTAATAAAAAAAATCGTTTTAATTGTAACGTTTCATTTAGAATAAAACACGATTTAAATAGGTAAGATTTTTTATGAGCATTGAAAATAGACATTGGAATTTTATTTGTTCAAATTACAAGTGAAAAGGTTCAGAATTTGCAAAAACTAATTAGATGAATGTTTGTGAAATACAATTCCATGTTTTTTTCTTTTTAATAGATGTCACTGTTGCAAAATATGAACCTTTTGATTCTCCCTTAAGTAAAATCGTATTAAATGGCCGGATTTCACAAATTTGACTAGGCAATATTTGACCGTTGATATTAGACTAAGTTATAACGTTTTTGTATTGATACAAATGTTGTAATTGTATAATTTTGAAGTCGTTTTAAATCTTAAATGATCATATTTATCGCTATATTTGAAAAAATAAAAAAAATAAGCATTTGAAACATAAAACAGTGAAAGAATGTAAGTCTTAACTGTAGTATGTTTTGAAGCAAAGTAAATATTATGTTTAAATTTAAGCAATGTTCCCTCTAAGGCAAGAGAACGATCAAATATTGATTGTCTTCTAGTGCGCGCCACCCCGGAATGAGTGCGCGGAAGCTTCCTAACTCTTGCGCGGCCGCGTACGCGCGCAGCTTAGAGGGAACATTGATTATGTAAGTAAAAACTAAAAAACGTTTATTAAACGTTTAAAAAGAGTTTATTAAAACATATACACGATACAATTGTCTTTCCCTTGGTAGAACGTTATTAAAATAAGTCCAAATAACAAAGCGTATTATTTACTTCCAGAGAAATATTTTTTTTAAAAAAAAGTCATCGGTCAATATTCCTGACGATGGCGTGAATATGAAATCGCTACAAACTGTTTTAAATAATTATTTGGCATCTAAATACTTATTATATCTGATAATAAAATCTTGTAATTTCTTTTCTAATTAACCTAAATATTCAATCGCTTAAAATAGCGAAAAAAACGAACATCGATTAAAGAAAGAATTATTTAAATATTTAATTTTACTACCAATGTGTGATTGGCAGTTTTTTTTTTAAAATATATATTTTTGAAGTATCACTTAGGTCTCTTTCGAGTTGATTTCACATATACCGTCGATCTAAATCATATAATCATAAAGACCCAACTTGAGTTAGGTCTTTGTTGTTTTCGTTGAATATCCAACATATTTCACATTTTTTTTACACTTTTGTTGTTCGTGTTGTGTGTATTGTAAGTGTAGATTGGTGAGAAGGGAGGGGTGCTGTCTTACCTCATCGGTGTCTGTCCCGAAGAGGAGAAGATCGAAGGGGATGGCGGCCACCAGGTCGATGATGAACCAGCCGCGGAGGTAGTGCATCGCGATCCGGTAAGGGTGGGAGACGACCTCATCGCAGCCATTCACGTACGTCGTCCTGAAGTTGATCAGGATATCGATGATGAAGGTGACATCCACTGCAAACAACAAACAATGGAAAATTTTATTTTGTCTCTGTGTTACCAACGTTGACTGACGTATTTCTGTTCAAAGGCATGGATGTATGTGATGTATTGAATTCCCCCCTCACACCCATACTATCTTATGAACGGGGCGTATGGAAAGCGATTAGCTAACCACTAGTCCTGTCCTTGCCCTTTCCTTATATTCCTACTCTCTTTGGAAAAAGAGAGGTTGATCAAATGAGTATCAAGCAGATCTCGTAGAAACATTTCTGTTGAGATAAACTCCATTAGGAGTCCATATGCTCCATATTGGGAGCGGACATGGTAAAAAAAAAAAGTATTATTAGTAAATTTGAATCATTCAAATTATGTACACTCCCACAGATTTTGTCACTAACGACCCGGGTTTCGCCTTTCGGCATCTTCAGGCGTTCAAGCGCACGGATGAACTTGAACTGAGTCAGTTCAAGTTCATCCGTGCGCTTGAACGCCTGAAGATGCCGAAAGGCGAAACCCGGGTCGTTAGTGACAAAATCTGTGGGAGTGTACATAATTTGAATGATTCAAATTTAATATTGAAATTCCACCAAGCACCTTCAGTCGAAATCTTAAATTGTATTATTTGTATTTAGCAAAAGGTTTAATTCAGAAGATTTTTGCAATGTTAATCACCCCGCTAAGAACTCGAAGTTAAATCGGTTTGCTACTTGGCTCACTTTATTTCTCAAACTCTTATTTGCTTAATGATCAAAAACGTTTCGTCATAAACCAAACAACCCTTGAGCCAGCCAAATAGGCTTTTAATGTACCAGACGCCAACCCTATCAAGGGTGAGTGTAAGAAATGGGCAACAAGTGTAATTACTCGCGGTAATTAAATTTCCTCCCTGTTAACAACTGAGGAAAAAGTGAAATCACCTTTATGCAGTTGCCTCCACTGGCACAAGGGCGTCTTTTTTCCGGGATAGCGGGAAATAAAAACACCGATTCCGATTTTTTCCAGGAAACATAGACAGACAAGAGAACCAATTAAATCCAAATGTATTGATCAATTATATTGAAACAAGATAATAAATATTTATTAATTTTTGTTATAAATATAAAAACAGCCTCCCACCCAGGCAGGGATGGGCTGGAAGGGGGCTCGGGGGGCTCGCCCGAGCCCCTTGTTAAAATTCTGCGTGGCCGGCGAGCCCCTTGTTAAGTTAAGAAAATCATTCATTTAAGATCAAATCAGCACCTAACTGCAATTTTGTATAAATTGTAATACAAAACAGAAGACTTTGTTGCTCCTCCATTTTTTTAACCGAAGAAGCAAACAAAGGCAACTAACGGGCCGCAAAAAAGCCAGTGAGCCACGTCATATGCATCATCTATGGTATGAAGACATTATGGCTGAGATTTACCGAGCCCCTTGTTAACATAATACCAGCCCACCGCTGCACCCAGGGTCTCCAATCCCGGGATCCCGAATCCCAAAATTTCGGGATTGAGAAATTTTGAGCCCATGCCGAAAATTTATAGAATTTTTGAATAGGAAGAGTCAAACAAAAACGAGTCACATTGATATTTTGGGGAAAAAGTATAGGGATTTGAGGATTTCAAATTCCTCGGTGAGCTAAAAAAAAAAAACTGATACCGTTTGAATACCGCGCAAATAAATCATTAATATGTCCCAGAGGTACTGCGTGTTTTTGAAAAAAATAATTTTGCCTAATATACACTCGAATTTCATATTTTAAAAACCAATATTGATTCAGTATAGATAGCACTACACATATTGCTTATATTCTATTGAATATACCAAGTATTTGATTTTTTAAATGTCTTGGATATCCGTGTTCGCTTTCATATTTTCCGGACACATGTTTCCGCTTGGTATTCAAGTGGTTAATAATACACTTAGCTACCTTATTCAATATTTTAAATAAAAAAAAATTAGCTGAAATATCGTTTTGTTCTCAAATGTATGTCTTAATTTAGCCATTTGACCTTTTGAAAAGATGGTAATAGTATTAAAGCACTCACAGAATGAATAATGGATGCAAATTAACATCTTAAAAGCCAAATTAATTTCAGATGAGATGCGGCAACGCTGTCACCTGGCTCGAGCTAAAGGGATCCAAGTGACAAAACTTTACTGAATTGTATTAAGCGTGTCACAATATTATAATTGTGAGACAATTGCGCAGGGTTGAACTCATTCGGACTTTGTGTAACACGGTTGTATGTTTTAACATAAGTCGTGTATACTAAGTTCAAAGATTGTAAACAGTTCCCTTTTCCAATAACAAAAATGTGCAGAAAATATATATTTTTAGACTAAACTAGAATGACATCACATACATCCATGCCTTCGAACAGAATAAAACTGCCTGTACTGGGAGTCGAATCCGTAACCGAAGCCAACGACGTTAACCACTCAACCACAAAAGCGGCCAGTACCAGTAAACAGTGGCGGATTATTCTATAAGCGCATGAGGCGCGCGCTTAGGGCCTCTAAATCTTAGGGGCCTTGAAAATAGCTTGTATCATATATTTTAGAATTATTTTCATTTTGTACACTTCCACAAAAATCATGGTCGAACACGACCCAGGTTTCGCCTTTCGGCATCTTCCGGTACTACTCAGTGCGCGAATGCACTTGAACTGACCAACGTTCAATTTCTATCAAGCACCTTCAGTCGAATTTCTAAATCATATTATATATATTTTTGTTCAGATTTTAATAATTTTACATTGAAGTTTCTGTCGTTTTTATTTTATTCAAAAAACATGGTCTCCAAATTTCATTGCGCTTGGGGCCTCTCATGTGCTTAATCCGCTACTGGGAGTACAGAAAGTTTCAAAAGTTTTTTACGAGTTACAATATTATCAAAGGCTCACCAATCATATCCACGACGACGATGGGGTCTTCTCCGAACTTCTTGTTCTTCCTCTTGTCAAAGTCGGGCTCATTTAGCTGGAAGGCGGCCACGTAGGGCGTGACTATCGCCGTGTAGATGACCAACAGCAGGATGAGCCAGTCCCAGGCCGCCTTGTAGGGCGAGTGGTGAAGAATTGTGAGGCGGTGGAGGCGCGCCGGCGGAGCTGGGTACTGCGGCAGCGGCGCGCCGAGGGTTAGGACCTGCAATGACAAAAAGTCGACGTGAACATCTTACACGTAAAACAAAGGCAGTTGTATGCAGTAAGCCAGGGTATCCCAAACTAAGTTCCGTGGAACACTGGTGTTTCACAAAAAAGTTATTACCTCACTTTTTTGCAAAGTGAGTAGTAGAGAAAGAAGGATAAGGCTAGAATAGGACTAGTGGTTAACTAATCGCTATTGCTACACCCAGTTATTGAAGGATCAGAAAGATGGCAGGAGAGGAAATAATGTGAATTGACATCACAAACACCCAGTCTTCGATCACAGCTTTGAATTTAATACTTCTCAAATTCACTGTGATCTGACCGGGAATCGAACCCAGACCTGCGTGATCGGTAGAGCAAGCTCTAACCAACTGGACCACCGCAGGCGACGATACATACATATCGACTGTGGAAAGGAAAAAGGACGTAACCCTCAATTTTCCAAAACAGCTTTTTTTCGATAATCACAATGTATACAACTTGACACACGTTCTATCAAAAGGATGGAAGCTGAAAATGCCGAATTAGTATCTAAATTTAGATTTTAAGTTTGAAAAAGATGACCTTGTAAAAAATTAAAACCAAGAAAAAACACTGAAATAAAGATTTCTCCTAGACAATTTCTTTAATTAATGTTAGGTTATGTCAATTAAACACCAGTTTAGAAGTTTCCGTGCACTTCAAGGTTGTGTATAATTCATAAATTGCATACGTCACAAAATCATCAAAACACGTTTTTAGCGCATCCTGTAAAATTTGATATGTGTGGGTTACGTCCTTTTTTCTTTCCACAGTCGATATGTATAAATAATATTTTAAAGATTGTTTGGTTCAGTTTTCATTACTATCCTTTGTACACGATTTTCTATACTACATAATTGTTTTTTTTGCCACGCCCACGGACCCCCATTTGCGAAACACTGTTATAGGGAATATGAAATAAATATTAAGTTACAGATATTAGAATAATTTCGCATCCGTTTTAAAAATGCGGAAATGTCATTTGAGAAAAAAGTCATTTTTTATTATTTTGACATTTCTGGACGTAAAGAACTGACAGTAGTCTATGCGACGTGTTAATTGATTATGCCACGAAATAATAACGTTAACACTCGAATACGTTTCAAGTGCTTAAGCAGTAATCTCTATGAGATGTTCAAAGGATGTATTAAAATCCGGCTGCAACAAAGTTGCGCTACTGCGTATGGTATACGCAAAAATGCCACAGTACTGGAATCGTATTTTAGTATAAGTATCACCACATTTCCCCTCTTGAATAAAAACTTCTAAATTGTAGTGCTTACAATTTTGATAAAAATAACAATGTTGAAATACGCCATAAAGTAAAGGGTAAAGAATGACTTTTTAAAAATATATGTCCACTTCCAATGTTAAGCATATGGCCTCCTAATGGAGGTATATCAACAGAAGTTTCTTTTTCAAAGAGAGTGATATGGATAAAAGGATAGACTTGGACAGGACTAGTGGTTTACTAAATTTTATTATATTTTTTAAGTGCATGGTTAATTGGCCTCAGCTGAAATGCCTTGTACTGTCCTTCTCATTTGAAACGATATATATTAAATAAAACATAGCATTATGTAAATTGTACACCACGAGTGTATTGCAAATGCGCGTCGGGCAAACGGATTAGGGTGAAGTGAGAAAACGCCCTAATAATCCTCACAAAGGGATGTGTTCACGCTTCGTGGCGGCTATTGTTTTCGGTTAGCGGAACGTTAGTGTGTTTTTTTGTTTATGTTTATCCTTTGTTCCTTTCATGTTGGATTTTTTCACAGGATTATCGAGGATGATAGAACACGCTTGTTAGTTTTATCTATTTTTTAAATTTCAATAAAAAAAGTGCAATTTTTAAGCACGAAATCATTTTTTTTATAAAACTCTCAATAATTAATAATATTCATATATTTATTTCCATAACCATTAAAAAATTAGGTTAACTATTTGACAGCGCATTTCGTTTTGCTAACAGTATAAAAAGTATCATCCGTTTGCCTCTAATGATAGCTTATAATTCAGTGGTGCACAAGCTTTCCAAGCCCCTCCATGCCCATGATGCAATCGTAAATATTTGAGCCACTAAATCATTCAATATTTCTCTTAATATTTTTAATAACTATTTATAATTTTAAGTATTCTAGCATATATACATTTTTAAAATTATTTTTTAGCTTCTAACATAGGTTTAAATACTGTCAATAAACAGTGAAACTGAGATGCCATCATGGCAGAGAACGTGATTTTTTAGGATCGCATGTTACGGGTTAAAATAATTTATTTGTATATTCCACTGTGTTGTGGATTTGTACTCGGTTTTCGGAGTATGGTGTATCCACTTCATCTCTTGATTAGGCAGCTTGACAGGTTGTGCCAAACTGCCCAGCATGGTTGTACTACCGATCGCTTGTCGACACCAAACAGGAGGTTAATTCCTCCTGGCCAAGGGGAAACAGAATTCTGTTTCACCATTTTGAAGCGACGGTCGTGGTCTGGAAGGTGCCTGATATATCTCGAGTTGGGTTAAAATAAGGGCCGATTGATCAATTTTATAATTCTTCACAGGCCGAAGAACGTAAAAACGTTTAAAAATAATGATATATTATACAAGACGAGATATATATTTTATGTGTTATTTTTAATTCAGTAGTTGCATGAATTTTTCAGCTACTTCAATCACTCTTCACTCCTCATTACGTGCATATTTTCACTATGAAACTTAGTAGTGAGATTTCTGACACTGCATAATGGCAGCAAGCATTTGGATATCGAGTTCAATGTTTGTGGTTGCTATCTTCAGTAGAGCTAGTTCAACATAACTTCGCCGTCTGGCTCTAGGGTGACCATGATGTTATATATATATATTTAATAATTAAATTAGCCATAGTTTTTTTAATGTATTATGTCGATTTATTGCACATATTTTTTTATTAAAATATTGAGGATTGTAGCGTACCATAATCGACGAATGTTCAATATTCAAAAACTAAAACTCTCCATTATAGTATGGAGGTGGTTTTGCTCACAACTATAAGAATATCTTTTTTTCCTACCTCTACTCTGTATTGAAACTATGTGTGCGGTCCGCGAAGCGGATACCTAGTTTCCTGTCTAAAGTTCTTGCTAGAGTGGGTACAAACTAAGTCTTTATTTACCTTTTCAGTATGTGGTTTCGACTTCGTCGACAATGAATGTGGATTCTATAAATGTATTATGTAATGAAAAAAAAATGCACTGTTTACAGAAATTTCGATCACAATAAGTAGGTACTATCTAGAAACATTAAAAAATGAATTAATCAATAAATAATTACCTAGTCAATTTTTTATGTAGTTATTATACACATTTATAACCACTTCTTTAGTCTAACCGCACAGTGCTTTACCTCAGCCTTCAAATTTCGTTACTTCTGACATTATATTATGGTCACCCTTCTTTTCAAGAGCAAAAGAGCGACCCTTGCGTCTTTTGACCAATCACAGAAGAAATACATACTAATACACCTACACGTCCTGTGTATTATACACAAAGCGCATCAATGTAGTAAAACGGCAACCTTAGATAAATCTAATTCTACAGCACTATGGATATCATTGTTCAAGCGGTTTCTGTGTCAAGACTGGAAAACTTTTCTTCAGAAAGACATTTGTAAAAATTCTGCAGATTGCCTTCCTGATATTTCGATCGCAATTGATCGTCCTTTAGCAAATCGATCAACTTTAGTTGCAATAATGAATCAGCCTCATTGATGGATGCTGATAAGGGATTGGCAAATGTCTTTGCACTCTCAATAGATTTACTCAAAACCAATAGACTACTCTGGGTCCAGATTTTCCTCATATTACCAGAAATTTGAATACGGTTTTGAACAAAAAGTCAAACCTATTTTTGAGGCAATCTGTGAAGCTCCAATGGTGACCATAATAACGCGTATCATATTTGGGATCTTTTTCATCGAAAAAATAATTAAATTTTAATAATTTGAGCTAAAATATTCACTAATCTATCACGGATTGTATAATTAACTATTCTTGTATTATTTAAGGCGATATTTTGAAAAAAATGAGGTTTTATTATCGATTTACATTAGAAATATTTTTGCAGTAACGTCTTTACGACCACCGTACTATTTTTGGGTCCAAGGACAAACATCTACTGTCTACAGTAATTTGCGTATTTTAAAATTTTATTGCATATGTATTTGAATCCTATAAGTGCACTATTGTAAAATTAAACCTCGGAAATATTGTAGGGAAATACCAAAAATAAATCTTCAAAGAGACCGATTACCAATGACGGTACAGCGGCTATGCGAGCAGACTAGAGGTCGCCCTGATGACAGTATGCTGGCTAACGGAGCGCAAGACGGTTTTAGACTTTTTCGGTTCTAAGCTCAAGAAATGCGACCCCAATACCCACATTTTCTTAAATATCTATTTTAATATGGGTGAGACAATGTTATTAAGGTTTTCTTATATCATAGTTTTTGGACCTTTTGTAGTTTATATAAATACGCAATAACGCAATAACACGATAAGCGCCCGCGATAAGCGATCGTTCGTAAGATAGCTGGGCTAAACTTGTCAGTTTCAATTTCATATGTGTGCTGGGGTGACGTATTTTTACGAGCAACTTAAAATATGATTATTTATTAAAAAAAACACGTATTTTTATAAACGAATGTATGAGGAATGATGCAGAGATATTTTAAAGCCCTTAAACTATTTTTTTTTTTGAAATTCATAAGAATAATGCCAATAATGAGGAAACCACTGGGGTCCCTAAACGACCCCCATTGGATGAGAAGTATTTTTCTAGTTTCCGAGCCGCGAGAGTTAAACAAGTATCGGTCAGTGAAGATTCAGATTAAATACCTTTGCTATTGCATCATTTGTTCACATATCAAACACCACTGTTCCGTGGAACATAGTTTATGAAACCCTGCTATAGTGAATCATAATAAATTGGATTTCCGAACTCGGGGTTGGAATATCTAGTGTGGACATGGTTAACTAATAATGAAATGGAGAATCGTCTTCAGGAAACGTAAGAGCTTCTAAAATATTGTACATATCTTCATTGTATGAACGAAATCTTTCCAAGTTGTACGCATGGTGGAAACTTGCCAAGACGATGATAGCAGTTCGATTTCAAAGAAATATTGGGGTGAGGCAAACTCTGCATAATTTATTGCCTGTTTCTATAACACATTACTGAAACAACAGTATTTCTTAACCTTTTTTCAGTCGTTGTCATTAGAAATTTTCCTGGCCACACTTTTTATTGTAATATCGACTCGCAATTCGTAATAATCCAGTTTAAACCAATAATTGGTCACGGGTTCACGGAGGTCACATGTTCGAATCCCAGTACGGGCAGTTTTTCAAATGTTTCTGTTCAAATGCATAGATGTATGTGACGTTTTGAATTCCCCCCTCCCACCCATCCTATCCTATGAACGGGGCGTATCGAGAGCGATTAGCTAACCACTAGTCCTGTCCTAGCCCTTTCCTTCTATTCCTACTCTCTTTGGAAAAATAGAGGTTGAGCAACTGAGTAACAAGCAGTTCTCGTAGAAACACTTCTGTTGAGATAAACTCCATTAGGAGTCCATATGCTCCACATTGGGAGCGGACATGGTTAAAAAAAAAAAGATTGCAAAGAAGGTTCGTTTCAAAATGGCTGAAACAAGAATATGTTATTTAGTAAATAAAAAATATAGATTTTGAAAGTGTGTCAGTAAAAAGACAACGCAATAGTGTTATTTCTTTAAAATAAAAATAAAAAATCCACCAAAATACCAAATAAAGACGTAATTGTACTTAAAAGTACTTATTGTAAAAGTTTACCCATTTTCCATATTAGATCACTTCACTTATTATTGGCTCATTTCAATTGCTCGTTCAGGACACAGTAAATAAATGTGTTTAGCTAATTTCTAATCTTGTTTACTCCTTTTCCTTCGCTCTTTAAACAAATGAAAGGCTGCTCGACTAAATAACAATCAGTTTTATAGATGTATATTTCATAAAATTCTGTTGATAATGCTCTCGCCATGAGCAAAACCGGTCCTGATCTTGGTAAATAAAAGTGGGAATGAGTGCAAAAGAATATTGTGTTTTTTTTAATATAATGCCTTCTCACCAAGTATTGACAGTGAAAACTCTGAAGGGGTCTAATGGTTTTAAATTGTTGTTCAACTCAAGGCAGTGAAACGCGACCCCCTGGTTAAGAACTACTGTTCCCTAATATGACTTGTTTGTGTCGCTTAGCCAAAAAGAGCATATAATACGCATTGCTGAAGGTTATTTATTAAACGCGACATATTTCTAAGGGTGTATTTTTTAGAACCTTAAAAGGAATAAGTACGAAGCAGAATATGAAGATATATGTTTTTTTACGCCGTAATATTGTATTGGTTGTAGTTTTAGTAGTTAGCGGTGAGCTGCCAATACGCCAACAAAAGAGTTACCTAATCTCAGAGCGAGTAAAAAAGAAAATGTGCACGTGTGAAATATGATGGATAAATAATCAGTCTTTAACTTTGATAATCTTGTTATTTCACTTGGCGTGCTGCAACTTGTGACGGGACCCGGTAAATTGCTCGAATTACAAATTATTCGAATTGCTTGGTTATTTAAACGATTTTTCACGACTATTTCTACGAATTTCATTTTTATCTTGTGCGACACTTGTTTAGAGAGTGAAATATAAAAATAATTTTCTATATTTATTTTAACCGTGTTCACTCCAAATGCGGAACATATGATCTTTTAATAGAGTTTATCTCAACAGAAGTGTTTCTACGAGAACTGCTTATTAATTAGTTACTCAAACTGTTTCTATATATTTCCAGAACACATAGAAGACTAGGGCTAAGTCAGAACAAACGGAAACAAATTGATTATCTTGTTATTCGAGCAATTTCCATTCGAGCAATTTACCGGGAACCACTTGTGACACATGTTTTGGCTCATATAGAAGCATCATTAGACTATCTTGACGTTAACGAATAAATTAAATATATATACACCCCTCCCTCGCTTAACACGGAAGATAGGTTCTGCTAGATCACCGTGTTAAACGAAAACGTGTACAAAGAAACTAACAAATCTATGGAAAAGAGCGTTATACATTCTTTTTTTAGAAATATTTATAAAATAAATACATATTACTTTTGAAAAATTATCGAAAGATAATATGAAACATAAAAAAATATTATTCGATCTCACTATCACTAGAAATTATAACAGGGGTTTATTTCTTCTGTTTGGCTGAATTTCATCATCAGTGCCTTCGATTATATTTCCGTCATTTTTCGTCGGCCGTTTCAAAAAATCTGTAATCTTTGATTGTCTATCTGTTTTGAGATTCGTGTCAATTTTTTCATCATATCCTGCAATGTATTGTTTCATTTCTCATTGACACTCTCGTCTCAATAATGCAAGATTTAATATTAAAAAACTCCAAAATTAAAACCGTGTCAAACCGAAATCGTGTTAAGCGAATACCGTGTTAAGTGAGGGATGGGTGTATATATGAAAGAGGTATTAAAAAACCGGAATAATATTGAATGGTATATTTTTTGTAGCATCAAAAAAATGACATTTCTTTCAGCTTTACCTATTAATTAGCAGTCGCTTCGTCAGTTTTCAGCTTCGAAAACTGTCTTAGTATTCATATACCTTGGTTGGAAAATCAATGACAGCAAATCTACATTTGGGATTATTGAATTACTAACTTTGATAGAAACTGCTCAGGAAGCTTTCAAAACGTATTTTAATTGGATCGACTGATACCTAAGGTGGATGCGGGTAGAGTTTTCGCTGCACTTTGAATGGAGGTTCTAGAATTTAGGATAAACTCAAGGCTTATTTTCCCAAAAACCGCTTACCTCATCTTTAGTTCATTATTATGGCTCTGTTAGAACGTTGTTAAACTAACTCGTTAAGTACGCCCAGTGAACTGTGCTCGAGCATCTATTATAATGGGTCAATTAGGAAAGGATATAATAATCGGTTACTGTAAAAAGTTTTCTTTATGTAGCCACGCATACGTGGGTCGTTATGTTACTATTATAAATTTATTTATACTAAAACTACAAATAAAATAGTAACATTATTCTTACTATGTGGATCGAATTCTTTTTCAACCTTTTGAGCAGAAAGTTTTCACTTATTACATTTGGTTTGAACGTAAATTTTGGTAATTTATAATTCAGTAAAATCCTGCTTTACGTCCCCAGAATTCTCAGAATTCTCAGAACTCCATATGCATTATTTTGCAAATCACATTCCATATGCTTCCCCCATACTATATACGTACTTGTTAATATTACACTTATTAAATATGACTCTAGTGTTTCAAAGAACGATAAGCAATCTAAAACTCTTAATGTAATAAATAATAAATATCAGTGTAATTTATCCTAATTGACCTTGAAAAATCCCATATTGCTCATTGTTTTTCGAAACACTAAAGCCATAGTCAATAAATTTAATGTAATGCAATTAATATTAAATATCAGTTTAATTTATCCTAATTTACGTTTAAATACCCCAGATTGCTTATTGTTATTCTACCTATCGACAATGGCGAAAGCCGAAATAGCTATAAACTAATAAATATATAAAAAAAAACTGTAGAACTAAATACGTTGCTATTTTTACCCTATTAGAATGTTTGTAAATAATTCGCTATAGTTGTAAAACTTTCCACTCATCCTCAAACTCGTGTCCTGGCGTTATTTATATCATCGTGTTTCTAAGACGTATTCGAAGCCTATTACTGTATTGTCTTACAAAAGATTCTGTCATCTAAACAATTAAAAGCAACCCTTATGAATAATATACGCCAAGTCCTCTTAACCTTACCTACCCTCTACCAAAGCAACACAACAGTTGTCTTAACTATTATTTGTATCAACGAATTGAACCCTGAAAAGGGTTAGAAATGGTAAACACAGCGCAAAATGTCATTGGGA
Organism: Himalopsyche anomala; assembly: GCA_031772345.1. NCBI lineage: Eukaryota > Metazoa > Arthropoda > Insecta > Trichoptera > Rhyacophilidae > Himalopsyche > Himalopsyche anomala. The sequence continues at coordinate 4,762,367 of CM062842.1, forward strand.
TGAATACAGTCAACGTCGTTGGTTTCTATGCTGTGACCTCATGGGTTCAATTCATCGATTTTCTGTTCGAAGACATGCATGTTTTTGATTTCTAAAAATTCCTTCCCATCTTTCCAATTCCAATATAAGAGAGTGATTAGCCAACCACTAGTTCTGTTCTTGTTCTATCCTTTCTTTCCAGTTTGAGCAACTGAGCTACAAGCAGTTCTCGTAGAAAAATTAACTTGTGTTGGAGTACATACATCCATTAGGAGTTCATATGCAAACCAGCTGTCGATTGTCAAGAGTTTTGTTTAAATAACGAATTATCTTAGAAAAAACACAATATTCCTTTGTACTTCATTACACTTTATTTAATATGTCAGGACCGGCTTCGCCCATCGCGAGCATTGTCAACTGATAAGAAGTATAATTCAACAATGCTATTTATACAAAAATGAAATTATAAACAACAATTGGCATTGAAAAGAAATTACCAATTACGTCAAAAGTGATTCTAAAATAACACAAAATTAAAATGTTTAACACATCTAACATATAATTAAAAAGTCATCCCAGATTTTAAAAAATAGAATGGCGATTGAAAGTAATTACAAACATAATTAAAATTTAGGAATTTTTTGACAAAGAGATAAAATGCTACATTAGTAAAGTGAATAGGCTTAATGATAGTTTACTGTTTTTCCCCGCTTCCAAGTATTTGGTGTGTGTACATTGTGAGTTATCGTTAATAAACACACAATATTCCTTTGGACTTTATTCCACTTTATTTAAGGCTCGTATTTTTCTTTTAAATAACACTGGTCAGAATTTTTATTAAATGGTCAGAATAAATAATCATAATTTAAATGAAATTAAAAAAAAAACCTAACCTAACCTAACCTACTAACCAAAATTGTTATTAAATATTCTGACCGTTCATATTTTTATTCTGACCAAAAATTGATTTAAATTCTGACCATTTAATTTGTTTACTTTATTTAATAGGTCAGGACCGGTTTCACTCATTGCGAGCATTGTCAACTGAATCAGTTGGATAAATATGCAACGTATACAAAAGATTTTTGTAATTTAATGCCCTTTCACCAAAAGAATAAAAAAACATACAATCAACGTTATAGTGTACTTTATATTTTCTCCAACTTTTACCCCGAAAGCTTTTATCCATCAGATAGTTCCTTGTGCGTCTAGTGCCTCCTTGCCTTGTGGTTGATAGCTGACCCTAGAGGGTGATTCTTCCCCTATTTAATTTACCGGCTGTCTAATTCCTAATTTCGTGGCGTTCGTTTCGGTTCTGTTTTATGGAAATGAAGTGCTATGTAACTTTAAGTACTGTGCCTGGTTTTAGGTTAAAAAAAACCACCAGGAAAGCGAGTTGATAGAGCCTTAACCAACCGTCGTGTAAAAAGTCGCGCCAGGAGAAAATTGGGGTAGACAGTCGTATTTTTCTAACCCAATCGTTGCTATCTTTAACTATCTTATATATATTTTTAACACGAAAATCACACAGAAAAACTTCTGAAAAGATACTTCCATTAGAAGACCATGTCGACCAATAGTCGCTAAAAAATCGTAACCGGTAATTTATAAATTTTACAAGAGAAGGTTTTTTTGTAAATTACTCTCGTACTAAGTTCGATAAAGGAATTCCTTAAATGTGGTTAGTAAATAGTGATTTGTGTCGGGTGCTATGGCGCAGCGGTTAGCGTTGTGGACTACCATGGGTTCAAGGGTTCAAGGGCCATCAAGGGTTCGAGTCAAAACAGCATTTTTTCGATCGATACATCGATTTCTGTTTGAAGGCATGGGTGTAATGTCAAAAAATTCCCTTCCACTTTTCCGATTCTTCAATAACTGGGCGTAGTGAGAGCGATTAGTTCACCACTAGTCCTGTCCTAGCATATTCTTCTTTACATTTAAATACTCTCTTGAGAGGTTGTGCAACCGAGTAACAAACAGTTTTCGTAGAAAAACTTCTGTTAATATACGTCCTTAAGTAGACCACATGCTCCACATTGGGAGTGGACATTTAAAATAAATAAATATGGTCAACGCCTGTCCTGATATTAAACTGATTACTTTCAGTTATCAATATCAGCGTTTCTCAATCGGTGTCCACGTGGAACGATAACATGTAGAAACGCTGAATTGTACGTAATGAAAATGTACTGAAATGAAATAACACTTTTAAGGTGTTCACTGTCAATACTTGGTAGAATGGCATTATAATAAAAATAATAAAACATTTTTAGTACTTTTTCCACACAAAATTTATTGGATAATAACACTGGTCAGAATATATCGGTCAGAATAAAAAGTCATAATTTAAATGAAATAAAAAAAAACCCAACCTAACCTAACCTACTAACCAAAATTTTTATTAAATATTCTGACTGTTTAATATTTTTAATCTGACCAAAAATTGATTTAAATTCTGACCATTTAATTTGTTTACTTTATTTAATAGGTCAGGACCGGTTTCGCTCATTGCGAGCATTATTAACTGATAAGAAAATATATAAACAGTGCTATTCATACAAATTTAAATTGAAATAAAAGGTGTAAGCAACTATTAACAACGAAAAGGATTTACAAATTACATTATAATTACACAAAATTAAAATGCAACACCTATAACATACAATTAAAAAATCATCAAAGACTAATAAATAAGTGGCAAATGATGTCAATAATAAATCCAAATAAAATTTTCCTGAAACCGGTCCTGATCCAATAAATTTTATGTGAAAAAAGTACTAAAAATGTTTTATTATTTTTATTAAAATGAAATAACGTTCTAAAAATGTTGTCACCGACGCCCAGTCGATGCTAAACAATTATTGATTTAAAACGTAATTTTCCTAATCGTGTCACTTATATCACTTTCTGACTATGGGTCAACATGATCTAAGATTAGAGCGGATATGGATTTTTAAAAAATGCTCATAGGCGGTGAAATGTGAATTAAGTACAAAAAAAGTTATTTTTCAATACAACCAAACAACAGCTTGACACATAGATATTTTACATAAATCATAAATATATATAGCGTTTTTTACCGTTGAAGAAAGAGAAACCTTTTTTACTAATACAGTTGTCAATTTTATCTAGAAATGTGACAGATAACGAAGGGTGAAACTACCCTTATCTATAAATAATTTCGCGCGATGTCAGTATAAGGAAGTAGATGACGTGATTTCTGAGGGCAAATAGACAGGGCTTCCGAATTCCTATCAGCAACTTCTCAATCGAGTACATGAACCGAAAAGAGGGTTGTAATTATAGCAAAGAATGTATTTTTGTTATCTCAAATCATGGGTTGAATAAGGGTGTAAAGGTTATCTGGATAATTGCTTGTAGTAAAGGTTTTGTACTCTTTAATTAAAAGTAATTGGAAATTCTGTTTACGTGGTTTTCATCTTTTATCTGATTTAAAGGTTTACAAATCGATTTCGTTTAGCGACTCTTTCCACAAAAAAAAATATGAATACAGTAGAACCCCCAATTACACTACACCGAATTACGCGATGGATTTAATATTCGCCGCAAATCCCCCAATTGCACTGTCGCATTCCATTGTCGTTGCTACGAGACGGCTGTCTGTCCTCGCATACAGTCAAATGTTGGCTAGCGTCTGTGTTAGTAACTTATCACTTAGTAAATAAATATTCCGTCCATATATTTTTTTTTGCAAAACTAAGAAAAATAACTTAGAAATTCGACTGAAGGTGCTTGATGAAAATTTATGTTTATATTAGAACTATTTTCATAATGTAAGTTTCCATTATAATTTTTATGATTTTGGCCGTACACGACCCGGGTTTCGCCTCTCGGCATCTTCCGGTGCTACCCAGTGCGCGAATGCACTCGAACTGACTGTCAGTTACTAAATCTTTAAAGTTAAACTAAGGGAAATCTTAGTTTTGCATTTTTTTGCGGAAAAAACCAAATCCCTAATTTTATATGAGATTCACTCCCCCAATTACACTACCCCGAATTACACTGTCCCGATTTTAGTGTAAATGAGGGTTTTACTGTATTTAGACAAATAATTATGAAGCTTTTTTAATGTATCTACTATTGAATGTTGAAAATATGACATCGGACAAAACAAAATATGACAAACTATCATTTAGCAAAAAAGTTTAAAATTGCAAATAATACAGGTGATCAAGATATACTACTGATTAAGGTTGCCGTGGCTAGTTATCACTGTTTGAGGAGAGTTCTTGTGACAGACAGACAGGTATACAAATTAATATAGACTTCTAATAAAGTTTATCTTAACATAAGTGTTTCTACGAGAACTTAAAGATGTTCAGTTGATCAACCTCTCTTTTTTAAAGAGATCAGAGAATTATGGTTATGTCAATGATATAACAAGTAGTGAGCTAATCTTTCTTGCCATGTCCTGTTTTTATGATAAATTTTGAGGGGAGATAACTGAATTTTATACATAACAGAATCTTAAATCAATTTGTAAAGCTGTCCGTCTTAGGACTCGATCTTTGAACATCCGATCCAGCTATTAAATTCGAAGATTATTAACAAATTTAATTAAATCAAGTAAAATATTCCGGACAACAATACATATCGACTGTGGAAAGGAAAAAGGACATAACTCACCGTTTACTCACTCAATTGCAATTGCAATGTATTAAAATTGATGCACGTTCTATCAAAAGGATGCAAGCTACAAATGCCGAATTAGTATCTAAATTTAGCTTTTAAGTTTGAAAAACATGACCTTGTAAAAAATTAAAACCAAGAAAAAAGACTGAAAAAAAAGTTTTTCCTAGACAATTTCTTTAATTTATAATAGATTATGTCAATAAAACACCAGTTTAGAACGTGCACTTCAAGGTTGTGCATAATTCATAATTTGCATATGCCCCAAAATCATCAAAACACGTTTTTTCCGCCTCCTTGCGTCCTTTTTCCTTTCCACAGTCGATATTTAAAACTGTAATAATAAATGCATTTCATATAAAATTGTGATCCTTACTCCTTATACAGAAACTCAACAGTAGTTTTTTTACGAAAACTATTTGTAATTCTGTGGTAGACGTGGCTAAGAAAACGATAGTCGTTAACTGATCACTTTTCTTATACGCGTTTTGGAATCTATTATACACGTACGAGAGTATTGACCACTCGGCTGTTGAACCGACCTTGCTACACGCTAAGAGTTTTTTTGGTCAACGAACTTGTTGGGTAAATAATTTCGTCAATATTTAATCAATTTCAAATCAGGCAACACTTAAGCCAGCTTACAAGCTTAGAGAAATTTATCCGACGCTAAATTCGATCAGGGAAAAGTGTGGAAAACAACCTGCAATAATAATTACGCGTGGTTATTCAATTTCCTCTTAGTAAACAATTTGAAAGGAAGAGGAAGACTTCTTAAATCTGTTTATAATTTACCAACGGTAAATATTGTCAATAAGTCAATAAATTTAAAGGTAAAAACAATTTATACAAATATTATTTTACATGTAGTTGAAAACTATTTCAGCGTACGCCTGCATTAATTAATTTTTATGGATAACTAGTTCTTACTATTCGATTCAATTATCTACAGTCTCAAACATAGATTAATTTATTGTTTAATCAATTTATGGTTTTGTTCCATAGATATGAATTCGTAAATTAATATAATATTTAAAATAACTTTGATCATTCCACGTATTGTGCGACTAACTGTGACACGTGTTTCGCCTCTTTCAGAGGCATCCTCAGACTTACTATCGCAAAATTTTCTTAAGTAATGAAGCAAGATTGATTCTAACATTTAAATTATTAAATTACAAAATGGAGTTTGGGTTTTTTTCCCTTTTAAGGGAAGCAAGGAGGGGGTTATAGAATCGAAACAAAGCAAACAAATAAAGAGGCGAAACACGTGTCAGAGTTAGTAGCACAATTCATAGAATAATCAAAGTTATTTTAAATTTTATATTAAAATGAACTTCCTTCCACAAAGTTACCACCGAAACCATCGAAAGGATTAATTCGTAAATTATTAAATACGTCAAACAAATCAATTACGAATACACGAGACCTTTTAGTGTGAAGACAAAGAGCATAAAATTATGTATATTATCTTAACGTAGTGTTAGGAGTGTATGTACGCAAAGGCCAGATGCTTCCGGATGTATATTTTCTTTTTAATATTTCAGATGTTTTACTATGCTATTATAGTAAACACGTGGCACTTATGAATTGTAATTAGGGATTCTGTGTTAAGTAATGCTACGCGTACACCAAAACCGAATCATCGGCCGACTTCGTGTCGGACCTATTCAGAAGTCCCGGCCGCTCATCTGCATTCACTGCTACCGTTGTCGGCCGACCGGTTTTGACCGAGTAGTTTGTAAATTACAACCCAAAGTTAGTAGCAGTAAGATGTTATGTCATATACACCGAAAGTAGCTGCCAGACTGGCGACAAATCCCAACCTGAAATTAGTAGTAGCGTATCCAATCCCGGAATCCCGGGATTGGAATAAGCTCACAGGAGCTTGAAATCCTCAATTCCCTATACTTTTCCTCAGATTATCTCCAAACATCGTTTTTTTTTAGCTCACCGAAGAATTTGAAATCAAAAATTTGCCAATTTCGTGTCAATTTTCGTGATTTCCTCAAAATTTCTCAATCCCGAAATCCCGGGATCGCGACCATGTTAATCCCGGAATTTTGGGATCAGAAAATTGAACGGGATCCCAGGATTACGGGATTGGATGCCCTTGTTAGTAGCAGTTAGATGTTCTGTCAAAAGTAGACGGCAGACGGCCGACAAATCCCAACATGTTCGGATTCGTCGGTTGATCGCTCAGAGACGGCCGTCATCATACAATGCCGTCTGTAGTAGTGTACGCGCTGTCATTTCTTCACATGCGTTTGTTTCGATCGGACGAGTTCAGCCGACGACGGCCGAGCATAGTTCGTCCGATGAGGAATTTGGTGTACGCGTACCGTAAGACAACCCGATAATGAATTTCCGAGAAATTAAAACTTTTTGCCAGTCTCGGTTTCTAGGACATATTTTAAATAAAGCGAGCAATACGAGACTGGATGCTTTTGAATTTAAGAATCAAATGTGTGTAAAATGGATTTTATTTTTTTTATTAGTTGAAATAATAAGACAAGCATGTCAATCGATTGCTGAAACGTAAACCTTTATAATAAAACACAGAAATATTTTAATTTAAAAAGAAAATGCCCCATTTAAATTTAAAATCTTATAATTACAATTACTGATATTGATCTGTAATTTAAAAGCATCAGCGAGATAATATATCGACTTTGGAAAGGAAAAAGGACGTAACCCACTCATAACAAATTTTACAGGAGACACAAAAAACGTTTTTTTGATTAATTTAGGCCAAAGGATAATTATGAAATATACACAATCTTGAAGTGCACGGAGACTTATAAACTGGTTCTGAAATGACTTCATTTAATATTAATTGAATTATTTAAAAAAAAACCTTTTTTTAAGTCTTTTTTTATTATCGCAATTTTCGCAGGCCCCTATTTTTTAAAACATAAATCCTACATTAATATAGTTATTCAGCATTTTCAGCTAATATCATTTTGATATAACGTGTATCAAGTTGTATACATTGTGACTATCGAAAAAAAGCTGTTTTGAAAAAGTGTGGGTTACGTCTTTTTTACTTCCCACATTCGATATGTAAACAGATAATAAATAGTATACAAAAAAACCTATTTTCATCTTTTATCATAAACCGTAAATAAAACTAAATGTAAATATAATTCGTTATTTAAAAAGTACAACACAAATGATAAAGTTCAATTATCTTGAAACTAGTATTTTCGACATATCTTACTGTTGCTTTAGGGCAGCGTTTATCCATATCAACTGTGGAAAGGAAAAAGGACATAGCTCACAGTTTTTTTTCTCGATAATCACAATGTATGCAACTTAATACACGTTCTATCAAAAGGATGTAAGCTGCAAATACCGAATTTGTATTTAAATTTAACTTTTATGATTGAAAAAAGTTAGAACTGTTAAAATTTATTAAATTAATAATAACTTAATTATGTCGATTATTTCAATTAAACACCAGCTTAGAATAGAAGTCTTCGTGCACTTCAAGTTTGTGTATATTTCATAATTTGCCAATGGCCCAAAATCATCTTAATACGTTTTTTGTGCCTCCTGTACAATTTGGTATGTGTAGGCTACGTCCTTTTTCATTTCCACAGTCGATATTTTAGTTAAACATAACGTAAAATTTAACTATATATCCCTACCGTTTCAAAATACAATACGTATACTCACATACTGGAATACATTGCAGAATCTGAGTTGAAAAAGACGAAACACTAGTTAATAATTGTGGCGGTACAGATAGGGTCCGTAGACAAAGTCTCTAATGACCCAAACGCTCTAAGGGTAGAACAATTAAATTCATTTGCACAATAGGAGCTATCTTCCTAGAGCTCGGCTCTTGTGCGAGAAATATTTCCTCCACACGCTGAAGTGGGTGTAGAGGAATTCGTGTCTCGCTTGTTTCTCAATGAATCCATACAGTCTTGTGCTAAAATAAGTATAATATATAAAAAATGTCATATATGATAAATATCTAATATATTATTTTATTGTTCGCATTTTTAAACAATATCCGCTCCCAATGTGAAGCATATGACCTCCTAATGGAGGTATCTCAAAAGAAGTTTTTTTAAGCAGAACTATTTGTTACTCAGTCGCTCAACCTCACTTTTTTTCAAATGGAAGAAGGAAAAGGCTAGAACAGGACTAGTGGTTAACTAATCTCTATTGCTACCATTGGTGGATCCAAGGGGGGGCTATGGGGGCCATGCCCCCTCCTGAGAAGATTTTTTTTTTACTTTATTGTGAAATGGGCTCTTTAATTGTTTAGTTTACTATGTTTTATAGAATACATACTTAATTATGTATTGTCTATTTTTATGTAGATATATTATTTTAAAATCATCTATTTTTTAATGTATTATTTATGTATCATGTTTATTTTCAACTTGAATGGCCCCCTCCTGGGACAATTTCTGGATCCGCCAATGATTGCTACACCTAGTTATTAAAGAATCAGAAGGATGGGAGGAGAGGAAATAATGTGAATTGACACCACAAACACCCAGTCTTCGATTACAACTTTGAATTGAATTATTCTCAAATTCACTGTGTTCTTACCGGGAATCGAACCCAGACTTGCGTGATAGGCAGAGCAAGCTCTGACCAACTGGGCCACAGCAGGTGACGGATTGTAATTTCTAACCTACCGGATACTTTTGAATCACACCTTTTTTTTGATACCGGGATTTCAGGATTCATAATTTTTATGCTCCTATTTACAGTGCTCTAAATTTAGATACTAATTTGGCATTTTCAGATTACATCTCTGATAGAACGCGTATCAAGTTGTATACATTGTGATTATCGAAAAAAACTGTGGGTTGCGTCCTTTTCCCTATCCAAGATCGATAATAATGTGTTTCTGATAGATAGAAAAATAAAACCAAAACATATATTATATAACAATTCCATTACTGAAAAAATACAAGACGAAATAAATGTTCTTAATTCAGCAATTTTATCGAGCCTTTCGTTATACAACTTTAATGCAGGCCTGCCCGGTTAACCCACCCCTAACACGAAGCACCCTTAACAATAAAACTTTGTCTTATTGACCTAGCGTATTGACCCCAACAGTAATAATTAAACAGTGCACATACGTTGCCTTGGCATGGTGCCACCAAAGACCCTAATTCACCAACTCGCTGGGCTGTATTCGTGTACAATTATTGATAATTAAACATACATTGTGGTCACACATTAGGCTCACTGAAGATTAAAGGTATATTATTAAACTGTCACTGTGCTGGCAGAAGTGGTAAGTAATAGATTAACTGTTTTGAGAAAACGGTAAACGAAAATTTGAGCTTTTAAAATAAAGCTTATAGATTTGATATTTTCTGTTACATATTTGTTTATTTGTTAAAAAATTAAAATTATAGTACATGACATAACAGCTGACGCCAAATCGCCATGCACTTTAAAAATTTAATAAGACAATATAAAAAATAAAAATACACAGTACATCAAATTCAACATAAAAAATCAAGAAATATAATAAAAAAATTTAACAAACAGTTCACAAATACCATCACTAAAAATGTCCACTTCTCTAGGCAATGCGTTGATTAATCGAACGGCCCTTGGAACTGGTGACTCATACCTCCTAAGCGAGGTATAAGTTTTTAGAAATAAAAGTTTTTGCTCATAGTTTCGCCCACGTAAGAATAAATTGGGAGCATGTAAATTAATAGTCGTGAGAATTTCAGGATTATTAACTCAGCCCCGAAGAAGAAGAGAAAAATGCTTTAAGCTTGAAAAAGATCTTCGAGCTTCAAGAGAGTGAAACGATAACATTCCTAAAAGAAATTTGGTGGGGTAGTATTCCTTTAAGGAATTATCAAAGGGGAAGAATTTAAATTTTTTGAAATAATAATATCTTAGAAATTTCTTATGGACCTTCTCTCTTCATATTGACTGTGGAAAGGAAAAAGGACGTATCCCAGACATAACAAATTTCACAGGAGACACAAAAAACCTTTGTTAAGTATTTTGAGTCAAAGGCAAATTATGAAGTATACACAACCTTGAAGTACAAGGACAAGGTACAAGGACAAGGGCTCGCGCGAATGAATGATAAGGCTATGACAGGACTAGTGGTTAACTAATCGCTCTCGCCACGCTCAGTTATTGAAGAATATGAAGGGTGGAGGGAAATTAAGACATCGCAAAATTTTGAATTGATTGATCGAAAAAAAAATGTTTGTACTGGGACTAGAACCCGTGTGATCCGGCATCGAAGCCAACAACGCTAACCGCTGCGCCATAGGACCCGACACATTGACTTTTGCACAATACCTACATACAAAATAAATGAATCGTAGACAGGAACAGACAGTTTTTTTTCATTATTCTATACAAAATTCAGTTGCAATCATTTATTTTTTAGAGTGGTATTGGTTATTTTTCAATTTTAATTTGATATGTTAAACACGAGTTTAAGCTTGTGCTTGTTTTACAACTGTGTGGTCGAGTGGTCAACATCGTTGGCTTCGGTTACGCAGGTCACGGGTTCGAATCCAGCACGGACAATTTTATAAATTGATTTTTCAATCGATTTATGAATTTCTGTTCGAAGGCATGGATGTAGTATGTAGTGTCTTGAATTCCTCCCTCCCACCCATCCTATCATATAAACAGGGTGAATCGAGAACGATTAGCTAACCACTAGTCCTGTCCTAACCCTATTCTTATATTTCTACTCTCTTTGGGAAAAGAGAGGTTGAGCAACTGAATAACAAACAGTTTTCGTAAAAAAAACACTTCTGTTGAGATAAACTTCATTAGGAGTCCATATGCTACACATAAGGAGCGGATATGGTAAAAAAAACACGGATATTTGTGATATTCATTATACTTGAATTTATCTCAAGCAACTGTGGCTTATGAAAAAAAAATATGTCGCCTTGGCCGTTAGCTTTTGTATTATATATTACACAGTAGTAAATCTGGAAGAATTTAGATTTTTTAAATGTTATAGTGAATTTAGAAATCCCGGGATAGTTGCTAAATTGGTCGGGATCGTTCCGGGATCGGATGCCCTAGTACTGCCGACTTGATAATTTCTAAATGTCATAATAAAACATCATTTAATATTTATCTGCCATTGAATAGAAAAGATTAATTTCATCTGAATTCTGAACGAAACATTAATAATACAGAAACGACATCTTACAATGATAATTATTATTATCTGTATCGTTTTTGTCGACTTACATCTGCCTTGTATCTGTTATATTGTCTACGAGTAGCATTCTTGACACATTTTAAAGTTTTATTTTACTATGTGTGACACATGCATTGCTTGTGCCAACAAATCTCATTCTGAGATCCGCTGCTCCAGGAAACGGCTACATATTTTCGAAACATTGTCAATCGAAAGAATTTGTAATCATTTTTTTATTGCGTTTATGTTTGTAATTAAATTTTTAAGCTCCAATAAAAACAACACTCCAAAACGTAGACTCAACTATTTTTACACGGTAGATACGTTCCACGAAAGACCGTGTAAAAAAGTGATAAAATCCAGATTGGTTCGATGATTTTTTTTAAAAACATGTTATTTAAAAAATTCGCCTAAAATGGTAATAATGAAGAGCCAATAAGTTTAATACACAAAATAATATTCATAATATGTATTTTAATTAACCCGTAACATGCCAACCTAAAAAAATCTCAGTTTAACTGTTTATTGACAGTATTTAAACCATTAATATTTTTTTAAACCATGTCCGCTCCCAATGTGGAGCATATAAACTCCTAATGGAGTTTATCTCAACATAAGTATTTCTACGAGAACTGCTTATTACTCAGTTGCTCAACCTCTCTTTTTCCAAAGAGAGTAGGAATAGAAGGATAGGGCTAGGACAGGACAAGTAGTTTAGCTAATCGCTCTCAATACGCTCCGTTCATAGGATTAGGATGGGTGGGAGAGGGGGAATTCAAGACATCACATGCATCGATGCCTTCGGACAGAAATTCATTAATCGGTTGAAAAATCAATTTATAAAACTGTCCGTACTGGGATTCGAACCCGTGACCTCCGTAGCCGAAGCCAACAACGTTGACCACTCGACCACACAGGCGACTTTGCATAAATAGTAAATAAAATATTACTAATTTCTAATTTCACATTTTTATCACAATTATTATCAACCGATAACACGTTTGATCATCACAGAGTTATTGATGTGGAATTAAGATGGATTAATGGCTTTGTGTAATAATCAATTGTCAAATAAAATATGACAATCATTCATAGTTAATTATATTAATTATTAATGAATGAAACTAAATTGTCTATAATTAAAAAGTAACGACCTCTAATTATGCAATTAATAACTACTAATTAGGTACGAAAAATAGGTCAAATTAAAAGTGAATTTAGTGTGAAAGGTATAATGAGTGAAATAATAATTATTAAATATTCATTAAGGGTGAGTGTAGCGGTCTACAGTGACATCTATAATTAAGACAAATTATTAAGTGAGTTATTTACAAACATTTGTGTAATTAATAGAGTCAAGCTTAATAGTATTTTAAAACATCCCATTTGTGTAAAGCGTTCTTTATTATTACAATCCAATAAATTTATCTATAAAAAAACGAACAGAAAGCTAGTGGCGTGCTTAATCCTCCAGAGACGAGAGCTTTTTCTCGATAATTTTTTAAAGCCATATTGAAGTCACGGATAACTTTTAATTCCTAACAAAATTAAAAAAAAAAGTCGTTGTATAGAAACCCCGCATGACTATATGATCATGCTTATCCTTTTATTACCGTGTAATATTATGTACGGACAGTAGTAAGAACAATTAGTATGGGCACGCAAACATTCGGGGTTGAAATATAGTTGAACGTGAAATTTTTAAAGATATTTTTACAATTTTACCTCTTTAGATTAACATAATTTCAATACAAATATATTAATAAAAGTAGTGTTAGTAATTTAATGTTTTGATAAAATAATAACTAACAGTTTCAAAAAGTCTATTAAAAAAACGAAAATCCAAAAAATCGTATATATACAAAACTGTGTTTCTATTTAATAAATATTATAATACTCGAATATTACTTAAACAACGGCAAAAGGAAGTATTTTATTATGCATGAGGATTCGATATAAATTACGAACTGTATGCCTTCCTTTCTTTGGCCCAAAACCAACCAAGAATCATTTCATTCAGCCCCAAACCATCCCCTCAGACAGTGGATGTCAAGGTGTTATTTAAAGGAAGCGTTTTATTTATTATAATTTATTAGAACTGCTTTTACGCGTGTATAAAATACACAACGTTTTTACGAAGCTACTAAACGATGTTTTCGTTCTCGTATACTGCAGAGTTGTGGCCGAGTGGTTTACGGCAGCGGCGTAGCCATCTCCTGCAATCCACGAGGGCCCAGCGAAAAGGGGGAGGCCAAATTTCAACATATACTGAACTTTTTTAAACGGCTTAGAAATTACACAGTCCACTAAAAGCAACTATATTTTTACCTAGTATTGACAGTGAACACGTTAAAAGTGATATATTTATCTATTAGAAAAACTCTTGATATAAGATTACAAAGCCGCCTGTGTGGCCAAGTGGTCAGCGTTGTTGGCTTCGGTTACGGAGGGCACGGATTCAAATCCCGGTACGGACAGTTTTATAAATTGATTTTTCAATCGATTCATGAATTTCTGTTCGAAGGCATGGATGCATGTGATGTCTGGAATTCCCCTCTCCCACCCATCCTATCCTATGAATGGGGCGTATCGAAAGCAATTAGTTTACCACTAGTCCTGTCCAAGCTCTATCCTTCTATCCCTACTCTCTTTGGAAAAAGAGAGGTTGAACAACTGAGTAACAAGCAGTTCTCGTAGAAACACATCTGTTGAGATAAACTACATTAGGAGTCCATATGCTCCACATTGGGAGCGAAAAGTTAAAAAAGAAAAAAAGATTATAAAAGTCCTTTATTTGTATGAAAGTACTCGTCCAATATAAGCGAAACAGATTTTCAATTGACTCTTAGATTGAGAATCATCCCTCATGGGTATTTTAAGGGTAGTAATGAGAACCGCATCTCAAATCACTGCCAATTTACCTTTCATATCTCGAAATGGACCGCTGAGAATTATCATTGTACCATCAAAAGCACGAGTCTTGTCTTTCAATATTTATGGAAATATTATGTTATTCAGAATTGCTTCGCATTCATAATTTTCATTCAAAGATATATATATATAATATAAGGTTGTTCAGAAAGTAATTTCGTTTTTTCCCAATAGACGACTTAAGGTGTATTCTAGTCTAGATGCACGAATTTCGGGTGTTTTTTCGAGCCTTGTAAAAAGTAAGCGAAGAATATTTTTACAATCCATTTTTTACCATTCGTATTTATATTT
Organism: Himalopsyche anomala; assembly: GCA_031772345.1. NCBI lineage: Eukaryota > Metazoa > Arthropoda > Insecta > Trichoptera > Rhyacophilidae > Himalopsyche > Himalopsyche anomala. The sequence continues at coordinate 4,777,395 of CM062842.1, forward strand.
TTAAAATACATAAAAAATGTCAAAAAATAAATAAATTCAAAAAGTCACCGGCTGGTAAAGGGAGGGGTCCAAAAAAGGTGGTGTCCTGGCGTACATGATTCCAATTCTTAATAAATAAAAATGTTGGAATCGCCCCTACTACGGAGAAGTCAAATTTTTTTTTCACAAAATGGCAGCCGTTTAAAAAAAAAATCATTTTTTTAACAGTATTTTTTTAAAAAATAGTAAAAATTAAAATTTTGACTTAAATCTGCTACGGGCTATAAATGAATGTATGAGAAAGATTCATACAAAATTTCAGTTAAATCAACTTGGTAAAACTTTTGAGTTTCGATTTGTTCCGGTCGGATCAACTTAGTTGCTGCGTCACCAAAATCGCTTAATCGAAAAATATTTTTTATTACCATGCCCGCTCTCAATAATGGAGTTTATCTCAACAGAAGTGTTTCTACGAGAACTGCTATTTACTCAGTTGCTCAACCTCTCTTTTTCCAAATAGAGTTGGAATCGAAGGATAGGGCTAGGACAGGACTATTTGTTAGCTAATCGCTCTCAATACGCCCCGTTCATAAGATAGGATGGGTGGGAGGGGGGAATTCAAGACATCACATACATCCATGTCTTCGAACAGAAATTCGTAAATCAATTTATAAAACTGTCCGTACTGGGATTTGAGCCCGCGACCGCCGTAACTGAAGCCAACGACGTTGACCACTCGACCACACAGGCGGCTACAGTATTGTGCTGTATTTAAGGACATTATTTGAAAACTTTAAATGATGTATTCAGATTAACGACTATATTTATCTTGAAATGCGACATACATGGTGGGTGGTGGACGATAATACACCATTGTGGAGTTATACAGTAATGTAAAAATGGGTGGGGGATTCGTCTTAATACTGCAGGCCAACTGAGGCTTGTTTATAATACACAAAAAGCACATACCTGAAAATTAGATGACCACATTTAGGGTCATCACTTTATTAATATTTTTGTAGCAAATATCAAATTTACTTAAAAATAAGTTCGCTGTCATTTGGGCCCGCTCCCAATGTGGAGCATATGGCCTCGTAATGGAGGTATCTCAACAGAAGTTTTTATACGAGAACTGTTTGTCACTCAGTCACTCAACCTCACTTCTTTCAAAGTGAGTAGTAGGGAAAGAAAGATAAGGCTAGAACAGGAATAGTGTTTGGCTAATCGCTGTTGCTACACCCAGTTATTAAGGGATCAGAAGGATGGGAGGAAAGGAAATGATGTGAATTGACATCGCAAACACCCAGTCTTCGATCACGACTTTGAATTGAATAATTTTCAAATTCACTGTGATCTGACCGGGAATCGAACCCAGACCTGCGTGATCGGTAGAGCAAGCTCTAACCAACTTTGTATAAACAGCTCTGTTTAATTATATTTATTATCAGTTGACAATGCTCGCAATGAGCGAAACCGGTTCTGACCTATTAATAATAGGGTAAAAATATCAACGTATTTTACCCTATTATAATGGAGTTCTACCAAGTAAATGCCAAATCTATAAATAAACTGACCTATTAAATAAAGTGAAATAAAGTACAAAGAAATATTGTGTTTTTATTAACATAACGCCTTTCCACCAAGTATTGACAGTGAACACCCTAAAAGTGAAAAGTAAGAAAAAAAAAATTAATATATTTTTTTGTGGCAGCCCTGCGTGTTATCTAACCGGATTTGGCCTTTTTATGACTAACAAGGGAGTAAGTTTTCATATCATAACATAACGCGGGATTGGCACAGCCCTCTTGAAAGGTCACACAGCTAATAACAGCCTAACAACCCCGACAAAATAACAAAACACGAAAATAACACTGTGTGTGAAAAGTTTGGTGAAAAACACTCCTCCAATTTACCCCCGGAAAGCTCGCCCTGTATTATTAATGGTCGATCAACTTATGCGGACATTGAATGTGTGTGTGTTTTATGTGATTACAAATTTCGATGAATGAAATTTTACTGATTGAATTGGTATTTATCCGCTTCACTATCAATTTTGAGCAAATGACCTCCTAATGCTGATATCTAAACAGAAGTTTTTCTACGATAACTGCTTGTTACGCAAACTTTTGAAGAGAGTAAAGATATATTAACCACTTGAATACCAAGCGGACACAGGTTTACAGAACATATAGACTGTGGAAAGGAAAAATGACGTAACCCATACATATCAAATTTTACAGGAGGCGCTATAAACGTGTTTTGATGATTTTGTGACATATGCAAGTTATGAATTATATACAACCTTGAAGTGCACGGACACTTGACTTGACTTGATATAATCTAATATTAATTGAAGAAGTTGTCTGGGAAAATCTTTATTTAAGTCTTTTTTCTAGATTTAAATTTTTACAAAGTCATCTTTTTCAAACTTAAAAGCTAAATTTAGATACTAATTTGGCATTTGCAGTTTGCATCCTTTTGATAGAACGTGTATCAAGCTTGATACATTGTGATTATCGAAAAAAACCTCAGTTCAAGTTTATCCGTGCACTTGAACGCCTGAAAGGCGAAACCCGGGTCGTTAGTGACAAAATCTGTGGGAGTGTACATAATTTGAACGATTCAAACTGTTTTGAGAAACTTTGGGTTACTTCCTTTTTCCTTTCCACAGTCGATATGGTTCCCGTAGATTTTTTTTCGGTTGAGATACCTCCATAAGAGACTATATGCTTCACATTTGGAACGGACGTGTATTAAAATATATATATGTCAATCCCGTGGCGTAACGGTCAACGTCGTTTGCATCCATGATGGATTTTGTATGCTCAAATACCAGTACCAACAGCATTTTTCTAAACGTTTTATTGTTTTTGGTGTTTTAAAACTGTCTCACGCCATTTTTAAAATTCCTTTTTTAACAGGACGTAACAAGAGCTATTAGTTAAGCATAAGTCGTCTCCTAGCTTTATTTTGTCTATACTAAATTTCTCAAAGAGGTTGACCAAATGAATAACAAACAATTGTCGTTGAAAAACTTTAAAGCACTGTTTGCGGGCATTAAGTCCGGTACGGAAGATTCTTTAATTGATTAATTACTCCTGTAATGTCTAATTAAATTAATTAACTAACCACTTATCTTATCTTATTTTTATCCTTCAATCCTTACTCTCAAAGATATAAAAAAATGAACTTAGTAAAGAATACTAAATGCATAATAAAAATGCACACTCAGTTTGGCCGACTTCCGGAAGAATATTTTCGTCTTTTTTTATTTTTTTTTTACGTTTTACGAAGTGCAAGGCTTATGCAGAAAACGATGCCAACATTACGAGCGGAAATTAATGTTAAAAAAAAAAAAAAAAAACACGATAAAGTAAACAAGTGCAAGAGATTTTAAAGGCAAGCTTAAGGGGGAAATATTTTAATAGTTACTCGCATATACAACATTAGAAATGAAAAAAGACATAACCTGCTCAGATAAAATTTAACAAAAGGGATAAAAAAAACGTATTTTTGGAGTTTTAGACCAGACTCAAAACATTAAATAAACACAGTCTTGTAAATTGGTGTATTATTAACTCAATCTAATTTAAATTTTGCTTAAAAAAACTTTTTGTCAAAGTCCTTTTTCCTGATCGTATTCTTTAACATGCTCTTTTATTTTCTTCATCTTCAATTTTGAGGTTATAATGCAAAACGTACTATTTTAAAAAATCGAACTTTTCAGTGAAGTCAAATACTATAACGAATAACACAAACAAAATAACTTTTGCATAAAAATGTTATTTCCAATTTGAAAACGACAGTGTTTTAGACATTTTGTTTTACAACTAATAGTACCAGTCGATTCCTTAGGCTTAAATTACCCTATCTGCATACCTAACTCAATATCGCTCATTTTGGAAATAGTACTTTATGCATTATAGCCCTACAATTTTTTGTCGCACCATATATATTTTTTAATCAGTTGAAAATTCATGTGATAAGCGAAACCAGTCATGATCCTAATACATAATTTTGAAATAAATACAAAATAGTGTTTTATTATTTTTGTATTATTTTACAGTATAAATAATTAGGTATATTTGTTTATATATATATAACAAAACAAAATAGTGAATAGAACAGTTTTTTTTATTTGACGAGAAACATTTTTGGGTTACACACAACTCTTTTTTACACGGTTTTGAAATTAAACGGTCCACTAAAAAGAAAACAATGCAATATTTTACACGAATTATTTATTCTATTAAAACACGATTCCCAGAATTCAATAAATACAGCAGTGGATAACGTATTTTATAATAACAAGAAATTCAACAACACAATACAATATTAATTACAAACAAAAAGTTCCATTAGATCCAAACTCATTACACGTGTTTCTAGCGATGAAAATGATAAATTTCCAGTCCTTCATAAAGTGGCAGTATATCGACTGTGGAAAGGAAAAAGGACGTAACCCACAAATAGCAAATTTTACAGGAGGCACAAAAAACGTATTTTGATGATTTTGGGCCATATGCAATTTAAGAAATTGTCCAGGAAAAACCTTTTTTTCAGTCTTTTTTCTTGGGTTCAATTTTCACAAGCTCATCTTTTTTCAAACTAAAAAGCTAAATTTAGATACTTATTTGGCATTTGCAGCTTATATCTTTTTAATAGAGCGTGTATCAAGTTTGATACATTGTGATTATCGAAAAAAAGCTGTTTTGAAAAAACTGTGGGTTACGTCCTTTTTCCTTTCCAGCGTCGATATTATCATGTAGCGATTTATTAATATTTATAATTCATATTATGAATAATATTTTGTTTAATTTACGTTTTCATTATTATTATTTTTTACACGATTTTCTATACCAATATGTTGTTCAGTTTTTAAATTCTGGGAATCAATCTTCAATTTTCGTGAATGAGTTATATCACTTTTTACACGGTTTTTTGTAGAACGAATCTACCGCGTTCAGTGTACTTTCAAAAAAAGTGTATATATATTTTATAACAAGTAAGATAGGAGTTGGTAACGTAAAAACGTTTTGTCGCCTGCTGTGGCCCAGTTGGTTAGAGCTTGCTCTACCCATCACGCAGGTCTGGGTTCGATTACCGGTAAGATGATTCACAGAGAATTTAAGAATTATTCAACTCAAAGTTGTGATCGAAGACTGGGTGTTTGTGACGTCGATTCACATTATTTCCTCTCCTCCCATCCTTCTGATCCTTGAGGTGCTGACAATAACAACTGGGTGCAGCAATAGCGATTAGTTAACCACTAGTCATGTTCTGGCCGTATCCTTATTTCCCTATTTTGCAATAAAGTGAGGTAACTAACAGTTCTCGTAGAAAAAACTTCTGTTGACATACCTCCATTAGGAGGCCATATGCTCCATATTGGGAGCGGGAGAAAAAAAATAGAATTTCGACTGAAGGTGCTTGATGGAAATTTATGTTTACGTTAGAACTATTTTCACAATGTACACTTCCATTATAACTTTTGCAATTCTGGCTGAACACGACCCGGGTTGTAGTTCGAGTGCATTCGCGCACTAGATATCACCGGAAGATGCCGAGAGGCGAAACCCGGGTCGTGTTCGGCCAGAATTATAAAATTTATAATGGAAGTGTACATTGTGAAAATAGTTCTAAAGTAAACGTAAAAAACATACATTTGTAAAATAAACGTCCTCTTCCTATTCTCTTTACTGAAATAATGTATTTTAAATTTCGCAAATAATCTTTCTTGTTCATTATTCATTTTAAATTGCTAGACAGTCATAAAATTTCAAATCCTTCCTCGAGTTAAAAGCTTAACGGCATTAAATGAAGTCAAAAAAGCTTCCAAATGTCACCATATAACGTAAGAGGCAAGGCAGCGCAATCACAATATAAATGATGTGTCAAAACCAAATTTCCCAGGGGAAACTCCACTGAGTGGTCGATAGAGCCTCTGATTTATTTCCTCTTTAACGTACGATTTTATTAAAATGTCACTAACAATATAACAGTATATTCAGAGCTTTTCCCTTCCCCATTTAACGTGGTGAAACGGTTTTCCAGCATCCTTTCTCTCAACACTATGAATGCTTCAAATCAATATTCGCAAAATTTTATTTAAATTTTGCTTTGAAATATTTTGATTTTTTAATCCGAAAGACGTTTTAAAATACTATTTTCAATCATTGTTTCGCAAAAAAACGACTCCAACTCATTTTATCTTATATATATCGACTGTGGAAAAGAAAAAGGGCTTAACCCACACAGCAAAGTTTACAGGAGGCACAAAAAATGTGTGTTGATGATTTTCGGCCATATGCAAATTACGAAGTATACACACCCTTGAAGTGCACGGAGACTTGTAAACTGGTTTTTAATTGATATGACCTAATTAAAGAAATTATTTTTCTAAGAAAAACCTTTATTTCACTCTTTTTTCTTGGTTTTAATTTTTAACAACGTCATCTTTTTCAACCTTAAAAGCTAAATTTACATACTAATGCGGCATTTGCATCTTGTATCCTTTTGATAGAACGTGTATCAAGTTTGATACATTGTGATTATCGAAAAAACCTGTTTTGAAAAAACTGTGGGTTACGTCCTTTTTCCTTTCCACAGTCGATATGTATTCCATCAGATCATCTTTAGTCAGCCAAGCATGCAATGTCAACACTATGGACTATTGTGGTTTGAATACACATCATTAAATATATATTTTTTAATGTTTCGCCCCACTCACCCCATTATCCGACGCAAGCATCTGTTCTCGAAGTATACGGTTTTTTTTTTTTTTTTTTTAATTATTCGTCAGGTGCCATGATTCACTACCGTAAAGCAGTACCGTCAGAATGCAAGCGTTGAATTAATGGTATTTGATTTTAATTGAGTACAGCTGTGTGTCCCAGACAGTCCGCATTGAGTTGAATGTGGCTCCAGCCATTCTTAGACGAATGGCGAGTTTTTTCCTAATTCCTGATCACAAGTGGTTAACTAACATATCGGGTTCGTTAAATTCCATATGCTGTGAAAGAATCGTTGAATGCAAATACCGTCGCTTTTTGAAAAGACGACGATCTAAAATGCACTGTAGAATTCATACTTACTCGACATGATAATTTATGCCATACTTCTGCAGCCATATTAAATGCATCGCAAAGTTTTGATTTAAATTGCTTTTTGATATTGTTTTACGAGATAACTTTTACAATATTACCTTTTGTGTCACGTTTGCTTCTCATCAAAATGCCTGTCACATAATATTAACTTGCGTTGACGCAATAATTCTGCGAAACGCATTTGATAAGTGACGCTTATTGCTTTTTGCCTTTGTGATTTTCAGTACAATATGAAACTATAGGGTTTGAGTTACGGCGTGGGTGCTAGGGCATCTAATCCCGGTTCATTTTACGATGACGGGATTTTTCAATCGCGGGATTTCTCTCTAGACATTATTTAATTATATTAGTCTTGACTTCCTTATTTGTCGGGTCTTTAACGCAGTATCGACGTCATTGGTTGTCATAACGGATCTCACAGTTTTTAATTCAAAACAGTATTTTTTCAAACAATTTACCGATTTATATTCGAAAGCATAAACACCTATGCTATGCATAAAAAATCCCTCCCACCATTTCAATCCTAAAATAAAGGGTGGTGGCGAGTGCGATGAGCTAACCACTTATACAACCTTAGTCCTACTCCCTTGTCTATTTTTTTTTTTTACCATTTCCGCTCCCAATATGGAGCATATGGACTTCTAATGGAGTTTATCTCAACAGAAGTGTTTCTACAAGAACTGCTTGTTACTCAGTTGCTCAACCTCTCTTTTTTCAAAGAGAGTAGGAATAGAATGAAAGGGCTTAGGACAGGACTAGTGGTTAGCTAATCGCTCTCGATACGCCCCGTTAATAGGATAGAATGGGTGGGAGGGAGGAATTCAAGACATCACATACATCCATGCCTTTGAACAGAAATTCATGAATCGATTGAAAAATCAATTTATAAAACTGCCCGTACTGGGATTCGAACCCGTGCCCTCCGTAGCGGTAGCCAACGATGTTGGCCACTCAACCACACAGGCGGCATTGTTTATAAGCCATCCACTATTCCTATCTTTCTATTCCTACTCTCTTTGAAAAAAATAAAGGTTGAGCAACTGAGTCACAATCAGTTCACGTAGAAATAGTCTGTAAAAATATCTTCATTATCAGGTTATATGCTCAAAATTGGGAAGAGCTATGTATTTTTAAAAAAAATCTGGCATTTGAACTCACTGCCAAGGCGACAGTTTTTTTTTTTGTTATTTTTAAGACACTGTTGCTGAGATCGATTTGAGAAGAAGAAATATCACAGAAACTCATTCTTAGGATCTTAATGTAGATTATTAGCTGTAGTTGGATATAGTTTTTATACATTTAATTTACGAAGAAAGAGAATAAATAATAAAAAAATATAATTAAGAATCAGGCGAGTTCATTTTATACATGGAAGCTTTTTAATAAGAATTTTAATTATTCAACAGTAAAGACAATTTTCGGTTTCTATGGCGTAGCTGTTATCGTTGTTGGCTTCAGTGCTGAATTTCACGGGTTCGAGTTCTAGTACAAACAGCATTTTTTAGATTTCTGTTCGAATGCATGGGTGTTTGTGATGTCTAAAAAATTTCCTGCCACCCTTGCTATCCTTCAGCAACTGGGCTAGCAAGAGCGATTAATTAACCACTAGTCTTGTACTAGCCTTATATAAATCCCATTATTATCTTTGGAAAAGAGAGGTTGAGCGACTCAGTAATAAACAGTTTTCGTAGAAAAACTTCTGTTTAAATACCTCCATTAGAAGGCCATAGGCTCCACCTTGGGTGTGGACATGAAAAATAATAACAAAAAAATTGATCAATTTAATAGCAAAAGCATAATTGGCAAGATGCTACTGATCCAGCCTTAAAAAATAATTGATTGCAACCGAGTTTTGTACAAAATTATGAAAAAAAACAAAAAATAAAATATTTTTCTGCCTATGACTATTTCAAATAATGAACATAAATAAACTGTGGTAAGTCACCGTTCACTATTTTATCGTTTAATATTTTACATAAGTTATTTGTTTAAATTTGATGTTACAGTGAATCCTGAAATCCCGGGTTCGGCATTAAGACAATCCCGGGATTGGAGACCCTGATACATAACAGAGATCAGATATTATGCCATGAAACTTTATAAACTTTATATTGTCTACTGTTAGAGGTAGCGAAATAACTTATATTTCCATTACAAGAAAGTTCCGGTAAATTTATTTATGAGGAAAACTGTTCGAGAATTTTTAACAGGTACAGATTCCTGATATTCATGAAATAAAGTTTTTTTTACATTTATTTCCTGCTTGTTAGAATTCATTTTGGTTTTGAATAAAGATTTTAGATATTGGCTACTCCGAATCCGAAAAAAAATCATTACCACTTGAGGGGCATAAACGACAATCGGTCTAACCAACATTTTCGGTTGTTTGATTTTACAATTACCATTTTATAAGTGGAGAAGTAACCTAAGTTAACGTTCTACTTAGATAACGTGTTATACAAACCCATAAATATATATATATATATTTACCATGTCCGTTCCCAATATGGAGCATATAGACTCCTAATGGAGTTTATCTCAACATAAGTGTTTCTACGAGAACTACTTGTTACTCAGTTGCTCAACCTCTCTTTTTCCAAAGAGAGTAGGAATAGAAGGAAAAGGCTAGGACAGGACTAGTGGTTAGCTAATCGCTCTCGATACGCCCCGTTCATAGGATAGGATGGGTGGGAGGGGGGAATTCAAGACATCACATACATCCATGCCTTTGAACAGAAATTCATAAATCGACTGAAAAATCAATTTATAAAACTGCCCGTACTGGGATTCGAACCCGTGACCTCCGTAGCGGTAGCCAACGATGTTGACCACTCGACCACACAGGCGGTATTAAATATTTTAGAACATTTTATTTTATTATAGACAATAAATACATGAAGAATTTAAACTGAGCGAATGGTATAAATGTTATGTTTGATTATTATTTCATGAAATATAATCGCCCCTGCATATACAAGGGGTGCATTGATCCAATGCGACAGTGACCGGCCGCCACTGCAAGAACACCAATATACTTTACGTTTTTTGAATTATTCTTATTTATTTTTTTAAAAAAAGTTGGGCCAAAGAACCTTGCTGGTTATAGCAGATCAGAGAGAAAATAATGGAGCAATTACAAAGCAATAGCAATCGATTCCAGTAAACTTACTGACGTATCTTATTTCTTTATTCAATAGAGCACATTGCAGATATACACATTTCAAAGAGCGGTACGAAAATTGCGATAAACTCACATCGAAAACAACATCAAAAAATGGCCAACAGTCATTACCTCCTTTCCGATAGCACCAGCGGCCGTTGTGGGCGACAGCAGTCCGTTCAGCGGAAGCTGGGCCCCTCCCAATCCGTTGCAGGGCTCGAGCCTCACCAGCGACTTCGTGGAGCCCCTGACCCTCACGCTGGACCACCTCGCCGCGTTCGCCGTACCACTTCCCGCGGTCAGGTTCGGACCTATACTTCCTCCAGACGCCCCACCTCCAGCCGCGAGAAGCGGTATATCTCCAGCTCGCTCGCTCATTGCACAATATCACTTAGCCCCAATCAGTGTACCTCATTTTTTTTTTGTCTATCTTCTCACAAACTCTCTCAAAAATGTACACGTCCTGTATGTATATATTTATTCTTTTAAACTAAAATTGTTTACCAAAATTATTCTCTTTTTATACTGTCGTTTGGCATCAATTGCTTTTTAAACACGTCAATTCTTGTCGAGAAACTGTGCTCATGTTTTGTTATTTCTGGCGGTTTTTTTTCACCCTATATCTTTTATCAAAACGTTTTCTTGTATAAAATTTACTACCCTTTTGAAGCAGTCTGCAATATACCCTCTTAAGTCAAAATCAATTTCTATAGACTCTTTCCAACTGCATTGTAATATTCATCCCAAATTTGGACCAAAATATATAATTCTTTACATGGTAGTATTCTTCAATATCTCTGACACTAAAATACAGTAAAAATGTTCGTTTATTTAACTTTATTGTACGGTTTGATTTTTTTTCTTGAAATCGAAGAAACTTGTGTTTTTGTTACCTTTAATTTTTTTGAAAAACTTGTATATTTAATATTTGTATAAAATTGTGAAAAAAAGCTTAGCTTTGTTTGCGTGACGTTCTTATTGTTTATAAATCACAAAAAAATGTTTTTAATGTAAGAAATGTACACTTGTATTTTTTATTGTTCGTAAATAATTATTATCATTAATAAAAACACAATAATCCTTTGTACTTCATTCCACTTTATTTAATATGTCAGGACCGGTTTCGCTCATTACGAGCATCGTCAACTGATAAGAAATATAATTTAACAGTGCTATTTATACAAAAATGAACAGTTATAAACAACAATTGGCATTGAAAAGTAAATACCAATTACATTAAAAGTGATTCTAAAATAGCACAAAATTAAAATGTTTAACACATCTAACATATAATTAAAAAGTCATCTCAGATTAATAAATTTAGAATGGGAATTGAAAGTAATTACAAACATAATTAAAATTTGGGAATTCTTTGACAAAGTGATACAACGAAAATAATATGTCATTATTTTCGTTGTATCACTTTGTCAAAGAATTCCCAAATTTTAATTATGTTTGTAATTACTTTCAATTCCCATTCTAAATTTATTAATCTGAGATGACTTTTTAATTATATGTTAGATGTGTTAAACATTTTAATTTTGTGCTATTTTAGAATCACTTTTAATGTAATTGGTATTTACTTTTCAATGCCAATTGTTGTTTATAACTTTTCATTTTTGTATAAATAGCACTGTTAAATTATATTTCTTATCAGTTGACGATGCTCGTAATGAGCGAAACCGGTCCTGACATATTAAATAAAGTGGAATGAAGTACAAAGGATTATTGTGTTTTTATTAATATAATGCCTTTCCACCAAGTATTGACAGTGAACACCCTAAAAGTGATAATTAATATCATTTAATTATTAACCTGAAAACGATAAAATATAAATATTTGTGTGGAAAAATAATAATCTTAAAAAATATGGTAAATTAAAAACGGAAAAATAGAGTGTTGTAAATATTATGTAGTAGTATAGCCAAAGACCGGTTTCGCTCATTACGAGCATCGTCAACTGATAAGAAATATAATTTAACAATGCTATTTATACAAAAATGAACAGTTATAAACAACAATTGGCATTGAAAAGAAATTACCAATTACATTAAAAGTGATTCTAAAATAACACAAAATTAAAATGTTTAACACATCTAACATATAATTAAAAAGTCATCTCAGATTAATAAATTTAGAATTTATTAATCTAGGATGACTTTTTAATTATATATTAGATGTGTTAAACATTTTAATTTTGTGTTATTTTAGAATCACTTTTAATGTAATTGGTAATTTCTTTTCAATGCCAATTGTTGTATATAACTGTTCATTTTTGTATAAATAGCATGGGTAAATTATATTTCTTATCAGTTGACGATGCTCGTCATGAGCGAAACCGGTCCAGACATATTAAATAAAGTGGAATAAGTACAAAAGAATATTGTGTTTTTACTAATATAATGTCTTTCCACCAAGTATTGACAGTGAACACCCTAAAAGTGATAGCCAAAGACATTAACACGTATTTAATTTACGATTGATTTGGAACTGTTTTTCTTAGAGCTATTGTATTGTTTTAAATTTGCGAAAAAAAAAAATTGAAAAAATACACAATGCAAAGTATGTAATTGGTAAAAATTGAGAAAAATGTCAAAAATAGTAATGTATTTTTTGTTGACAGCTATATCGGTTTGACATCCTTGTCAGGACTATGTTTCAACTTAAACTAGCTGACATTTATAATCCTAAGATATCGGGATTCACAATTTTTCAAATCCCGGGATCCCGGAAATAAAATTCACTATAACATCGTGGAGAAATTATGGAAAGACCTTTTTTTTAACTCTCGCGTAGATTTTAAAATTTTGCCTGTTTTCAAAAACTTTTTCGAGAATCTTTCACTTTTTATCCTCAATCTCGGAATTCAGGAATTAGTGCTATCATATTCCTGGGCTTTTGGGATCAGAACTTTTAATGGAATCCCGGGAATGGAGGCGCTAATATACATCACGTATTCTGACACCTTAATTATAATGAAAAATAATGAATTAAACATAATGAATTTAAAAAAAATTAAAACTTTGTTTGAGGATATAAGTAAGTTGTTAGAATAGTTGAGAAGATGTATTGTGTATCTTTTCTAAGCCAGTTCTAAAGATAAGCTTACTTAGGCTTAAACATAGTTATGACATTGCTGTAAAGCCGAAATAGCTATCAACGCATAAATATTTAAAAAAAACTGTAGTACTAAAATACGTTGATATTGTTATTTTATTATATTGGAGTTCTACCAAGTAAATGCCAAATCAATAAATAAACTAATATATTTTTAACACTCCATGACTCATGACTCCAACTTCTGTCCTGGATTAAGCAATACAAATAATGCAAAGCCGAGAACTCTTAAACAACATTTTTTTCTGCAATCATATCGTACAACTTCAGTCAACCGATGAAATGAATTTAATATACATTTTATTACATATCCACGAACGGAATTAATTCATTCATTCAATTAACATATGAACGGCAGAAGGCTTTTACGCTATTCCAAGGCTCCTACACGACGTCACAAGCTCGTATAATATACGATTCATTACTATTCTCAAGACAGGCTTTTCCGCAAAGGAATTTCGGTTGGATTTCCCCCTCTGAAATTATTTACTTCTTAATAACATTATTTTTTGCATTCCACCTATTGAATTTATTTTTATATTCACGAAGGACTTATTTTAAATCGAAAAATCATGTTAAAGAGTATTTTTTAAGCGCTGGGAAAAAGTTTCACAGGAAGTGTCATGGGAGGTGAAATTTTAAGTAGCATTTTTTTCATTTATAACGTTCAAAAATTATATGGGCTACAAGCTTTCCTATATATCATATTATATATTATATTACAATATATTACGTATATTAAAATTGTATATTATATACCATATATCGTTGGCATACACTGGCAAAAGGCGATAATTCTAAAACCAGCTGTTTTAAGGAAATTCTTAGAGGAGCTAAAAAGAAGTAAAAATAACAGTCTGGGGGCCACAGAAAATTAAAGACACTCAAAAGTTTGAGAAACTACACTACTGCACTACACCACGACCCAAAATTTTTAATAATATTGTAGTAATTGAATAATTGAAGGTATTATTTTCTAGCACGCCTCGTTCCGAAATGGTTACAAAATGAAACATAAATTTTATTTTGTAAAACAATATACACTATAAAAGAATTTTTAGTTTTATATTACTTACGATATTCTGTATGCTATTAAACTGATTGCTAAAAATGCTTTTTATTTAAATTACATTAATTCTTAAACTATTTTGGAACGAGCCTGGCTTGCCTCAATTATAGTCTTTTCCGGTTCTAAGCTAAAGAAATGCGACCCCAATACCCACATTTTCTTAAATATCTATTTTAATATGGGTGATAAAATGTTTATAATTAAGGTATTCTTATATCATAGTTTTTTGGACCTTTTGTAGTTTATATAAATACGCAATAACGTGATGATGCGATAACGAGATAAGCGCCCGCTTATCAACGATCGTTCGTAAGTAAACTGGACTGAACGCGCCAGTAGAAAATTCATATTTGTACTGGAATGACGTATTTTTACGCGCAACTTAAAATATGATTATTTATTAAAAAAAACCACGGATTTTTATAAAAAAAATGTTTGAGGAATGATGCAGAAAAATATTTTAAAGCCCTTTTTTTTGAAATTCATAAGAATAAAGCCAATAATGAGGAAACCACTGGGGTCCCTAAACAACCCCATCGGCAGAGAAGTATTTTTCTAGTCTCCAAGCCGCGAGAGTTAAGCAATCATAAGAATTTTCAAATGATTTGACTAGTAGTTTCACAATTATAGTAATTTTGGAAAGCTTTTGGAAAAAAACAACTTTTTCACAAATGAAGCAGGCACTCAAGATGGTTTATCGTAATTTGGGCCGCAGTCGATAGAGTTCGAAAATATCAATATTAATTATCATGCACTGTTTCCACTTCAGGCACTGCAGTAAACCTTTTATAAACGTAAGCTTTTTTATTCGTTAAATAATGAAAATAACAATCCATTCAGATAGCATATAAAAAAAAAAAAACAACGAGAATAGGTAACGATATTACTATTCAATTCAATCAGTGTTTCTCCATCTGAATAGCTTTGCATTGTAAATCTGCCTTGGGTTTTATCACACGCAAACTCGTTTGTTTGATAAGTTTGCAAACAGATTCGCGAAAACGATTTTCAACTTTCTCGTATTATTTTTAACCATCTAGGTCGAGTTGTAATTGAAAAAAAAAAACAATTGAAAATGTTGCCAGTAGAAATGGTTCTAATCAGGGTTGTCAGACATCCCTATTTGAGAGGGACTGTCCCGAGTTCAACAGACAAATCCCGAGTGCCGCATTGTTTCTCAAGATCCCGATTTAACAAACTTTGTTAAAGGGGAGCGCTATTTTTTTTTAAAAGCATGACATGTCGTCTTTCATCAACACAAATCGGATTATAATTGGGCCCATTAGAGGTGAAGTGAGCCAAGTCGTATTTTAGAGAAAAAAGTTAAATGTCTCGTACCTTTCTACACGTCTTAAAGTATCGTAAAAGTGAAGTAAACTCAGTTAATAAATACTCATTGCAATAGTGTGATTTCTATAGTTCCGTTTCTTTAAATAAAAGTTATTTTTTAACAATAATTACTCGTAAGAGTCTCGCCAGCTCCTATGGCGCAGCGGTTAGCGTTGTTGGTTTCCGTGCCGGATCTCAGGGGTTCGAGTCCCAGTACGAACAGCATTTTTAGATCGATTTCTGTTCGAAGACATGGGTGCTTGTGATGTCTAAAAATTCCCTCCCACCCTTCCGACCCTTCAGCAACTGGGCGCATCGAGAGCGATTAGTTAACCACTAGTCCTGTCCTAGCCTTATCCTTCGATCCCTACTTCTCCTCTTCGAAAAAAGAGACGTTGAGCGACTGAGTAACAAATAGTTATTGTAGAAAAACTTCTGTTGAGATAACTCCAGTAGAAGGATATATGTTCCACACTAGAAGCGGGAATGGATAAGAACAAATAGTCTTTATATTAAAGTACACTTGAGTAGTATACTATTCTTCTATTATTAATTCACAGTCACTAACTGGGTGCCCAGTTAAATGTAAATAGCCATGTATTATTGTGTATTCTTATCAGTTGCAAATGTTCATGTGAGCGAAACCGGTCCTGATCATTTTAAGTAAATATGGAATAAGTACAAAAGAGTATTTTTTTTGTTTTTAAATATAATGCCCTAACACCAAATAAGTATTGAATGTGAACACATTAAAAATGGTAAATATATCGACTGTGGAAAGGAAAAAGGACGATTGTAATCACAATGTGTCAAACTTGATACACGTTCCATCAAAAGGATGCAAGCTGTAAATGCCGACATAGTATCTAAAAAGTTTGAAAAAGATGACCTTGTAAAAAATTAAAATCAAGAAAAAAGACTGAATTAAAGGTTTTTCCTAGAAAAATTCTTGAATTAATACTAGATTATGTCAATCAAACACCAGATTAGAAGTCTCCGTGCACTTCAAGGTTGTGTATAATTCATAATTTGCATATGTCACAAAATCATCAAAACACGTTTTTAGCGCCTCCTGTAAAATTTGATATGTGTGGGTTAAGTCCTTTTTCCTTTCCACAGTCGATATAATAGTTACTGTTAAACTAAATACTTTAAATTTGAACTATTCAAATTACACCAAGAACCTTTAGTCCAAGTTCTAAAGTATATCAAATTGATAGTACAGCAAGATTGACAAAACTTTATAGTTAATTAGTATAAACACGATTCATTTATTCTAATAAACGTCAGTTAAAGTCCATAAACGTCTTAAGTTGCGAAAGGCAAAACCCGGGTTGTTAATGACCAAACTTGTGTGAATTTAATAGAGTCAAATTTAGCCTTTTGAATACCAAGCGGGCACAGGTGTCCGGAACATATGCAAGCGAACACGGATGTCCAAGACATTTAAAAAATCAAATACTCGGTATTCTAATAGAATATAAGCAATATTTTGATAAATATGTGTAGTGCCATCTATAGTGAGTCAATATAGGTTTTTAAAATATCAAATTCGAGTGGATTATTAGGCAAAATTATTTTTCTCAAAAACACGCAGTATCTTTGGGACATATTAATGATTTAATTGCGCGGTATTCAAACGGTTAATATAAAATTAAATTTGATAACTTTGAGAAGCATAGTTTATTCATAAAAGTTGGTCTGATGATGCTTTTCAAAGAAGCGTAACACGTGTCACATTCTGTAATCTCTGGTACATATTAATGATTTATTTGCGCGGTATTCAAACGGTATTAAAAATTCATTATACTAAATACTTTTTTGTTTAAGACTTATTCTACCAAATGGAGTTCAAAAAAGTTAATCACAATTAAATTGATAGAGTAAAATGTACATATATGATTGCATATTTTACATTAGTTTGTTTTAGTAATAAAACATTTCATTTCCATGTTATTATGTCGAGATACGCTCTCCATATTATAATTGTGTAGCCATACTTAATGAGATAATAGCAAGTATCGTTGATAAAGTGCGTACATAATGACTGTAATAGCCACTGGCAAAATTAAATACAAGGAATTTCATATTATATCATATAACGCCCCTGCCATCAGAGCAGATGATAAACTATGCGAGAGAGCGCAAACCTTTTCGCGTAAATTAAAGAAATGATTTATTAATAAAAATACAATATTCCTTTGTACTTCATTCCAAGTTATTTTAAAGGTCAGGACCAGTTTCGCTCATTGCGAGCATTGCCTACTGATTAAAAATGTAATTAAACAGATATATTTATACTACATATTACTGTAATAATTTTGATTGTTTTATGTGTCAGTATATGCCGCCTGTATGGTCGAGTGGTCAACGTCGTTCGCTACCGCTCACGGGTTTGAATCCCAGTACGTGCAGTTTTATAAGTTGATTTTTCAATCTATTTATAAATTTCTGTTCAAAAGGCATGGATGTATTTGATGTGTTGAATTCCCCCTCCCACCCATCCTATCCTATGAACGGGGCGTATCGAGAGTGATTAGCTAACCACTAGTCTTGTCCTAGCCTTTCTTTCTATTCCTACTCTCTTTGGAAAAAGAGAAGTTGAGCAACTGAGTAACAAGCAGTTCTCGTAGAAACGATCAGAGACTGGGTGTTTGTGATGTCAATTCACATCATTTCCTCTCTTCCCGTCCTTCTGATCCTTTAATCACTGGGTGTAGCAATAGCGATAAGTTAACCACTAGTCCTGTTCTAGCCTAATCCTTCTTTTCCTACTACTCACTTTGAAAAAACAAAGTGAGTTAACAAACAGTTCCCGTAGAAAAAAAATCTGTTGAGATACCTCCATTAGGAGGCCATATGCTCCACATTGAGAGTGGACATTGATTAAAAAAAACTCCAATGCAATTACATGTAATACTTAAATAAGCAATCAATTGTTGCTTAATACACTTTTTATATGTAACGATATGCAATTTACCGTAAACTTATCAATCTGAATCGCTTAACTTTTTCTGTTCTAAGCTCAAGAAATGCGACCCCAATACCCACATTTTCTTAAATATCTATATATACAATGTTTATAATTAAGGTTTTCTTTTATCATAGTTTTTTGGACCTTTTGTAGTTTATATAAATACGCGATAACGCGATAACACAATAAGCGCCCGCGATAAGCGATAGATAGCTGGGCTAAACTCGTCAGTTGCAATTTCATATGTGTGCTGGGATGACGTCTTTTTTACGCGCAACTTAAAATATGATTATTTATTAAAAAACCACGGATTTTTATAAAAAAAATGTATGAGGAATGATGCAGAGAGATATTTTAAAGCCCTTAGACTATTTTTTTTTGAAATTCATAAGAATAAGGCCAATAATGAGGAAACCACTGGGGTCCCTAAACGACCCCCATCGGATGAGAAGTATTTTTCTAGTCTCCGAGCCGCGAGAGTTAAAATGTACTACTGTGTATATTGAAGCTGTCGTAGATAATAATAATAATATAATATATAATTCAGAAATTGCAGTTATATACTAATTTGATGAGAATATTGTTTTCTATTAAATTAACAAGGGTCTCTACAGCCTTAGTAAATCTTAACAAGGGACTCGGGCGAGCCATTTTGAGCCCCGTCCAGCCCACCCCTGCTGAACTGCGAGCCCGAAAGTATTAGTATACAGCTAGTTGTTATATTTTATGTTCGCAGTTAAACTGTTATTCGCCCCTATCACAACCATCGTTATATACATAATAATATGCACATAATACTGTACGTAGCAGCCATTTACTTTATAGCTAGTATTGTGACGACGTACTTTTGTAAGGAAAATCCAACAAGGTCGATGAAGCAATACAGAATATTAATTTGCATAGTCATGTTTGCTCTTCTTCATCCAAACTGGTAAGCTTTTTAATTTACAGTTAAACCTCCATATAAAAGTTCCTGCTATTCACATTTTTTCACAATTTGCGTGCGATGCTATAGTCCCGTTATATTTTAGTAAACTCCTACCCTCGGATAACACTGTACTCCTACAACACGGCTTTAAACCCTGAAATATGTTTGTACAACACGGTTTTAGAAGAAGAAAAAATTCAGGCTATCAATTTTTTGATGACAAAATTACTTGGTCTCTTACTATTTACCAGGGAAAGAAAAACGGCCCCGACTCCGAATTGATTTTTTCAATTTTTTCTATGTCCGCTACTAATGTGGAGAATATGGCCTCTTAATTATGAGAACTGTTTGATACTCAGTCGCTCAACCTCTCGTTGTTTTAAGAGAGTAGTAGGGATATAAGGATAAGGCTAAGACAGAACTTACTGTTTGGTAATTGCTCTCGCTACGCCCAATTTTCTTTTAGCTCATATAAATTTATACCGTATGATAATCTTTAATCAGTCTTGCATGCAGTGGCAATACTATGTGTTCTTCTGGTTTGAAAACACATAATTAAATATGTTTTAAAAATGTAAAATAATTATATGTATTGCATGTATGAATCTTATTTATACAAAAGACATTTTATATCTGCATGGGTCTTGAAGTTTGAAACTAATTATAATTAAAAAGAAATTCACAATTTTTTATAAAATATAATACAAATTGTTATTATAAATATTTTCTAATTATTTATTAATTTTTAAAAAATCTTTTAATCAAACTAAATCAAAAAAATTCACGCACTCACTGTTAGTAAAAACAATGGAAGAAATACAAATCAAAGATCAAATTTAATGGTATTTTTAATAAATGAAGTCAGGACTAGGCCATCCAATACCGGGATTCTGTATAGTTTTATTATCCCGAAATCCCAGGATTGTAAAAGTGATTATCCCGGGATTTCGGAATTGAGACAAGAAGTGCGAAATTCTCAAAAAGTTGTTGAAAATAGTCAACCAGACAAAATTTTCGAAATCCTCGGAAGAGTTAAAAAAAGGTTCCAAATTTTTTCTCACAAAAATTTCTCAATAGCGAATTTCTACGCGATTTCATGGAGAGTGTTCAATCCCGAGATCCCGGAATCGGGAAAAATGTTAATTCTAAAACCCCGGGATAACAAAAAGAGTCCGGAATTGGATGCCCTAGTTAGGATTATGATCTTTATTTACTTGTTTGCAGAATGAAGATATGTATTAAGCTTCAAAAATAGAAAATTTAAATGCTTCTGTTAAAATATTATTTGTCTTACATTTCAGTGGCGGTTCGTGACCTAAAATTGTGGGTGGTCTAAAAAAGTGTAGCATTGTTTACAATCTACAAAATTGTGAAAGTTTCCACTTATATTGAAAATCTATATTTTGTTCAATGTGTAATAACATTTTTTACTAAACATGTTTGCGAATCTTTGTCATTGGCGCCAATCTGTTAAATATTCTGTGTTTGCTTATAGCATATAAGCTTTTGAGAACATCAATAATGTAGAACTTTTTCAACGGATGCTTACTGTATTTGAAGTTTACAAGAAGGTATGTCATTCACAAGTGATTATGGTCTATGCGCCGAAATTCTTGGAATATTTTTTAACCCTTTTCACGCGATTGACAAAACGTAGTTAATGCAAACAATAGGTAACGGATTCTTAGTAAACACGAATTATCTAAACACTGATTAATTACTCCTACTTATATTAAACGTATAAACCCATTCCCGATTTGCGCGTTAGATTCGTTTTTCCGCGTAAAAGAAAACGCAAGAAACTCATACAATATCATAAATATAAATCTATTTAAAACAAAATAAAACACAGCATACGGCTTCCCAATGGAGATATCTCAAAATATGTTTTCCACGAGAGCTGTTTGTTACTCAGTTGTTTCAAATCTCTAAGAGAGAAGGTATAAAATGGTTGCACTAAGATAGGACTAATGGTTAGCTTATCACTCTCGATACGCCCGTTGTATTATATAATGGGTGGTTTGAGGAGAATTCAAGACATTACAAACAACCATACTTTCAGACAGAAATTGATAAATCGATTGAGAAATCAATCTTTAAAAAATGTCCGTAGTGGGATTCAAGCCCGTGACCTCCATGTTCTAAGTCGTTGAAATTCGACCACGAAACGGTGTGCAAATTTTTTACAAAACAAACAAAATATTCGTAATATTTCTATAATCGTAAAAAAAACTGATCAGTTCAATTTCATAATTATACGCGGAAAGACCCTCTTTATTTTAAGTTTTTTTTACCATGTCCGCTCCCAATCTGGATCATATGGACTCCTAATAGAGTTTATCTTAACGGAAGTATTTCTACGAGAACTGCTTGTAACTCAATTGCTCAACCTCTCTTTTCCAAAGACAGTAAGAATAGAAACAATAGGCTAGGACAGGACTAGTGGTTAGCTATTCGCTATCGATAAGCCCCGTTCATTAGATAGGATGGGTTGGAGAGGGCAATTCATGACATTACATACATCCATGCCTTTGAACAGAAATTCATAAATCGATTGAAAAATCCGGTAAAATGGCGGTAGCCAACTACGTTGACCACTTGACCATACAGGCGGCTGAGTAGTGTATTATTATTAAAAAAATAGTTTTCTTCTGATTTAAGAATGTACCATAGAACATATTATATTTATTTAATTGAACTGAATATAAACAGGAGTGATCGTGAAGAGTTTTCTTGTGGGAAGAAGCTTTTGGGTTATTTTTAATTTTGATTAAAAAAAAATGTTTAAAAAACGCCCCGACGAATGGAAGAGGTTAAATACAAGCTGCAAAGTGAATGAGCCAGCTGTCATTTCTGTTTCACCACAAAAAAAATAAAAATAATAAGCCATCGCGTATTCTTTTTCAAAACAATAAATGTGTTTCGTTTTTTCAACTCTGTCTAGTCAGAAAGTATTATTAAACACTTATGACTCGTACAGAATTAATTATACCTGGCCAGCTTCAAAAATGATAACAGATATAATTTCTGTCTGTCTTTCGAACGTGTCTTTTAAGATTTGATGCCGAATTTTGTTGATAGCTACTTAAGTATAGGTACGATCACTTTTATTTATTTATTTATTTATTGTATAAAAATAAAATTATAGTACATGGCATAACAGCTTACGCCAATTCGCCATGTACTTGACAAATATAAAGACACAACATATAAAATGAAACTACATAATACATAAAAATCAACAAAAAATCAAGAAATAAAATAGTAAAATTTCACAAACAGTTCACAAATACTATTACTAAAAATGTCCACTTCATTAGGCAATGAGTTGATCAATCGAACGGCCCTAGGAACTGGTGACTCATACCTCCTAAGCGAGGTATAAGTTTTTAGAAATAAAAGGTTTTGCTCATAGTTTCGCCCACGTAAAAATAAATTCGGACCATGTAAATTAATTACTTTTAGGATGTTTACTGTCAATACTTGAAAAGGCATTATATTAATAAAAAAACACAATATCTATTTGCTTAATAATGTAGAATTTCACTTTGTTAAAAATATCCCAAATTTTAATTCTGTTTATAATTGTGGGGCTATAATGCAAAACGTGCTATTTCCAAAATGACCGATATTGAGTTAGGTATGCAGATAGAGTAATTTAAGCCTAATGAATCGACTGATCCTATTAGTTTTATTATAAAACGTCTACAAGACTGTCGTTTTCAAATTGGAAATCATATTTGTATGCAATTGCTATTTTGTTTGTGTTATTCGTTATAGTATTTGACACTACTGAAAAGTTTGAGTTTTGGAAATAGTACGTTTTGAATTATAACCCCACAATTGCCATCATTCACCACTTATAATTTATAAGTCTTTGATGATTTTTTAATTGTATGTTATAGGTGTTAAGCATTTTAGTTTAGTGTAATTGTAGAGCCACTTATAGTGTAATTTGCAAATTCTTTTCATTGTTAATTGTTGTTTACAGTGGAATAAAGTACAAAGGAATATTGTGTTTTTATTAATATAAGTATAAGTCAAGCATGCACAACCTTCTATCTATAGTGGGCCGCATAAAATGTGTAATATTTGTGGTGCCTATGGCGCAGCGGTTAGCATCGTTGGCTCCCGTGCCGGGTTCGAGTCCCAGTAAAAACAGCTTTTTTTCGATAATCACAATGCATCAAACTTGATACACTTTCTATTAAAAGGATGCACGTTGCAAATGCCGAATTAGTATCTAAATTTAGCTTTTAACTTTAAAAAAAATGACCGTGTAAAAAAATAAAACCAAGAAGAGACACTGAAATAAAGGTTTTTCCGAGACAATTTCTGTAATTAATATTAGGTTATGTCAATTAAACACCAGTTAAGAAGTCTCCATGCACTTCAAGATTGTGTATAAATCATAATTTGCATATGGTCAAAAATCACCAAAATACGTTTTTTGCGCCTCCTGTAAAATTTGATACGTGTGGGTTACATCCTTTTTCTTTTCCACAGTTGATATCTTAACGTCCAGGCTAGAGGTAACACTAAACGAATACATCGACACCTGTAATTCGGTTGTTTATGTTGAATATTTACCGGTTTTAATTTCATTTCATAGAATCTAGAACATCTCAGGAGTTTACTACTTAAGTACGAAGCTGGCCCTCTGTTGGTTTTTTACAGATCAATTTAATGAACGCTTAACTCAACTGGGATGTTTTGAAAATCCTATGTCGTCTGTAATGTGTAGGTTACGTCTTTTTTCCTTTCCACAGTTGATATATATTTGAGCGTGATATTATAAATATTTCTATCAGTGTTTTTGAAACGGTGTGTCCCGGAATAAAATTTAAAAATAAAAGGGTCTTTGAAAACCCTCCAATATTGACCAGTGCAGTCCGTCCGTAGATAAATAAGCGAATGATGTTAAATTGCTGTGAAGTTTTGCTGCGCTGATTGACGAGGATGACACCCACCGCGCGCGGGGGCGGCGCCGGCGCCCGACGACGTCACAACATAACGACGCCCGATTTGAAACTGCGACGTGACGTCATCCCCGACGCCGAGCGGGACAGATGGCCCGCGAGAGGGAGACGCGAAGATGCCGTTTGA
This sequence comes from Himalopsyche anomala, assembly GCA_031772345.1. Taxonomy (NCBI): domain Eukaryota; kingdom Metazoa; phylum Arthropoda; class Insecta; order Trichoptera; family Rhyacophilidae; genus Himalopsyche; species Himalopsyche anomala. Next base: position 4,802,163 of record CM062842.1, read on the forward strand.
CACACTACTCCGATAAGTCTTTCTCAAGTTATTTTGTCACTTTTGTTTCACGTCTTTGCTGGGGGTGTCTCGTGTCACAACAAGTGCTCAACAAAATAAATATGTATTATCAATTTTAAGCTGTCAGCTCTCAATTGAGGGAGGCATTTTCAAAGTGAGCTTATTCCACTCATTAACGAAAACGAGATAAGAATGTCGAATTTCAAAGGAGAAAATTATAAACAAATATTTATTGTATTCAAAAAATAACATACATTTGTACCAATTTCACTTTTGTTAAATAAAATAAGGATTATTTTCGCTTTTTATGAGCGCATTTTCAACTGATTAAACTGATTAATTCAAATTTCAAATGAATTCATCATTTGAAAACTTTCTTTAAGAGTGAATAAATGTGCAATTAGTACAAAAGAGTGTTTTATTTTTTTAACCTTTTAGCTGCCGTAGATAATTAATTTTAATTACCTAGCACGCCGGCTATAATTTGCAACTATTAATTAAATTACTTATCGACGAGATATTTCGTCTGTGGCAGCCATTGAGTTAATATACAATACCACCACCTGTTTTGTGTATACAGCCGCTGTTTCATGGCCGCCTTTCATAACGCAATACGGTCAAGAAAAGAAACGATATAAATAATTGAATAAACGTGAGCTTAGAACAAAAGAGTGTTCGGAGAGGACTAGTGACCATTTAATCGCTTTTGCTACTCATTGCTTATAGCAGTGCTTCCCAACCTGGGGTCCGCGGACCCCTGGGGGGTACACAGGTATATCTTCGCTTGGGTACGCGAAAATTTTCATTCTTTTAACATTCTTTGTTCGGAGAAAAAAAAAATCGGGGGTCCGCAGATTATTGTTTTTAGATTTAGAGGTCCGCGGCATGAAAAAGGTTGGGAAGCACTAGATTTTATGATAATTTAAAAGAAATTTACACATCACAAAAATGCATGCATCTGAACAGTAATTTATTGATTGGTTGCCGCCTGTGTGGTCGCGTGGTCAACATCGTTGACTACCGCTACGGAGGGCACGGGTGCGAATCCCAGTACGGACAGTTTTATAAATTGATTTTTTTCAATTGATTGATGAATTTCTGTTCAAAGGCATGGATGTATGTGATGTCTTGAATTCCTCCCTCCTACCCATCCTACCCTATGAACGGGGCGTATCGAGAGCGATTAGCTAACCACTAGTCCTGTCCTAAGTCCTTTCCTTCTATTCCTACTCTCTTTGGAAAAAGAGAGGTTGAGCAACTGAGTAACAAGCAGTTCTCGTAGAAACACTTATGTTGAGATAAACTCTATTATGAGTCAATATTCTCCATATTGGGAGCGGACATGGTAAAAAAAAAAAATTTTAGTTACGAACCGCCACTGATTTTTTAGCACGCATTACAAAATATTATACAACTTAATTCTAGATTCGGCTGTAGAAATGTTTTAATGTGAAAAGAGATTCGAATAACACGGTATATCACGTTTTCAATTCCGAGCGATACGGCGCCAGAAAAAACTTCGGTGATCCAGGGATTGCAATTTCTACTCGCTGGCGACATTCGGGATGAATATAATATATTATTACGAGCTGGAAAAATCTGCGTGACATCACGGGAGACAGTAAGAGATGCGCTTATGTGAATTTTAAATATACATTTTGTGCGAGAAAATAGGTATTGGGTTATATTAGCTATATTCACGTGACGTGAAGGATGACTTGAATGATTTTTTTAATTCAGTGCACAAACAGCTGATGTCATTCGTTTGATGGATTCGGCGGTAACACATTATTCAAACTTAAGAGCTCATTAAACCTTATAATAATAGAGACGTATTAATAATGTTTCTTTTAAATAATTGATAGTATTATTTATTTATTTTTTACCATGTCCGCTCTCAATATGGAGCACATGGACTTCTAATGGAGTTTATCTCAACAGAAGTGTTTCTACGAGAACTTCTTGTTACTCAGTTGCTCAACCTCTCTTTTTCCAAAGAGAGTAGGAATAGAAAGAAACGGCTAGGACACGACTAATGGTTAGCTAATCGCTCTCGATACGCCCCGTTTATAGGATGGGATGGGTGGGAGGGGAGAATTCAAGACATCACATACATCCATACCTTTGAACAGAAATTCATAAATCGATTAAGAAATCAATTTATAAAACTGCCCGTACTGGGATTTGAACCCGTGACCTCCGTAGCGGTAGCCAACAACGTTGACCACTCGACCACACAGGCGGCATTGAATACGTTACAGTAATAAAATAAATATATTCCTTCGTACTTTATTCCACTTTATTTAATATGCCAGGACTGATTTCGCTCATTGCGAGCATTGTCAACTGTCTTTTAAGATTTGATGCCGAATTTTGTTGATAACTATTTAAGTATACGATCACTTTTAGGGTGTTCACTGTCAATACTTGGTGAAAAAGCATTATATTAATAAAAAAATACTCAATATTCCTTTGAACTTGAAAATCATAAAATTATCAATCAGTTATTTACTTTAGTAATGTAGAATTTCACTTTGTTAAAAACTTCACAAATTAGAATTTATTAGTCTTTAATTGTATGTTATATGTGTTAAGCATTTTAATTTTGTGTAATTGTAGAGTCACTTATACTGGTTTTTGTAAATTCTTTTCATTGTTAATTGTTGCTTACACCTTTTATTACAATTTAATTTTGTATAAATAGCACTGTTTATATATTTTTCTTATCAGTTGAAAATGCTCGTAATGAGCGAAACCGGTCTGACCTATTAAATAAAGTGGAATAAAGTACAAAAGGAATATTGTGTTTTTATTAATATAATGCCTTTCAATCAAGTATTGACAGTGAACAGCCTAAAAATGATACGTAACAGTATTGCGAAAAATCCTCAACATAAAACAATCTGCTAACTGTGGTCTTGTTAATAGGACCATGTGGGTCTAGGTTTAATTCCTGGTAACTCAAAAATTATCAAAAACACGGGTATTTGTGATGACAATTCTTAAATAAAAATAATAAAAGATTTTTAGTACTTTTTCCACATAAAATTTATTTGATCAGGACCGGTTTCGCTCCTCGCGAGCAATATCAACTGATAATAAAAATAAATTAAATAGTGCTATTTATACAAGTTAAATTGAAATAAAAAGGTGTCTGCAACTACTAACAATGAAAAGGATTTACAAATTACATTATAATTACACAATTAAAATGCTTAACACCTATATAACATACAATTAAAAAATCATCAATAAATAATAAGTCATATCATTTGCCAAAATGTACTATTTTTTTTTTATTATTTTTATTATAATGCCGTTCCACCAAGTATTGACAGTGAACACCTTAAAAATGTCAATTCTTGTCAAGTTGCTCTCGAGTGACTTACAAAAAATTCTCGTAAAATTTATCTCGTGTGATCTTTCTTTAAGCTCCCAAATATTTAGCGCATTGGCAATACAATATTGAACGATATCAATAATTGCAATATCACTCCATTATTATAGATTAGAGTCGGCCACGTGTTGGGGCCAGGCGCCACATTTTGTCGACTGTCACTTGAAAATTTATTGTTTCTCAAGGAGAGAAACATTGACGAAAATTTTCTGTACATCCCCACCATTAAGATTCATTCCTATCAGTAACGGGAAACCAAAGTTTCCCAAATAGGGTTCCGCGAACGAATTGATTGAATTGGGATTTCTTTCTTTGTTGTAAAAAGGTTAAAATGTCATAGAATTCAGTTTAAAAGCATATTTTTAATTTTTATATATATAGTTATTACTTTAAAAATAGTCTTCGCATTTTGTATTGCTATTAGTATTTAATTGAAATAAAATAATCCTAAAAAAACTACCTGACGACCAAATTTAAATAACCATTGCATCGGCATTGTATTTTTTATATCAAAGATATAAAATCCAAAAGCTAATGTGGGTATATTAAATAAGACTGAAGGTTTTTTGGGCCGCATGAAAATAAACTCTTTTTTATTTTCCTGCAGGAATAATGAGAAAATAAAAAAAGCACAAATTCTCCATATATTTACCGTAAAAGTTTGCTATAAATTTATATTAGTTGGTTTGTGTGTTTTGGTATCTTTTTTTAAAAATAATATTATCTCCTAATGGAGGTATCTCATCAGAAGTTTTTCTACTACAGCTGTTTGTTACTCAGTCATCTAGGGATAGTATAATAACGTCAGAACATGACTAGTGGTTAACAGTGGCGGATTAAGAACTTTGGAGGCCCCAGGCGCCAATAGTTTTTAGAGGCCCTGTTTTTCGAATAACATAAAAGTACTGCAAAACTCTTCCTAGAACAATAATAAATATTAAAAATTGAAATTAAAATATAAGGTTTTATATAATTTATTATATTTTTGAGACCCCTAAGATTTGGAGGCCTCAAGCGCGCGCCTCTTGCGTTTAAGGGTCAATCCGCCACTGGTGGTTAACTAATCGTTCTCACTACGCCCAGTTATTAAAGGATCAAAAGGATAGAAAGTAACTAACGGGACGTAAGTCAGCAACGCTAACCGCTGCGAAATAGACACGAATATTGGTATCTTAAATAAATAATTGAGAAACACTTATATATTTCATCGGAAATAATTTAGCTTACCATCAAGGAGTTGATTTATTTAATTGTTTTGACGTATTTGATTTATTGCTTTGGAATTAGTAATATATTGCTTGCTTGGTGTTGCAGATTAGGAAAAGCAATAATTATCTGTTCTCTAAGGAAAACTTTTGACAGTTTTGAATTATGGTATTTTGCTATAGTCGCGTCTTAGTTTGATCTGATCTGACTTAATTAAATTTGTGTTAAGATAAGAAAAAAGCAAAAATTGATTTAATATTTTGTCACATCGTTATGTTATTACACAAAAATACACGTGGAAAGGCGTTATAAAAATATCGACTGTGGAAAAGAAAAAATAACGTAACCCACACATCAAATTTTACAGGAGGCGCAAAAACGTGTTTTGATGATCTTGGGACATATGAAAATTATGCAATAGACACAAACTCGAAGTGCACGAAGACTTCTAAACTGCTGTTTAATTGACGTAACCTAATAATAATTAAAAAAAAAGGTTTAAGAATAACCTTTTTTAACGCCTATTAGTCTGTTTACAATTTTGACAGGCCCACTTTTTTTCAAACTTAAAAGTTAAATTTAGATACCAATTCAGTATTTGCAGCTTACATCCTTTTGATAGAACGTGTATTAAGTTGTATACATTGTGATTATCGAAAAAAAGCTATTTAAAAAAAACTGTGAGTAACGTCCTTTTTCCTTTCTACAGTCGATATTATAATATTTATATCAGTTGTATACAACCTTTTGGTGTAAGCATACATTTGTTGTTTCGTTCAGCTTTCAAGGTTTCCATATTTTTTGGTAACTAAATCGTCACCGTCGGGTACTATGACGCAGCGGTTAGCGTTGTGGGCTTCCGTGCCGGACTTCACGGGTTCGAGTCTCAGTACGAACAGCATTTTTCTGTTCGAAGGCATGGGTGTTTGTGATGTTGAAAACTCTCTCCCACCCTTTCCTTTATAATTGGTTGTAGCGAGAGCAATAAGCTAATCTGTCCTAGTCTTATGCATCTATCCTTGCTACTTTCTTTAAATAAGAAAGGTCGAGTGGCTGAATAAAAAAACAGTTTTAGTAGAAAAAAAATCTGTTAGAATATGCTCTACATTGGGAGCGGGCATGTAGTAGGGATAGGTAATAATACTTTTTCTTATTGTAATATTACTAACACATTCCAAATCGTATATATTCCTGAAAATATTTTATATTTAACCACTTGAATACCAAGCGTACACAGGTGTCCGGAACATATGCAAGCGAACACGGATGTCCAAGACATTTAAACAATCAAATACTTGGTATTCTAATAGAATATAAGCAATATTTTGATGAATATATGTAGCACTATCTATACTGAGTCAATAAAGGTTTTTAAAATATCAAATTCGAGTGTATATTAGACAAAATTATTTTTCTCAAAAACACGCAGTATCTCTGGGACATATCAATGATTTATTTGCGCGGCATTCAAACGGTTAAAGTACTGTTTCAGTTTTTAACTTTTGATTTGCAATTGATTGTTGATGCCAGTGAATTTCTGATTTTTGATAATACAACGTGCTTTCAGCATTTGTCTCTTAATGTTTTAGCATTATATTTATGAATATTTATTTTGCTAATGTTTTTTGTTTAAAACACAAGCTACTTTAATACAAAATAGTAATAAATATTATCAATCTTGCTTCATAAATACGGATTCAATTTAGAAACACGACAGTGGATTAAAAATAATGAGAAAACCTTTCTACCTTAGTCTATCATATTATCGTAATTGGTTTAAGTCTGAACTTTGGTTTTATGGAGATTATATTATCTTCAGCAGTGGCGTATCTTTGTGAAGGGACTAGTCGCAAAACATTTGTAATAATAATTATAGTAAATGAGAAACCGTCTTTTATACACACAACCAAGAGCTCGAGTACTGGAATGAAAAGATACGAACAAAAATTTTGCGGATTTAAGGATATGTGTTGAAACTGTGTATCAAGAAGTTCACGTAGAAAACTTCCGTTGAGATCAACTCTATTGGAAGAAAGAGAAATAGAGCATGAGTTTTTCTCTCTGAAAAATATGAAAAGCACCAGTCAGTCAGTCGGAAGACATATGGTGTTACCGTGAACTGGCTTCACTCTGGATTGCTCTCATGTGAATGATCACACCCTTCTAAAAGGTAAAGTAATAACCAACACATCAGCAAAAAAATAGTATCAAAGAGCTTTAACCCTAATGCACCTTAACACTTTATTTTCCATTAATATGATAAAAATAAATGTTTTTTTTTATATTGCTAGAAAACGAGTCACATTTGTAGGGTGTTTCAGGTAGACCCACCAATCCAATTTTGTGAATACAAAATCCCAGGATTGCGAAAGTAATAATCCCGGGATTTTGGGATTGAGAAAATTGGAGAAATTTGTGCCCGGTCTAAACAAAAGAATGTCCCAAATTTTGTCCCAGGATTTCATAATCTCCAAACGAAAATTTCTCTACCCCACATCCAGAACTTATACACAATCTTATGTTGAATGTTCAATCCCGGGATAACGGGATTAGAAAAATTGCCAATCCCGAAATCTTGGAATCACAAAAGAGTCCGAAATCGGATGGCCTAGTTTCAATATACTATTTCCCTTTTCACAAACATGTAACAAAATAAAAATGCTATGTAGTAAAATGTTAAATAAATAATGACGGGTGCCACTGTTAGGTCGTTTGGTAGATTGGTACCGCTGATCTAAATATAAAACACGGCTTATTCATTCTGATCAGCTATCGACATCTAAGGGTGAAAAAAATAGCCTGGTTTTCGAATCATAACAAGGGGAGCATAAAATTAAAGTGAGGAAAACAACGTAAAAGAAAAACGAATCTGTAAGTATACAAATCAATTCTCGCGTTATATAATAAAATATAATAAAAAAATTCCCGATAGAGTTAGTCTAAAGATGTTAATTAATTTCTATTCGACTGTGGTTCCGATTGAATACTTTTATACAAACTAAACTCTTAATTTACACGGTAGATACCATTAAAAACCGTGTATAAAAAAGTGATAGAATTTATGGAAAATTTAGATTAGTTAAATAAATAAAAAGAAACAATTAATTTTGCAATACAGTATTCTAATATAACAATTTGTAAGTGTGTATATTAAGACATTATTTTTTTTTAACCATGTCCGCTCTCAATGTGGAGCATATGGACTCATAATGGAGTTTATCTCAACATAAGTGTTTCTACGAGAACAGCTTGTTACTCAGTTGCTCAACCTCTCTTTTTCCAAAGAGAGTAGGGATAGAAGGATAGAGGTAGGACAGAAATATTAGTAAGCTAATCGCTTTCGATACGCCCCGTTAATAGGATATGATGGGTGGGAAAGGGGAATTTAAGACATCACATACATCCATGCCTTCGAACAGAAATTCATAAATCGATTGAAAAATCAATTTATAAAACTGTCCGTACCGGGATTTGAACCCGTGCCCTCCGTAACCGAAGTTAACAACGCTGAACACTCGGCCACACAGGTGGCAACTCTAAAATATATATAAAAAATTAGTCTTCGCGGGCCAACAATGCTCTGCGGAATACCGGTTAAGAAACTATGATATATATGACACAACTATTGAAAAATCCATTTTTTTTAAAAACAAACCTTAATATAATACGTGTCGAAAATTCATAACAATCTGACGTTTATTTCACAACTTAAAGTGGTTTAAGTGACGCTACTTTTGAAAATTTCAAAACAATGAAAAAATATGAATTTCTTGTGTTTAATAAATCATTGCTTTTTGATGAAAAAAAATACCGTTCAAGCAAAGCAATGGGTTGAAAAGTGTTATTCGGACTCTACTCTGCTGTTAGTACAAATGAGTATTTTATTTTTTGTATATTATGTTAAATTCTGCCGCCTGTGTGGTCGAGTGGTCAACGTCGTTGGCTTCAGTTACGAAGGGAACGGGTTCAAATCCCGGTGCGGACAGTTTTATAAATTGATTTTTCGATTGATTTATTAATTTGTGTTTGTAGGCATGGATGTATGTGATGTCTTCAATTCCCCACTCCCATCCATCCTATCCTTCGAACGGGCGTATCAAGAGCGATTAGCTTACCACTAGTTTTGTCCTAGCCCTATCCTTCTATTCATACTCTCTTCGGAAAAAGAGAGGTTGAGCAACTGAGTAACAAGCAGTTAAAAGCAGAAAAACTTCTGTTGAGATAATCTCCATTAGGGGTCCATATGCTCCACATTGGGAGCGGACATGGTTAAAAAAATAAATAAATCATTGCTTTTTGATGAGAAAAAATACCGTTCAAGCAAAGCAATGGTTTGACAAGTGTTATCCGGACTCTACTGTGCTGTTAGTACAAATGAGTATTTTTTTTTTTTTAATATTACGTTAAATTCTTTATCCATATTTAATTATTTTGCACTATTTGCTTTGATATATTAAGGATTAATTAATTTAATATAAAGGATAATTCTAGTATATTAAGATAAATAGAGGAAACACTATCCACACATAAAGTATTAATATAAAAAATATAAATCCAACGTCCAAGGATATTTGACACAAGTATTTTGTGCCTCGGAAATATTATTACAAACAGAATGAAAGCTGAACATAAGCCTATATGAGCCAATCATTGAATCAAAACACTGCACGTACAGAGTGGTTGAACTCTGCTAGACACAGAAATATTAATATAATATAATTCCATATTTTTATTTATATAAGCTAACTGTAACATTTACAGAGTGAAAAAAATTGATATGTATTTCGCTGTATGTCCTCATTATAAGTATGTTTAAAATTAGCTATATATACTGGCTTAGAAGACATTAATTGATATTTCTAATAATTTATTTTTTAAATCCATATCCGCTAACAATGCGGAGCATATCTTCCTAATAGAGATATATCAATAGATTTTTTTCTACGAGAAATTTTCGTTATTCGAGCTCTCTTTTTTTCAAAGAAAGTAATGATAGAAGGATATGACTAGAACAAAACTACTGGTTAGCTAATCGCTCTAACTATGCCCGTTTTTAAGATAGAATGTGTTAAGGAAGGAGGGGAATTCAAGACATCATAAGCATCCATTCCGTCCGACAGAAATCTATAATCACTTTTAAGGTGTTTACTGTCAATACTTGGTGGAATGGAATTAATAAAAATAATAAATCATTTTTATTAATTTTTCCACATGAAATTTATTGGATCAGGACCGGTTTCGCTCATTGTGAGTATTGTCAACTGATAAGAAATACAATGAAACAGTAATATTTGTACAAAAGTTAAGTAAGTAAAACAAGGTATGACAAACAATTGGTATTACAACTAAGCAAACAAATTGTAGCGAAATACAAGAAAAATAAACTATAAATAAAAAGTTGAAGACTTCTTAGCAATGCAAAATATTACAATACTTAACTTTTGTATAAATATCACTGTTTCATTGTATTTCTTATCAGTTGACAATGCTCACAATGAGCGAAACCGATCCTGATCCAATATATTTTATGTGGAAAAAGTACTAAAAATGTTTTTTATTTAGAAATCTATAAATCGATTAAAAATCAATCTATAAAAACTGAAAAACAAGATTATGATTTTTCAATATATTTAACTATTACTGTTCGTCGCCATGGATGTTTGTGATGTCTATCTCACCTTTCTAATCTTAAAATAAAAGGACGTAGAAAAAGCGATTAGCTCACACCTAACCCTGCCCTAACTCTATCATTTTTATCTATACTCTCTTCGAAAAAAAAGAGGCGTAACTAGTAACAAGCAGTTTTTGTAGAAAATTTCTTTTATAATATCTCCATTAGGAAGCAATTTGCTCCACATTAGGAGTAGACATGGATAAAAAAAAGTAACATAAAATATCAATGCTAGAAGCTTTATCCTAAAAGGTGAAGTTTTCTATTTGCTGTTTACAGTCAGAACTATCAATCTGTTACTTACAAAGTTCTGTCAGAAACATAAATTGTTTATGGAAACTATTTATTCAAAAAGACCATTTGTTTTAAGCTGAATAATATATTTTTCGTGCAGTGTACTTTTTTAAAGTATTTTTTATCTAAGCTTTAGTTAAGTCATACTCCTGAATTTGGGGATCGGACGATAACCGGTACTTTCAACGTGGTATAATTGTTGGCGAAAGCATAGTTTTTGTATGTTTAATAAATTTTAAAATCATCATATATATTCCTAAAAACAAGTTCCATTTGGAGAATTATTCAAGTTTATTCATTCTGATTTATTTAATAAGTAAGTATGCATTTGATTGTTCATGTCGATAAATTTCCGATTGTTTTATAATACGAAAAAATCCTCCCGGTAATGGACTTACAGTTAATTTTTTTACAAAGTTATCTAAGAAGCCTTTGAAAAATCTGTTGTAATTATATTTAAATATATTTCGTTCACCTTGTACTACGAAATTTCTGTTTTCCGACTTCAAAAACATGATCTTCTCAGTCCGCCATTCAATAAACACAAATCTACGTTGTCCATGCTAGCTTCATCGCTGTATGTGATTCGCTGTTTCTTTTTGAGAAAATTGGAAACGTCACTTTGCGGTTTTGGGCTCAAATCTCCTGCATTTATTTCGAGCGAGAGAAACCTTCGATTTGTTGAGGTTTGGCGTATGTTTTTTTGAGGGGCTTAAGATCTCTTTTCAAGATTATAAAGGTAGGCACAATTTATGTTTGAACATATATTGTTATGTTCTCGACGGTGAAAATACCTTGTGATGCATATTGAAGCCCTTCTCGCTTCCGTTGTATTGTACATATATTCCTGGATACGTTATCAATTTGTAAACTATATATATTAATAAAATAAATAAAAATACAAGAACACGACGTAATGAATAAACTTATTGACTGTTTTTTTTTACAATAATTTATATGAAGATCTTAGATTATATAATAATGGCATTTTTTATACAATAATCGTTTATTAAAAAAGTGTTTGGCAACCGAGAGATTAAAAATTACATTCCAGGCGTTGTCATAAGTTTGCATCAAGGAAAAAATGATATCGACTGTGGAAAACAAAAAGCACATAACCCACTGTTTTTTCAAAACTGTTTTTTTTCGATAATCACAATGTATTAAACTTGATAAAGGTTCTATCAAAAGGATGTAAACTATAATTGCCGAATTAGTATCTAAATTTAGCTTTTAAGTTTGAAAAAAGATGATCTAGTGAAAATTGAAACCAAGAAATAAGACTGAAAAAAAATAATTTCCTAGACAATTTAAAGTACGCTCAATCCTTTTTTATACAGAGCATATGTACGTTCCATGTAAAACAGCCTTAAAATCGTGTAAAAAAGATCAAGTGAATAATAGGTTCCATTGTATTATTTTGACCGTGTTATTTCGAAAATAAATAAGCCATGCAAAAAAGGATTACGAGTAAACTTGCTTATTAAAAATCGTTTCATTGTGAAATATGTATGTTTCGTTTATATGCAAGTTAATACAATCGTGGTCTAATATTTGTGAGCCTGTTTCTATGAACCGATTTATTCTCCTTCATTGAAGAAAAAGCTTGCTTACATTTGTTTAATAAATGTTTTGCGTGAAAAAAATATGTTTGAGAAAGAGATTTAACGGCCGCCATAAAATACAAAAAGGGCCGCGGTTTGTGCATCACTATCTTAGAGGTAGCATTGAATAGGACAAGGAAAAAAATCTGCTTATGCCTGGATGGATTGGAGAATATATAAAGGTTGGGGAAAAGTCTGCGGACCACTGGTTTATTAAAAATATTTATTAACAATGGCGGAATTTTGTGGGTTACATCTTTTGTAACAGAAACGGTCGATAAATCTTAATCCCACCCGTCGAACGCTTATGTAAAATAAACTTTGTTATTCAAGATAATCAGTAAATTACTATGCAATATTTAAAAAAATATATACGATTTCAGTCGATTGCGTGCTAACGAAACAAATGGCCTAAGCTCTTGTATATAAATATATTATAAATGGGACAAAACAAAATGGTCGATTGTTAGGGGTTTTTCCAGAAATATAATACAATTAGTCACAAAAATAAATATCTAAAAAAAGCTCGCAGATTATTCAAAAACAAAATGGATACACGCAGAGTTGTTTGTTGTTGAAATATTTAAATAATTTTTTCTACTCTATTTTTGAGTCGTTTTTTGACTTCCATAAACTTTTCCGGTTTTAAGCTCAAGAAATGCGACCCCAATACCCACATTTTCTTAAATATCTATTTTAATATGGGTCATACAATGTTTATAATTAAGGTATTCTTATATCATAGTTTTTTGGACTTTTTGTAGTTTATATAAATACGCGATAACGCAATAACGAGATAAGCGATCGTTCGTAAGATAGATGGGCTAAACGCGTCAGTTGCAATGTCATATGTGTGCTGGGATGACTTCGTTTTTACGCGCAACTTAAAATATGATTATTTATTAAAAAAACCACGGATTTTTATAAAAAAAATGTATGAGGAATGATGCAGAGAGATATTTTAAAGCCCTTAGACTATTTTTTTTTTTTTAATTCATAAGAATAAGGCCAATAATGAGGAAACCACTGGGGTCCCTAAACGACCCCCATCGGCAGAGTGGTATCTAGTTTCTAGTTTCCAAGCCGCGAGAGTTAATTGTTGTTTTCGGCAAAACGATGTTGTGTCCAATTTATTGCCTCCAACAGAACTTTTTCTACAAGAACTCTTTACTACTTAGTCTTTCACTTCTTCTTTTCCATTGAGAGTAATAGTAATAGAAGAATTAAGCTAGTACAGAAATAATGGTTAACCAATCGCTCTCGTTACTAACGAATCGGTGGAAGGGAATTTTTAGACATCACAAACACTTATTCCTTCGAACAAAAATCGATAATTGAAAAAATGCTGTTTTTATTGGGGCATGTAAACCAAAAACAATAACCCCTGCATCATAGGATCCGACACAATATAAAATGGTTTTTAAAGAATATAATATTTTATTTTGAGGCTCTCATGAATAGAGGCCTCAAGCGAGCGCCTCTTGCGCTTATGGAGTAATCCGCTGAGTGAATCACATATGCCGCAGAATATTTCGTTTGTGATATCATCGTATTTTGGCAGAATGTTAGAATTTATTCTACGAAAAGAATTTCGACTATTAGCAATTAATTTCGGTCTCATCATCGTAAGGTTAAGGTCCGCAGAAGACGTTGCCAAGTCTGACTGTCCTTGGTGTAGGGTTTCCAAGGACGCATGTCAGCTCAGGAGAATTTTGGAGCCAAGCCATCTGGGACGAGATGCTGTATAATAACACACTTAAGAAAATAAAATCTTTGTAAGTGTTTATTTAATTTTCGTTTCATAACGCGGGCAGTCAGTGAGATTTGGCTGAAGGAGCAGCTGTGATTTTGATTCTGCGATCAGAATTAAAACACACAGTAGATTTTTTCAAACATGTTCATCTTTCATTATTAGGGGGTTCACTGTCAATACTTGGAGGAAAGACATTTTTTTTATCCATGTCATTTCCCAATGTGGAGCATGTTTTATTAAAATAAACTGTTTTTGAATTATTTTGATTCTGTACTATTCCATAAGTTTTGTCGATAACGACCCGGGTTTTATCTTTCGGCATCTTCAGGTTTTATCAGGTGCACGAATGCACTTGAACTTACAGAATAATTCAACAAATTTGATATTGAAGTTCCATCAAGCACCTTCAGTCGATGTTGTAAATTATAAAACTGTTTTTTACTCAGTCGCTCAACCTCTCTTTTTCCAAAGAGAGTAGTGGGGATATAAGGGTATAGGGGCAAGGGTTAGGCTAGGGCAGGACTAGTGGTTAACTAATCGCTCTTGCTGCACCCAGTCATTTAAGGATCGAAAGGATGGGAAAAGTTTTTTAAACTTCACAAAGACACATACCCTCGAAAATAAATCAAGATTGAAAAAATGCTGTTCATACTGACGAAAGAATTTGGTAACTGGAAAAAAAAACGTGATTCTTTGGTATTTTTTTTAAATCCATGTCCGCTCCCAATGTGGAGCATATGGCCTCCTAATGGAGATATCTCAATAAAAGTTTTTCAACGAGACTTTTTTTTTACTCAGTTGCTCAACCTCACTTTTTTCAAGGTGAGTAGTAGGGAAAGAAGGATAAGGCTAAAACAGGACTAGTGGTAGGCTAATCGCTATTGCTACACTCATTAATTCAAGAATCAGAAGGATGGGCTATTTAAAAAAAAAGAGATGTTGATGGACTGAATAACTAACCAGGGACGCCCGAAGGCATAGGCAAGTAGGTAGTCGCCTAGGGGCGGCAAGTCCTAGGGAGCGGTTAATAATCACAGATTTTTTAAATGACTAAATATTTTTGACACGAATTTGATTTAGAATAAATATGATGCCTTTGTTCAAATGTCTTTGATTAACAAAATACCAAATCAAGATTTGATACTCATATTATTTAAGTGCATTTAAAATTTACATTATTTTTTGTGATGTGTAATGAAGGTAATAGATATTTTTTAATAATTATTGAACAATAATGTGGGCATTTGGATCATATTTCTTTGTGAGGATCTGTATCGATAAGGTACATACTATGAATCACTTGAAAGCAAAACGGAATAAGTGACAAAAGTTTGTTTGAGTATGTGCAAGTGAGTAGAGGATTCGAACTTCTATATGTGTATAATTTATTCCTAGAATAATGGGAAGGAATGAAAGAAAATGGGCGCTATTTTAGGGATCTGTTTAGGGGCGGCACATAGCCTAGAAACGTCACTGTAACTAACTAACAGTTTTCGTAGAAAAATTCTGTTGAGAAACTTTCAATAGGAGACCAAACGCTGTACACTAGGAGTGGACATGGATGAGGAAACATCATTCAAATTGTTTTTATATTAGTGGTTTTTAGTTTTGAATAAATAAGTTGATAAAAACTTCTTTAAAAAAAATCCATCATTATTATATAATACTTTTAAATATACATAGCTTTTGCTTTAGAATCGTTTGTCAATTCAATTCGACCAAATTCACAATGAGAAATTTCATTTCTTAATCTAAGTGCAAAGTGCTAAAGTGTTTTGCCATTTGAATTTTAAATCAATGGGAGCATTTATATAACGTTTAACTTAAAAACACTTCATCTAGATTTCACAAAATTCACTTAGTAACCACAGATAAAATATGATTAATTATACTCTACTGACAAAGTATTAGACTTCCTTTTGAGCATGTCATTAGTGAAAATTTTTTCAAAATATCTGACGAAATTCCGTCTTCTTTTCATGTAAAACAAATACGTTTTTAATATACAACTAACGCTAAAAACATAGTTTGATATCGGCTCTCTGAGTCGAAATTAACCGCTTGAATACCGCGCAAATAAATCATTAATATGTCCCAGAGATACTGCGTGTTTTTGAGAAAAATAGTTTTGCCTAATATACACTCGAATTCAATATTTTAAAAACCTATATTGAATCAGTATAGATAGCACTACAGATATTCATCAACATATTGCTTATATTCCATTAGAATACCAAGTATTTGATTATTTAAGTGTCTTGGACATCCGTGTTCGCTTGCATATCCTCAACAAAATGAAACTACTTTTTAAAAATTCTCCAAATTTTAAATGGATTTATAATTGACATCATTTGCCACATTAATGATTTTTTAATTGTATGTTATAGGTATTAAGCATTTAATTTTGTGTGATAATAATAGATTGTAATAATAGATGATAATAATAGATTATGATAGATTGTAAATCCTTTTCATTGTTAATAGTTGTTTACACCTTTATTTCAATTTAAATTTGTATAAATAGCACTGTTTATATATTTTTCTTATCAGTTGATAATGCTCGCGATGAGTGAAACCGATCTTAGTCAAATAAATTTTATGTGGAAAAAGTAATAAAAATCTTTTTTATTATTAATATAATGCCTTTCCACCAAGTATTGACAGTGAACACCTTAAAAATGATAAATTAATTCCTATTTAAGAAATCTGATAAACTTTCGGTAATTAATAGTTACACCGCCTGTATTAAGGTAAAAGGCATCAACCCTCAATTATTTGAAAAGTGGTTTTATTTGATAATCATAATATAAACAACTAAATACACCATCTGCCAAAAGGATTTAAGCCGCAAATGCCGAATAAGTGTCAGTAAATTGTCATGTAAATTCAGAAGAAGTGCATGTGAAAATTGCAACCACAAAAATAACCTTCAAAAAAGGTTTCTGTATACAAATTATTTATTTTATTATACATTGAGTTAGTAAAACACCAGTTAAAAAGTCTTTTTGCACTTTAATGTTGTGTTTATTTAATAATTTGACTTAAGCACAAAATCGTTAAAAACGTTTTTCATCTCTCTTGTAAAATTGTTTTGTGTGGGTTGATTCCTTTTACCCTTACTTCAGTCGATATATGTATATATTATTTTTTAAATTTGATATCGTCCGGCATGCTTTAGTTTTGAACAGTCTTTCAAGACTCTGTGATAACGTTTTCGTTGGCGCCTAGTGTCTCGAGTGTCGGTCTCTAGCTCGTTGTGTGCGTTTTTCCTTTGCAACCGGTCGATACTAAGCTCGGTGTCAAGTTTTGCTTTAAGATTTTCCACCCGAACGAAAATGACGTCTGTAGGAAATCGATGAAAGTTCTCAGAACTTTCACAGCGAGCTTTTACACACCGAGAAATATCTATTTCAATGAAATTATATAAATCGAGAATCTATACAGATTTGTGATCAAAGTGTCAATTTTTTATTGCTGTTGTGTTGCCAATCTTACAGGCCATTGATCAAAGCTTTCGGGTTTAGACAACTTAACTGAAATATTTATAAAACTGTGTGCAAAGGTATGGAGGTATCGAAAGCGATAAGCTCAATCACAGTCCTGTTCTAACCCCATCATTCTATCATCACAAGGCTATTCAGAGGCATCTGCAGCTCGTGACCCAGCCAATTCCAACTAGGGTATCAAATCTCGGGATCCTATCCAATTCTGTGATTCCGAAATCCCAGGATTGTGACAGTAATAATTCCAGAATTTTTGAATTGATAAAATTGGAGAAAATTAAGCTTGGAAGAGATAAAAAAAGGGTCTTGTGCTGATCATTTTGGGAAATCCAGTTTTTTGAATTCGGCATGAAATTGTTTGAAAAATGCCAGGATTACAAAATCGCCGAGCAAAAATTTTCTCAATCTCGAATCCCAATTTATACACGATTTTATGTTGAACGTTCAAACCCAGTATACCGGGATTGTAAAAATTGTCAATCCAGAAATTCTTGGATCACAAAAAGGCTCCGGAATTGCACTAATTCCAACGTCTCTTACTAACCACTGATGTGACAGACCGCTGTCTTGTACGTTCCCTAATCTCCGAACCAAAACCAAACCACCTCACCCCAATTATCCGACGAGCGCATCTGTTATCGAAGCTCAGTATACGTAGTTTTTGTCAGGTGTCATGATTCGTTACCGTAACGCAACATTTTTTGTGATTATTGTTTCTTCTTTAGTTACACAATACACACATTAAATTTAAACATGGTTCTGACGATAGCGTAAGACGAAGTGAGGGTATTACTTGCAATCCTGGATCGTTCCGAAATTGTTGAAACATGAACCATGAATGTAATTTAGAAGATAACAATAAATTTTGAAAGTATTTTTATAAATCAGTCTCAAACATGGATTTGCAACGAACAAAATATCATTCCAAAGTAATGTAAGTCTAAAAATACTTTTAAAATGTACTTTGTTTTTCAAAATGAATTTCGTTACATTTTCTAACTATTTTGAAATAAGCCGTGTTGGCAAATATTAAAAAAAAATGCCAAATGTCCGCTCCAAATGTGGAGCATATGGACTCCTAATGAAGTTTATCTCAACAGAAATGCTTCTACGAGAACTGCTTGTTACTCATTTACTCGACATCTTTTTTTAAGAGAGTAGAGATAGAAGGATAGGGCTAGGACAGGACTAGTGGTAAGCTAATCGCTCTCGATACGCCCCGTTCGTTGGGTATGATGCGTGGGAGGGGGGAATTCAAGACATCACATGCATCCATGCCTTCGAACAGAACTTCATAAATCGATTGAAAAATCAATTTATAAAATTTTCCGTACTGGGATTCGAGCCCGTGACCTCCAAAGACGACGCCAACGACGTTGACCACTCGACCACACAGGCGGCAAATATTCATCAACTAAATAATAATAAAAAAATGTGGAAATAAATACAGAACTACTTCGACCCTATAATAATGGCATTTGATCAATGCACCCCTTGTATATCCAGGGGCGGCTATATTCCATGATATACTATTCAAAAATAATATTTATACCACTCCCTCATTTTAAATTCAATAAAATAAAATTTTAAATAAAATAAAATATTTGTTGTAGACAATTAATACATGAAGAATTTAAAATGAGTGAATGGTATAAATGTTGTGTTTGAATAATATTTCATGAAATATATCCACCCTTGCATAAACAAGGGGTGCATTGATCGAATGCCACATTGACCGGCCGCCACTGCTACCAAGTCAGTATCCAATGCCAATTCAATCGACAATACGAGAGTATTGTATTTTTTTACCAAATCTACATATTTATATTGTAACGAACTTAAAAAGAATTATTTCCGTTGTTGTTTTGTTTTTAATTTAAAAATCCGACAGACCAGCCTAGTTCACTAAACTTTCAGCCGGATACAAATGATTATTGGCGCCAGTGGAATTTCGATCATTCGTACGCTTTTTGTATATTTATCGACCCCTGACACGTTATCCCATCGGGAATGCGTTGGAAATTTGATCGTAAATCATCATTTTGTTTATAACTACCGGCATAGTCGAATGGTAACGCAATTCGCGTTTGTTGTGTGATACAAAAAAGGGCTCCCCGGACGGCCATATTATTTTGTTTCACATGAAGACAGTGTTGACCGGGTAGGGCTCCCAATCCTGAGATGCAAAAAACAAAAAGGAATTGTATTTTTTCTTAAAGGTGAGTGTAGCGGTCTACAGTGACATCTACAATTAGGACTAATTATAAAATTTACAAACATTCGTGTAATCGATAAAATCTAGCTTAATATAAAATTTGAATTATTTTGATTCTGTACTCCTCCATAAGTTTTGTTGATAACGACCCGAGTTTCGCCTTTGCTGGTCGTCAGTTCAAGTGCATTCGTGCACTTGATAAAACTTAAAAATGCCAAAGGCGAAACCCAGGTCGTTATCGACAAAACTTATGGAAGAGTACAGAATCAAAATTATTTAAATTTGATATTAAAGTTTCATCAAGCACCTTCAGTCGAAGTTCTAAATTATAGCGTAACTCACGCGGCTCGAAGACTAGAAAAATACTTCTCTGCCGATGGGGGTCGTTTAGGGACCCCAGTGGTTTTCAAATTATTGACCTTATTCTTATGAATTTCAAAAAAAAAAATAGTCTAAGGGCTTTAAAATATCTCTCTGCATCATTCCTCATACATTTTTTTTTATAAAAATCCGTGATTTTTTAATAAATAATCATATTTTAAGTTGCGCGTAAAAAAGACGTCATTCCAGTAAAAATATTAATTTGCAACTGACGCGTTCAGCCTAGTTATCTTACGAACGATCGCTGATAAGCAGGCGCTTATCTCGTTATCGCATTATCGCGTATTTATATAAACTACAAAAGGTCCAAAAAACTATGATATAAGAATACGTTAATTATAAACATTGTATCACCCATATTAAAGTAGATATTTAAGAAAATGTGGGTATTGGGGTCGCATTTCTTGAGCTTAGAACCGGAAAAGTTAATATATTTTTTAAAAATATACCAGTTGAGTAAAGCATTCTTAATTATTCTATTCCAATCAAATTTATCTGTAAAAAATGAACAGGGACCCCGTGGCGTGCTTAAGCAGTAATCTCCTATTTGTGTAGTATAAATTTGTGTAAGAAGCATATGATCCCCCAATAGATGGACTTTAAACAGAAGATTTTTCTATGATAAGTTTTTGTTACTCAGTTTCTTAATCCCTCTTTTATTGAAAATAGTAGAGATAAATCGATAAGGCTAGGAGAATACTAGCAAGAGGGAAACTTTAGACATCACAAATATCAATGTCTGAGATCCGTCTCGGTAGCCAACGACGTTGACCGCTTCGCCTTCGTCTTATAGCTGTAATGCCAGATATATTTTTTTGTATTCAAATAAAGATTTTTCAAAGAAAATACAAACATAAAATGAGGGTAAATTCTTGATCCTGGGATATCGGAATTGAAAACACGTGAATACCAAAATCTCGGAACCACAAAAAATGTCTGAGATTGCTTGCCTGGTACGAGATATTAAAGCCTTCTTCTGTTTATATGCTACACATCGGATGCGAGCATTGTTGGGCTAAGACTTAATTACTTCAAAGTTTACTTTTCAACCCCTCTGCCTAACCATAATATACACCCTTATCCAGTGGCTTAGTTACTTCGCAGAATGTTGCATGTTTAGCTTCTTTGCATTGGAATTCAGTCGATATTCGTGAAAATAGTAAATCGATCATTTAATACAGCCAAGTTCCAAGCGGCGCCCACGTTATGCATTAACCATGAACGTGGCGTCTGAGGAGCGAACAAGTCGTCGTAAGTTGTGGGCCAGGAGCGGGAAACATTTTTCATAAATGGCTAGATTGTAAAAAAAGTATAATTATATCATACTACTCTCTTTGGAAAAAAGAGAGGTTGAGCGACTGAGTACCAAAGAGTTCTCGTGGAAAAACTTCTGTTGAGATAACTCTATTAGGAGGACATGTTGGGTCTAGGGTATCCAATCCCGGAGCTTTTTTGTGATCCCGTAATTTCGGAATTGACTAATTTTCAATCCCGGGATTAGGCACTCAACGTGAGAACGTGCATAATTTGTGAAAAGTTCTGGTGCCGAAATTTTTCATTACTTCCAATTTCAAAAACCCACAAATTTGCCGACAAAATGTCACCGTGACTCGTTTTTTTTTTGTTTTTTAGCTCTTCCAAGAATTTGAAAATCTCAAAACCCAGGAATTTACCGATATGCCCAAAATACCAACGTGACTCCAAAATCCTATAAATTTTCGGGGTTTGCTAAAAATTTCTCAATCCCGAAATCCCGGGATCGCGACTATATCAATCCCGAGATTTCGGGATCACAAAATTGGATGGAATCCCGGGATTACGGATTTTGGGATTCCGAGATTGGAAAGCCTAGTTGGGTCATATGGCGCAGCGGTTAGCGTTGTTGGCTTATATGCCAGATCTCACGAGTTTTTTCCGATCGATTTATCAATTTCTGTTCAAAGGCATAGGTGTTTGTGATGTCTTATACTATAGTTTTGGGCAGTATGTCCAGAAATTGTCCACTATAATTGTTAACCATTTCTTTTTACAATATTATGTTATTATTTATAATTATTTTGTAATGTAAATAAAAGATAAATTACACAAAATTGTAACTAATTGATTAATGTATTGTTGATTATTTCTGTAACAATCAAGACCAGTCCTGTCCAATGCTCCCTCTAACACAAGAGGTTAGCTGCGCGGAAATTTCAAAGACTGCGCGGGCCGATTAAATATTAATTGAATAACTGTCTTGTAGTTTGCGCCAACCCGGAATGAGTGTGCGGGGGCTTCCCAACTGCTGCGCGGCCGCGCGCGCGCGCAGCTTAGAAGGAAAGTTGACACCTGATTGATAATAAATAATGTGGAGTTAATACAAGAAGGAAATTATTTATTCGCTTTTTTGTTGAAAAAATAATTTATCTTCAACGTCTATCATCACAGTGTTTTTGTGACGCATTCATAAAATGAACACGGAACCTAATTCGGCACGCGTACCGTAGTTTTCCAATGCCTACACGTAGAGCGCGGCAGGACTTCCTCAATACGCAGAATAATCAATGAGAAAATGACTGAAATCTTTTGCGATAAAGATAAAGATGTTTCTTACTAATATCAGGGTAGGTTTTATTGCTTTGCTCATCGATGACGTTATAGTTAAATTAGTTTTCATCTAAAATACAAGTTGAATATTTATTTTTCTAATAATAAAGTGGAATGAAGTACAAAGGAATATTGTGTTTTTATTAACTCCAATAATAGTTCATAATATGCTCCCCATTAAGATTGAGCACAGTTAACTCTCGCGGCTCGGAGACTAGAAAAATACTTCTCTGCCGATGGGGGTCGTTTAGGGACCCTAGTGGTTTCCTCATTATTGGCCTTATTCTTATGAATTTCAAATAAAAAAATAGTCTAAAGGCCTTAAAATATCTCTCTGCATCATTCCTCATACATTTTTTTTATATAAAAATCCGTGTTTTTTTAATAAATAATCATATTTTAAGTTGCGAGTAAAAAAGACGTCATTCCAGTGCAAATATTAATTTGCTACTGACGCTTTCAGCGGCGTTCAGCCCAGTTATCTTACGAACGATCGCTGATAAGCGGGCGCTTATCTCGTTATCGCATTATCGTATTTATATAAACTACAAAAGGTTCAAAAAACTATGATATAAAAATACCTTAATTATAAACATTGTATCACCCATATTAAAATAGGTTTTTAAGAAAATGTGGGTATTGGGGTCGCATTTCTTGAGCATAGAACCGGAAAAGTTAAAAGATGATAACTTGTGTCTGGAGAGAAAGTCCCGTCAATCATAAATTCCACGGTGACACATAGTTATTTTATATTGTTTTACATCCCGGAAATCATGGTAGTATCCCGGTATTGTTAACCCTTGCCGTGCCCAAAGGTCCTCATCAATTCCGCCAAACAAAGCAAACGCGGGCCTTTAATATGTGCCTGTCAAAATAATAATATAATCTTGCGTGTTGGTATATTCTTGGAATCGTCATTGTAGGTCAAGTCTAGATAGATGCTGTGATGCGACCCGGCCCAGAGTATTTTCAGTGATGCTTTCAAATTTAATACATACCTACGCAAGCCGTCTTATGACATATGGCAACATTAATTATATCGAGTAGAATCTCGATACGACAGGCCAAGATATAATATTTTAAGAATTTTTCGATAGCTATAATGGTTCAGTGATCTTTCCGTTTAAGATTCTTCTATCCGTACATAGAAAATTCCGGACACTATACTGTATATTTAAAAAAAAATTGGGATCTTATACAGGGGTGGGCTGGAAGGAGCTCGCAGGAGCTCGCGCGAGCCCCTTGTTAAATATTACTCAGGCCGGCGACCCCCTTGTTAAATTAAGAAAAACAATATTCTCAAATCTTTGCGTTATATAATCTATAAATATGCAATATAATTTAATTATATAAGTAATAATGTATATCATGTAACAACGTATAACAATCGATAGCTTTAATGATTATTGCGTATAATTTCGCATGAGTGATAAAAAATTCACACTTTCCCCAGAATATCAGAGAAGATTAAGCGAGCCCCTTGTTACTGTATTGGCAGCCCACCGCTGGTCTTATGGCGTTGTGGACTTCCACGCCA
Source organism: Himalopsyche anomala (assembly GCA_031772345.1). Taxonomy (NCBI): domain Eukaryota; kingdom Metazoa; phylum Arthropoda; class Insecta; order Trichoptera; family Rhyacophilidae; genus Himalopsyche; species Himalopsyche anomala. The sequence goes on from CM062842.1 coordinate 4,826,310, forward strand.
TATCTCACGGGTTCGATTCCCAGTACGAACAGCATTTTTTGATCGATTTATCGATTTCTGTTCGAAGGCACGGGTGTTTTTTTATGTGTAAAAGTTCCCTCCTACCATTTCCTATCTTTAAATACTAGGCGTAGTGATGGTGATTAGTTAACCATTAGTACTGTCCTAGCCTTATCTTTCTATCTCTATTACTCTCTGTCATAAAAATAGAGAGCTTGAGCGACTGAGAACAAACTTCTGTTGAGATACATCCATTAGGAGGTCATATGCTCCAAATTGGGAGCGGGCATTAATTTCGTGCTCGTAGGGCCGGTCATACAAAATATGCGTGTTTACACGCAGTTTGAAGGCCACAAAAAACGTATTTAATAATTTTAAAATATCATCCATATAGTAACATCTCTTGCAATCATAGTGTGATACTGAAACATAAATGATATTGTTTTGTAATCTATAATACAACGATTTAAAAAAAAACTTTTTTGTTGTGTTCAAATTTGTTGCTAGCAGGGCTATAATTCCTTGGGGGTAATTTCCGTTTTTGAAACGTTTTTCGATAAATGATGGCGGAAATGACCCATCGTGTATTTATATAGTAAGTGTTTGTGATGTACCGCACGGCACAGGCCAGGTTAAATACAGCCGACATGCTAGTGGTTACCTTTCCGAAAATTGTGAGTTTATAAGACCGTCATGTTCGAATAGTTGGAAGCCACTGCATATTTCATTACGTTAATATCAAGTAACTTAACTAGGTTGTGTGTTTAATTGCATATTTGCACTCAATTTCAAATATCGTTAAAGGAACCATCCTGTAGAACGGACAATTCGTCAATAAAATCGCTGGTGGAACACATTCCCTACCGTATTGTTTGCGCAAAGAGGGAAACGGGGAAGTCTCGTAAACCGTTTATGGCTGAGCTATTTCGCGCCGGCCGCAAAAAGGAAGTGGATTTTATGTCAGTACGCGCAATTCGTAATAATTTCAACCCAATTTATAAATTGAAGCTATATTTCAGCGTGCAGGCTAAGGGTTGCATCATCGGCCGAGTACATCTACACCTATAATTCGGTTGTTTGTATTTAATATCTAGCGGTGTGGATTTAATTTAATTAAACCTTAATCACTTAACTGCCATAAGCGTTTTAGGGCGCATGATTTTTCGTGGACGGGACACCGGTCACACAAATAATGTGTCTTATTAATTAATGTTTGAATCTCTTCGGATCCAGTATATATAACTGAGCAAAATTTACGTTTAAGCATAGTTCTGACGATGGCGAAAGCCGAAATAACTATCAACGCATAAAATATAAAAAAAACTGTAGAACTAAAATACGTTGATATTTTTACCCTAAAATAATGTGTCATTTGACGCTCTGCTTTAAAAGGGATTTTACAAACTTAAATCAATTATTTTAAACATACAAATATGTTGAACACACGACAACATTAGCACACTCTTCATGTATTTGGTAAGTTTTTATAAATAAACTTTTATACATTTTTAATAACGATTTATTTAGAAGGTTTTATTTTTGCAATAAAATTCGCGGCTTGCTAGGTACCGCTATCGTACACCTAGCGGCAGTTAAACAGTTAAATACATAATTTTCTACTTTGAAATAAAACAAATATTTTCATATACAATGGCTGGGTGTAATTGCAGGAAAAATAGATGACTTTGGCTCTGGCGGTCTAGGGCTCAAATCCAAGTACGAACAGTTCTTTTAAATTGACTCGCTGTCGTTCAGTAACTGTACCGTTTTATAGTATATCTTGACGTTGAAATGGATAACCGAAATACTGCTATACTGGTTTCGGTTATGCCAGTTTTGCCAACCCTACCGCAGGCGTGATAAACCTGTCAATTGCGTTGGCGAAATGTGTCACGTATAATAAAAGCCGGTTAACACCAGTCATTGAACTTCTGAAAAACAAAACAGGGCTTTTTACATGTGAAATATATCAAATATTATAATATACCGTTTAAATAGTGAAGAAAGAGTTAATAAGTGAAAGTAACTCATAACATATTATTTTTTCACAATTTCCGCTCCCAATGTGAAGCGTATGTAATCCAAATATAGTTTATCTCAACATAAGTCTTTCTACGAGAACTACTTGTTACTCAGTTGCTTAATCTCTCTTTTTCCAAAGAGAGTAGGAATATAAGGATAGGGTTAAGACAAGACAAGTGGTCAGCTAATCGCTCTCGATACGCTTCGTTCAGAGGATAGGATGGGTGAGAGGGCGGAATTCAAGACATCACATACATCCATGCCTTCGAACAGAAATTCATAAATCGATAGAAAAATCAATTTTATAAAACTGTCCGTATTGGGAGTCGAATCCGTGATCTCCGTAACCGAAGCTACCGACGTTGACCACTCGACCACACAGGCGACATTGTATATATATATATTTATTATTTTGTTATTCTACTTGTTGTGTAACTATTTGTGACCCAGTCAAATGAAATAAATCCTTTTTGTTATTCTACTAGTTGTGTAACTATTTGTGACCCAGTCAAATAAACAAATCCTACTGAAAAATAGTATTATAAAATAGTCGGGTCCGTGGTGCAGTGTTCAACGTCTTTGGCTTCTGTGGCCGATCTTACGGGTTCGAGTCCTAGTACGAACAGCATTTTTTTCAATATATTTATCGGTTTCTATTTGAAAGCGTGTGTGTGTATGATGTCTAAAAATTCCCTTTTCGACACTTCCAATCGATTAATTAACCGCTAGTCCTTTTTTAAGCTTTTTTTGTTATATTCCTACTCTTCGAAAACGAGTGGTTAAGCATCTGAATAACAAACGGTTTTAGTAAAAAAGCTTTTGTTGCGATACATCCATTTAAGGATAAATGCTCCACAGTGGGAGCGGACATGGATTAACTCTCGCGGCTCGGAGACTAGAAAAATACTTCTCTGCCGATGGGGGTCGTTTAGGGACCCCAGTGGTTTCCTCATTATTGGCCTTATTCTTATGAATTTCAAAACAAAAAAATGGTCTAAGGGCTTTAAAATATTTCTCTGCATCATTCCTCATACATTTTTTTATAAAAATCCGTGGTTTTTTAATAAATAATCATATTTTAAGTTGCGCGTAAAAATGACGTCATCCCAGCACACATATGAAATTGCAACTGACGAGTTTAGCCCAGCTATCTTACGAACGATCGCTTATCGTGGGCGCTTATCTCGTTATCGCGTATTTATATAAACTACAAAAGGTCCAAAAAACTATGATATAAGAATACCTTAATTATAAACATTGTATCACCCATATTAAAATAGATATTTAAGAAAATGTGGGTTTTGGGGTCGCATTTCTTGAGCTTAGAACCGGAAAAGTTAAACCAAAAAAAGGCTAAAAATATTAAAGCTATAACCTTAATTCACGTTCCATAGTCCTTGCAGGGACCTAGCCTAAGATTAGTTTCACCCAGTGGCGGATTATCCTATAAACAAATGAGGCATCCGCTTAGAGCCTTCGATTTTTGGGGACCTCAAAAATAGCTTATATCATGTAATCCAGAGTGGGGCAAACTTTTCGAATGGAGGGTCAATTTCGGGAATTCAAAATACGCGACGGGCCGCAAAATACTATTGTATATCGACCGTGGAAATCTACACATCAAATTTTACAGGAGGCGCAAAAAACGTGTTTTGATGATTTTAGACCATATGCAAATTATGAATTATACACAACCTTGAAGTACACGGAGACTTTTAAACTGGTGTTTAATTGACATAATCTAATATTAATTAAAGAAATTGTCCAGGAAGAACCTTTATTTCAGTCTTTTTTCTTGGTTTTAACTTTTTACAAGGTAATCTTTTTCAAACTTAATATCTAAATTTGGAGTCTAATTCAGCATTTGCAGCTTGCATCCTTTTGAACGTGTATCACGTTTGATACATTGTGATTATAGAAAAAGACCTGTTTTGAAAAAACTGTGGGTTACGTCCTTTTTCTTTTACACAGTCGATATGTACACTAATGAGAGGAATGGAACTGTTTTACGTCTTTTAACAGTTTAACCAACTGAGCCACAGCAGGCGACAACATTCGCTTCTAGTCACCTCAAATATCACAATTGTTTCTGGCCTTTGATATTTTCAAAAAAAAAGCCACGAAATAATATTATGTTAATAAAAAAAGATACATTTGACATTGAGTGTTTATTTGATAATATTAATAATGTATAACTTTCCCCTTCCACACTGTGATTGATTTATATATTTCTATTTGGTTTGAACAGAATATTAAAATTCCGAAACGAAGCGCCGACTTTGCCCTACGTCAGTGATTGAGAACTATTTGTCAAATAAGCACACATATTTATAGGTACCAATTTATTTATTTTAACCATGTTCGCTCCCAATGTGGACCATATGGACTCCTAATGGAGTTTATCTTATCGTACGTTTTTCTATGTGAACTGCCTGTTACTCAGTTTCTCAACCTCTCTTTTTACAAAGAAAGTAGGAATAGAAGGATTGGACAGGACTGGTGGTTAACTAATCGCTCTCGATACGCCCTGTTCATGGGATAATATGGGTGGGAGGGGGGAATTCAAGACACACATACACCCGTGTCTTCGAACAGAAATTCATAAATCGATTGAAAAAATCAATTTATAAAACTGTCCGTACTGGGATTCGAACCCGTGAACTCCGTAGCCGAAGCCAACAACGCTGACCACTCGACCACACAGGCGGCAAAACAGGTACCAATTACAGTTAGAGAACAGGACCATTATCAACTGATGGCAGATAAACCAAAAACAGGGTTTTGCCTGATAACATTCTATATAGCACAGTCGGGTCCGTAGCACAGCGGTCAACTTTGTTAGCTTCCGTAACGATTCTTACGGGTTCAATTCCAAGTACGAATATTACTTTTTCGGTATATTTATCGAATTCGGTTCAGACATTTCTAATTTCCTCCTACCTTTCTAACCCACTAGTTCTGTCATAGCTCTCTTATTCTTTCACTACTATGTTTAAAAAAAAAAGTTTTAAAAAAACTGAGTAACAAACAGTTCTCGTAGACAACCTTTTAAAATAGAGAATTTCGAGGCAATAATCCGGGGAAAGAGTATAGAGAATTGCGGATTTCAAATTCCTCGGTGAGCTAATCCCGGGATTAGAAAAAGGCTGCGGGATTGAATATCCTAGTCACAACGCATCAACCGCGTTAGTTCGTAACCGTGTTAAACGAAGCGCGGGTGTGTATTTTAGGGTTTTACGACTTGACAAAAAGGTTAACGACAACTCCAATTTGGCAAGTTCGGTTCGTCGGGCGACCCAAGTCGCACGCGGTCACGAAAGCGGTATATAAAAATATGATTGGAATGTTGCCAATGTCGGGAAACATTTTTTCACATTTCTAGCTTGACCGTCTTGGTTTTTTTTTGCAAATGAAAACACTCCAACGAGTTCTAAGTCAAGTAAACCCCTCAAGAACGAATGATAAAGCATTACCCCACGTATGAAAGCAGAGGGGTCTAACTACAAATATTACAAGGTTTTGGCAATGCCATAATCATATTTTTACTGACGCAAGAGCTGTCGCGTACTTATTAGCTCTGTTCTTATGCGTACTTCTGACGCCTTGCAAACCATCAGAAGTACGCAGAAGAACAAAGCTATTGAAACCGTTTACAAGATACGATTGAACACTCGCTTGGTCCACTCCCAATGTAGAGCATATGACCTTACTATGGAGGTATCTCAGCATCATTTGGGGTCAACGTTCCCTCTAAGCTGCGAGGAATTTGAAATCCTCGATATTTTTTAGCTCTTATAATTCCAAAATCCTATAAATTTTTGGCACTTTCTCAAAAATTTTCAATCCCTAGATTGCGACCATACCATTCCCGGAATTACGGGATCAAAAAATTGAACGGGATTCGGGATCCCGGGATTAGAGACCCTGGTATTAGCTAAGTTTAATTCACTTTTACAATACTTTAAGAAATGTAGAATATTATAACACATATCATTCATTTCTTTCTTAAACACCACTTGGCTTACTTCACCTCTTATTATCAATTGATTAAATACAGGGAATTAAATCTGTGAACTGAGTAAGACGATGATTCGATTAAAATACTTTTAACCGCTTGAATACCGCGCAAATAAATCATTAATATGTCCCAGAGATACTGCGTGTTTTTGAGAAAACCAATTTTGCCTAATATACACTCGAATTCGATATTTTAAAAACCTATATTGACTCAGTAAAGATAACACTACACGTATTCATCAAAATATTGATTATATTCTATTAGAATACTAAGTATTTGATTTTTAAAATGTCTTGGACATCAGTGTACGCTTGCATATGTTCCGGACACCGGTGTTCGCTTTTAAAATATGGATATATGAAAACCTGTTGGTCGCTGGAGGGTTTAGATAAGTATAATTTATTCTCGCTGCGACATCTAAGTGAATTGGATTAGGGACACGCCGTATTTTAATTATAAATATTCTTTTGAGTCATGCTGTATCAAAAACTTATTCGTGTAATCATATTTTAATCTTGTCTGGATGAAATTGCGTCTGTTTCGTAGAGTGACTAAATGATACATATGAAATATGCTTTGAGTCACTTGTATCACAATTAACCTTTGTTGCAAAAACAATGCTGTTTTTAATAGATGTTGAGTGCCAATTAACATATCGACTGTGGAAAGGAAAAAGGACGTTACCCACAGTTTTTCCAAAACACCTTTTTTCGATAATCACAATGTATCAAACTTGATACACGTTCTATCCAGTGGCGGATTAAGCAATTTGAAAGCCTCAGGATAGCATAAGAATATCAGAAAATTACATGTAAAATAATAAACGAACGACATAAAAATGCTGCAAAACTCTTCGCGAATAATAGTGAATTTTGAAAACTGAAATTAAAATATATCAGTTATGCTATCTTTGAGGCCCCCAAGATTTGGAGGCCCCAAGCGAGCGCCTCTTGCGCTTATGGGGTAATCCGCTACTGATTCTATCAAAAAGATTTAAGCTGCAAATGCCGAATTAGTGTCTAAATTTAGCTTTTGAAAAAAGATGAGCTTATGAAAATTTAAACCAGGGGTGGGGAACCTTTTCTTATCCTAAGGCCGCATTAATTTTTCTGATTCGACAAGAAGGCCGCAGTAAACATTGATTAGGGAATTTTCGGCCGGAAACAATTTCATACCAATTTCTAAAGCAGATTTCTCAAAATTATCAGCGTGGGACTTTTTTTGTCAGGCCTTTGAGGTCTTTGTCAGGTTAATTTGCATATGGCCCAAAATTATCAAAACACGTTTTTTGTGTCTCCTGTAAAATTTTCTATGTGTGGGTTACTTCCTTTTTTCTTTCCACAGTCGATATAATAAATGCCATGTTCTTAGCTTCGTCGTAAACTTAATCATATTCCGTCACGGTAGTCAATGATTCTAATCCGTGAAATGTAGATAATTTCATAAATTTATAATGAGAGCCGTCTGGTTATTAATTTATCTTTCAAATACTTTTAGGGTGACCACTGTCAACACTTGGTGGAAAGGGATTACATTAAGAAAAATAAATAAAATATTCATTTGTACTGCTTCTACTTTTACTTCACTTACAAGATCAGCACCGGTTTTGTTCATGATGATCATTAACAACCGATAAGAAAATACAATGTCAGTGTTTTTAAACAAAACAAAATGAAATAAAATTGTTTATTGCACCTTTTTTATTAAATTTTGTTTTGTATAAATAGCACTGTAAAATTGTATTTTCTTATCAGTTGATAATTGCAGCCATGAACGAAACCGGTCCTGATCTATTTAAATAAAAAGTAGGAGTGCAAATGAATATTTTAATTTTTTTTATTTTATTTTATTTCAATATTTGAGGGTGTCAAAAGCAAAGATAGCAAATTGCCACGGAAGCCATTTTGAGAAAAACGTAAAAAATGAAAAAAAAACATCACTAATTAATTTAAATACTTTTAATGCTATACTTAACAGTGGAATATTGTGATTCAAAACGAATTGGTCAAATGTGAAGAGCAAAAATTTTGTCACGTAATTTTTTGTATTCGATAACGCGCTTAGAGCATAGGTTCCCAACCTTTTTCGGGTGGCGACTCTTTTTTATAAAAGATCGAAAAATCGAAAAAAGTTGGCGACCCCCAGTTTGGAAACCCGTGGCTTAGAGTGAAGAAGCTGAATTAATAAAAAACAATTTTTCGTGTTAGCAAATGTAGTGTAATCAAATGAATCCATCAAGTAAAATAGGGCATAATAAGACAACTGTATCTTTGGTTTGTTTCCAGAAAGTACTGCCTCATCCGTCAAATTTTATTATTTAGGTAGACTTACGTCTAATATTATGTCAGAAAAGTTAACAGCTTAGAGCAGTGGTCGGCAACCTACTACCCGCGGGTAGTTGAATTACCCACTTCGACATTTTGAGTTACCCGCCAAGAAATTATGATGATATTTTTTTGTTATCAAATTACTTATTCAATAATACTAAGGAAGCCACCAATATCAATTTTAATGTGTTTTGTATTTAAACATATAAATCATGTTAACTTTTCCGGTTCTAAGCTCAAGAAATGCGACCCCAATACCCACATTTTCTTAAATATCTATTTTAATATGGGTGATATAATGCTTATAATTAAGGTATTCTTATATCATAGTTTTTTGGACCTTTTGTAGTTTATATAAATACGCGATAACGAGTTAAGCGCCCGCTTATCAGCGTTCGTTCTTAAAATAACTGAGCTGAACGCGTCAGTTGCAAATTAATATTTGTACTGAAATGACGTCTTTTTTATGCGCAAAAAAACACGGATTTTTATAAAAAAATGTATGAGGAATGATGCAGAGAGATATTTTAAAGCCCTTAGACTATTTTTTTTTTAATTCATAAGAATAAGGCCAATAATGAGGAAACCACTGTGGTCTCTAAGCGACCCCCATCGGCAGAGAAGTATTTTTCTAGTCTCCGAGCCGCGAGAGTTAATATGTACATTATTTTCTAAAAATGATTTTTTAAAAGAATAAATGGTAAAAACATATTTTTAACTTTTACCGACTAACCAAATTTATTTTTCAAAAAAAAAATATTTTTACCCAGTCTCTCAAAAGGTTGCCGACCACAGGTTTAGAGCTTTGAAAGTTCGCTTCGTGTGCAAGTTTAAAAATAGCACGTCATGTACTTAGATAAGAGATAACAGGATTGGCGCATGGCTAAAAACGCAATGCAGTTACGGAAGAGTGCAGTGGGGTGCAAAAGTGACATAATTATATTAAAAGGTGTCATAATTTTGTGGCCAGGGTAAACTACACAAAACTCTTAATTTACACTGTTTTATTCAGTGCTGTGGAGGACTGTTTCAATAGGAGTCGTGCTCGAAAAAAACTTATGACTTGGAATTTGAATCGTTCAAATTATATTAATTCACACAAATTTTGTCACTTACGACCCGGGTGTCGCCTTTCGGCATCTTAAGTCGTTCAAGTGCACGGATGAGCAGATGAGCAAGATTCAAATTTATGATTGATAATTGTTTGTTCATTTAAGATGTTTTGTTTATGCCTGTTAATTTCAAGTTGTTCCTGGAAAATTATTTTTTGTCCCTTATAACAAAGATGCAAAACGGTTGGCGCTGAGCTCAAATCCATTTCATGCTAAAACCTCTAATGTAATTAATAGTAAATATCAGTTTTATTTATCCTAATTTACCTTAAAAAATCCCATATCGTTCTTCGAAACACTAAAGCCATATTTAATAAGTGTAATCAACTAATAATATTTAAAAAAAACTGTAGAATTAAATACGTTGCTATTTTTATTATAGTATTTTATTTTATTTTACCATTTCCGCTCCTAATGTGGAGCATATGGACTCCTAACGAATTTTATCTCAACAGAAGTGTTTCTACGAAAACTGCTTGTTACTCAGTTGCTCAACCTCTCTTTTTCCAAAGAGAGTAGGAATAGAAAGAAAGGGCTAGGACAAGACTAGTGGTTAGCTAATCTCTCTCGATACGCCCCGTTCATAGGATAGGATGAGTGGGAGGGGGGAATCCAAGACATCACATACACCTATGCCTTTGAACAGAAATTCATAAATCGATTGAAAAATCAATTTATAAAACTGTCCGTACTGGGATTCGAACCCGTGACCTCCGTAGCGGAAGCGAACGACGTTGACCACTCGACCACACAGGCGGCATTCTACTCTACTATTAAGCACTCTACTATTAGTGAACGGTTTTTTGTTAGCGGGGAAGTGGGGTGTTTTTTAGGAAACAAAATAGTCAGTTCATTTGTTCGTACATTTTTGTATGTATGTCTAACAGGAAAGTACCCAAAAAATGAATTAATGATACCCCATTTAATCTACACATTCGGGACGCGCCACTGGTTGGAAAACTGACATAAACCCGACGCTACAAAACAGACAGACTGCGACTTTGCGGAGCCAAACGTTTCCGGAGCGTAATAGTACAAAACAATAAATATGTACTACGTTGTCCCAAATACAGCATTCATAAAATGCATTTCAATCTCCATTTGTAAAGTATTCTTTTTAAGGATTTTCATTGTGTATCAAATTGTAGCGATGCAATTCTTTAATAAAATTAAACGGGCTTGTAGCGCAGATGTAAACGTCGTTGCTTGCCGCGGCAGACCTCACGGGCTTAAATCCCAGCACGAGCAGAACTTTTTCGTCGCATGCTGTGGCTAGGGCATCCAATCCCGGGATCCGGGATCCCGTTCAATTTTCTGATTCCGAAATTCCGGTATTGACACGGTCGCGATCCCGGGATTTCGGGATTGAGAAAATTTAAGGAAATCCCGAAAATTTACACGAAATTGGCAAAGTGTGGATTTCAAATTCCTCGTTGAGCTAAAAAAAAAAACGAGGTTTTGTGACAATTCGGAGAAAAAGTATACCAAATTGAGGATTTCAAATTCTTCGGTGAGCTAAACCCGGGATCTTGGGATCCCGGGATTGAAAATTAATCAATCCCTAATTTTCGGGATTGGAAAAAGGCTCTGGGATTGGATACCCTAGCTGTGGCCCAGTTGGTTAGAGATTGATCTACCGATCACGCAGGTCTGGGTTCGATTCTCGGTCAGATCACAGTGAATTTGAGAATTATTCAACTCAAAGTTGTAATCGAAGACTGGGTGCTTGTGATGTCAATTCACACCATTTCACCTCCTCCCATCCTTTTAAGCCTTTAATAACTGGGTGTAGCAATAGCGATTAGCCAACCACTAGTCCTGTTCTGGCCTTATCCTTCTTTCAATACTTACTCACTTTGAAAAAAGTGAGGTTGAGCAACTGAGTAACAAACAGTTCTCGTAGAAAAAACTTCTGTTGAGATATCTCCATTAGGAGGCCATATGAGATTAAAAATATTTTTTGGGGAAGTATGTCTAAGACAAAGCCATTTGGATAAATCCATGGGTAATATCCATACACCCTCAAATAAAGAAGTCTGAAAAATTCTTCTCCGAATAAAAACTTCCCTCACAGTGCTAAAAATTACTTCCGATACGTGGCTGGCCCTTTACGAACCGAGTGAAAAACATGTTTTTAAAAAATATACATCCTATGCTTTTACAGTCCACCAAAAGGCGGTTAGTGTTAAAACATGCTTTTTCACTTGGATCTTAAAGGGCCAGCAACCTTCGAAAGTATTTTTTAACACCGTAGGGCAATGATGCACAAACCGCGGCCCTTTTTTTTCATTTTGTGGCGGTCCTTAAATATTTTTCCGAAACATATTTTGTTCACATAAAACATTTATTTAATAAATGTAAGCAAGCTTTTTCTTCAATGAATGAGAATAAATCGTTTCATAGAAACAGGTATACTGATTAAAATTTGTATTTGATTGTGTCAATCAAATCCACAATCAAATATCATTACGTCAAACAAAAAAAAAACAGTTAAAAATTAACAAAGACCAAGATCGCAATTCGCAATAACTTTTGAATTATATTTAAATGAAACATAAATATTTCACAATGAAACGATTTTTAATAAGCATATACTCATAAGTTATAATCATTTTTTGCATTTCATATAGAGTTGATATTCTTCATTCTCTTCAAAAGAGATTGAACAGCTGAGGGATATGAAGTTAAAATACCTCGATTAAGAAGCCATATGCTCCACATTGAGAGTGGACTGCGCCATGTACCCGATAAATACATACAATATTCTATTTAAAACTTCATATAATATAGATAAGAAGTTTTGAAACTAAGCCAATGATGGTATGATTAAGGAATCGTTTATCACTAACTAATTAGAAGGAAACAATTTCTACCTTCGGAAATAATAATTCCAGACGCTCGAAACAATTTTCCGGCTCCAATTTCCCGAGAAGGGTCGCGCGTAAGGTCTTATATAAGATAACAACTTTGCGAGACTTTAATGTGACAATAACTAAATATAAGCGCCCCGAATATGTAGGGGTGTGGAGTTATAGGGGAAAGTTTTTCCAAGAAACGTAGAAGTTCGCTAACAGATATGGATTTTGTTAAGCGCGATTTTTCTTCACTTAGCGCACGGCTGGGTGAGTTTTCCGGTGGCACTTTTCATATTGTATAGTATAATATGAACTCTCGAGAGAGGTGAATTGAACCTACTAGTGAAACTTTAAATCTTTTTTCTTGTCTTTATTTGGTGTTTTGGTGAATTGCTTATAATTTAAGATTTCCACTGAAGATTTCGGTTTGCTGCAAGAATGCATTAATTGAAAAAACTGAGCTATAACCAATTTAGTATTTTTTTTTATTTTGCCTTAATTTAAAAACTCACTTTAGTGTCTTAACATCAATCAATATTGTCAAATTCCATACTTTAACCTTTTAACTGCCGCAGATAATTAATAGTAACTACCTAGCACGCCGGCTACAATTGCAATTATTAATTAAATTAGTTATTAGCGAGATAACTCGTCTCTGGCGTGTTAAGCACGAAAATTTTTACGAGATATCTCATCTGTGGCAGCCATCAAGTTAAAATTATTATAATTTAAGATTTCGACTGAAGGTGTTTGGTAGAATTTCAATATCCAATTTGAATCGTTCAAATTATGTACATTTACACAAATTTTGTCACTAACGACCCGGTTTTGCCTTTCGGCATCTTCAGGCGTGCTAGGTTATTACTATTAATTATTTGCGGCAGCTAAAAGGTTGAAGGTATGTAATTTGACAATATTGGTTGATGTTTGGACACTGAAGTGAGTTTTTAAATTAAGGCAAAATAAAAAAAAATACCAAATTGGTTATAGCTCAGTCTTTCAATTAATGAATTCTTGCAGCAAACCGACGACTTTGAGTATGTAGAAATTTGGCAACCCCTTCTTGCTGGGCTCTCATGCATTGCATGACGGTGCTACGAGGTGGCTACGCCGCTTTGGTCCTGTAGAACAATGTTTCTCAACAGGTCGCCCGCGAAGATTTTTGGGTGGGCCGCAAAAAATGTATGCAGTTCAAAAACAGTTAATATCCGTTTATAAAAGCTTCTGAAACATTACTGCATAGATGAGACGTTAACGTTAATTTGGTAATAACGCGCGACCCGAGTACTACAAGGTTCTATATGAATATTTTGACGAAACAAAAATAGCAATGTATACCAATAATAGTACTTAGAAGACCAAGCGATTTGTTTACATTGTCGGCGGTCCAATTTTCAATCAATTTATAATTAATATAAATTTAAAATAACTTTGATTATCCCACGTATTGTGCTATTAACTGTGACACGTGTTTCGCCTCTTTCAGAGGCATCCTCAGACTTACTACTATCGCAAAGTTTGCTTATGTAATGTATTTACTAAAGCAAATACTTAAGTAATTACTTAAGCAAACTTTGCGATAATAAGTCTGAGGATCCTCTAAAAGAGGCGAAGCACGTGTCACAGTTAGTAGCACAATACGTGGAATAATCAAAGTTATTTTAAATTTTATATTAAAATGAACTTCCAACAGAGATACCGCCGAAACCATCGAAAGTATCAATTTATAATTGTTTTTTTAAAATAATGTTCCTGAAACTCACTTCTTGTCAAGTTTTTTTTCTGATCCATAACCATTCCTAATGTGGATCATATGGCTTACTTACTTATTTTTTTATGACAACTTTTACAAATTGCAACTGTTTGAAGGTATGAGTGTTGGCAATATCTAAGATATTTCCTCACACCCATCCAATCCTTAAATTAACGGGGCAAGGCGAGAGCGATTAGTTCACCACTAGTCCTGTTCAGCCCTATTCTTATTCAATAAAGTAAAAATAAGAAATATATTTTTTTAATATTTGACATGACAGCTGAAGCCAAATACTTTAAAGTTGAATGATCAAACGAGAAAATCTCGATGCAATTTGCAAAAAATCGTTTCTTTTTTCAATTTCCCAATTCCGAATCACAATTAATACACGATTTTATGCTGAATGTTCAATCTTAGGATGCCGGAATCTTGTCATTGGAAAACATATCATTACGGTATTACAAGTGGCAATGGTACGGGCATAATATTGTTAAGGCATAATTTTGAAACCATTTTTCTTGCAGTGTGCCAATGTTAAACCAATGGCCAAAGTTGATTGCCAGTGTAAACAATGGCCAGTATTGATTTTAATTTAAATATTGTATTTAATATACATAATCAAAATGTCGGTATTGAAACGTTCGTCTGCTATTGCTGTACCCTACATTCATACTTTCGCCCACGGAGAAAATATTTTCAATATTTCAGCATGTTATTATTATTTAGTAAACGTTTCGTGTAAGTTTTGGTTTAATCAATAAAAGTCGAGCTTTTGTGAACACGTAATGTTACTTGTAATATTTTTAACTTCGCTTATGAACACGACCAAACAATCGTTGTGAATTTTATATCACAATTCGTGAACAGTTTTACCAGAGGGTTTTGTACCATTAAAAACCAAGAGTTGGCCAGTTAAATTTAGTTACAATACACAAATGTAAGTAAGCTTCCAAAAAACTTGATTGGTATTTGCAGCTTGCATCATTTTTAAGAAACGTGTTTTAAGCAAGGTTGTTGAGTCGTTTAAAAAAAAGCAACTGCGACTTTGGCTTAAAATAAAAACCGACTCCAACTCCAAAGATTTTTTCAATCATATTTTTTACTTTATACATCGACTGTGGAAAGGAAAAAGGATGTAGCCCACAGTTTTTTTAAAACAGATTTTTTCGATAATCACAATATATCAAACTTGATACACGTTCTATCAAAAAAATGCAAGCTACAAATGCCGAATTAGTATCTAAATTTAGCTTTTAAATTTTAAAAAGATGACCTTGTAAAAAAATAAATCCAAGAAATAAGACTTGAAATAAAGGTTTTTACCTAGAAAATTTCATTAATTAATATTAGATTATGTCAATTAAACACCAGTTTAGAAGTCTCCGTACACTTTGGATGTGAATAATTCATAATTTGCATATAGCCCAAAATCATCAAAACACGTTTTTTGCACCTCCTGTAAAATTTGATATGTGTGGGCTACGTCCTTCTTCCTTTCCACAGTCGATATATATAACATCATATCATCTAAAGTCAGTCTTGCATGCAGTGGTAACAGTGTGAAATCTTGTGGTTTGAATACACATCATCAACAGAAGTATATTGGGAAATTTTATATAAAACAGCCGATAAAATTATCCGGTTTTTGGTTCTTTTAAATCTTGTCGTTACCCGGGTAACCGTTTTCGGCTCTACCCGAGCCCTATGCATTGGCGGATCCAAGGGGGGGGGGCCATGGCCTCCCCCTGAGGAGATTTTTTTTCTTCATTTTTCTACTTTATTAAAACTTTATTGTGAAATGGGATCTTTAATTGTTTAGTTTACGATGTTTTATAGAATACATACTTAATTATGTATTGACTACTTTTATATTGATATTTTATTTTTAAATCATCTATTTTTTGAATGTATTATCTTTTTATGATGTTTATTTTCGAATTGAATGGCACCCTACTTGGACAATTTCTGGATCTACCAATGGCCCTATGTACACCGCAGGGAGCATATAAGCAGTCAACTGGAGAGAAAACTACTTAAAATCTATCCCGGGTGACTTGGCAAACGTATTTTCCATGGTCTGATTATATTAGTTCCACCGGCTGGCTGCGATAACCTCGCGACCTGGCTAAAGCTCCACCAGCTCTTCAAATAACGTCGTCAGAAGTATTATATGTTGCCACTTTTAAGGTGTTCTCTGTCAATACTTGGTAGAAAGGTATTATATTCATAAAACAATATGTGGACGAGTGGTCAACGTCGTCGGCTACCGCTACGGAGGTCACAGGTTCGAATCCCAGTACGGGCAGTTTTATAAATTGATTTTTCAATCGATTTATGAATTTCTGTTTAAAGGCATAGATGTATGTGATGTCTTGAATTCCCCCCTCCCACCCATCCTATCCTATGAATGGGGCGTATTGAGAGCGATTAGCTAACCACTAGTCCTGTCCTAGCCCTTTCCTCCATTTCTACTCTCTTTAAAAAAAGGGAGGTTGAGCAACTGAGTAACAAGCAGTTCTCGTAGAAAACTTCTGTTGAGATAAACTCTATTAGGAGTCCATATGCTTCACATTGGGAGCGGACATGGTTAAAAAAAAAATACAAATATATACTCTTTTGTACTACATTTATTTAATATCGGGACCGGTTTTACTCATCTATTACAAGGGTGGGCTGGAGAGGGCTCGGAGGGGCTCGTCAGCCTTAGTCCAATTAAAAAATATTCTCAGATCAAAATGGTATACAACTGCAATTTCTGACTTATATATTATATTATCTTCGACAGCTTCGGTATTCATATACATTTGTAGCCATTTTACATTGATAAATTTACAGTATATTGCATATTGTTAAATATTATAAGTGTATTAAGTGACAATCGATTGCTTATTTAAATATTGCATATAATTTCATACGAGTGACAAAAAATTCACTCCTTCCCCAGAACACCGGGAATTGCTTTGAGATTAAGCGAGCCCCTTGTGAATGTATTGGCAGCCCACCGCTGATCTATTATAAACATAATTTTCAACTGATAATACTCTACATACAATAATAATGGGCTACTTATGCTAAGCCAAGTAAAACGATTCAAAGTGTAACAGATATTTTTTAAATATAGATACAGTAAAGCCCCCATTTACACTAAAGTCGGGACAGTTTAATTCGGGGTAGTGTAATTGGAGGTGTGAATCTCATACAAAATTATGGATTTGGTTTTCCCGCAAAAAATGCAAAACTATTTTTTTTTTTTAAATATTGACAAAATATTTAGTTACCAAGTGATAAATAAAATTCAAAGCGCGCCAAAATACAACACATAGACAGTCGCCCGCTATACGTGTATAGCCTGGCACGTGTTTAATACATGATTTTACAGTTCAGGATATATTGAATTTAAATCACAAAATTCCCGGTCAAAAGATTGCATAACTATTGTATGAAAAATCTTGTTGTACACCGACAACCCCGACAAACATGCTGGTGACTCAATTGTATTGTTTTGCAAAAAACCATTGGTGAATAGAATTTTTACGATGTTTGTCATTTTTCTCCGTAAAAAAAATAATCAATGCTGTTAAGCACAACGCTTTTATTCGGAAACTTACATTTCAGATTTGATTTTTGCTACGAATCACACATTAAAATGTAGAAAACGAACTACGAAATATATTTCTACTATGACAAAATTGCCATCTTGCCAACTAATCTAATACAACCTAATATTATAAATAGGTTTAAGATTCGTTGTTTTCTGAATAAAATAACAAGCCATTCAACAATTGAAACCTCAATACCAATAATAATATTATATAATGTTAAATTTTATCAGTTTTTAACGTAATTTGCGACAATCTACAACACATAGCCTCTTTTTTAGTATATTTAGTTTTTTTAGTACATTTATTTGTCATGTTTTAAATTTTTCAGAAACTCCTCTAGTTCATTCATTCAACATTCTCCTTTCTACCATTTCAATAAGTATTATTTTTTGAAAAACGTTTTATTTAAAATATGCCCTTGTTTCCTTTACAAAACTATTAATCCTAAATTCGACCATAAACTTACTACCCGCTGCCCACTTAGTTGTCCTTTATAAACCCTTTTTCTTCCAAAATATTCAGTCAAGGATGGAATTGCATTGACAAAGGAATAAAATTATATTACACCCCCGGGTGCAGTTTTTACCCACCGTACCCTTTTTGAAGAATCGACGAAATTCAAACATGACTTCCTTTTGGAATTGTGTTTTATTTAACATTTCTACAATCTGGCTATAAAACATTTTAAAAAGACAAAATAAGTCACAACAGTAGAACTGTTGTATGTACATATTATCATGTTAAATAAAGGAAACAAATTTATTGGTCAGAATTTAAATCAATTTTCGGTCAAAATAAAAATATGAACGGTCAGAATAAAAATATATACGGTCAGAATATTTTATAACAATTTTGGTTAAGTTAATTTAGGTAACGTTTTTTTTTTAATTTCATTTTAATTATGACAATTTATTCTGATTGATATATTCTTCTTCTTTGGCCACGTTCGCTCTCTATGTGGAGCATATCCACGTTTCCCTGTCTCCCGCCAATTGCTTTGCTTCCTCCCATGAAATGCCAGCACCCCTCAGTTCCGCCGAGTACATCCTATGGATAGTACCCGACGGACGTCCGGGACGCCGGAATCCCACCGGTCGAAAGAAAAGGCAGGCAGTATTGAGACTTTCCGGAGGCATCCGCAGCACGTGGCCCAGCCAGTTCCAACGTCTCTCCATAACCACTGACGTGACGGGATGCTGTCTTGCACGCTCCCTTATCCTGATTGATATATTATGACTATTTAATATAAATTCTGACCAATGTAATATAAATTCTGACCGGAAAAATACGAGCCTTAAATAAATGTGGAATCAGAATACAAAATACTGGTTTATTTTAAAAATATAAATCCTTTCCACTAAGTATTAAGGGTAAACATCTTGAGGGCAAGTAAAATTGTTTTTGTAATCGATTATATCTATGGTCCAGTTCAGGGCTGATTCGGTTACTGATTGATCAATATAGAGTCATGAATTCAATAACGTCGATGGCTTTGGTAACGGAGATCGCGGGTACTACTCATTGATTTATAGATTTCTGTCCAAAGTCTAAATATTTCCCTAAATAAGTCAATATGCATCAGAAAAATTAATAAGATGCAATACAGCCGGTAACTTCTGCTTGAAGCATGGCAAGTTTATCACGTTAAAACACATCTCCGGGACTAAACGTGTTTTTCCTGCTCCAATTAAATAAGTTGCGTTATATTCGGGTTAATAACAGTGGCGGATTAAGCACAAGAGAGGCCCCAGGCGCAAACATTTTGGAGGCCCTGTTTTTTAAATAACATAAGGACGTCAAAAAAAATCATTTAAAAATTACAAAAATCGGAACAAAATATACATGGGTAATATAATATAAACTATTTTTGAGGCCTCTAAAATTCAGAGGCCCCAAGCAAGCGCCTCATGCGCTTATAGGATATTCCGCTACTGGTTAATAACGTATATTATAGCAGAGGCTAAGCGGCGTATACCCTTGTGTATGTCCTCCACTGCAGCACTGTATGTTTGGATGTCCAAAAAGCAAACAAACCAAAGTGACATATCCACTTTTGGTGATCGACCGGGCAGGGCACGACGCGCTTCGACACGCAATCCACAATGTTGTTAAAGAATCATGCACGCCAGCAGAACAAGCCTGCATAAAGGTGTCACGGGCTTCACCTGCGGACATACGCCGCGTTAAATATTAAATTTTAATCCGAGGAATCGGGGTGTTTTTCCATTTAACGACGACACACAATATGCAGAGGTCGGGCGGTCAATACTGTGCGGCAGCAGTGGCCAAACTGGGGCTCGCACACCCCGGCCAGCAGTTTCAAAATCATTCAACATAAATTTCAAACAAAAAACGATTTTAAACGCAGAAATATGATCGAGTTACGGGTTCGAATTCCAGTGCAGACAGTTTTATAAATTGATTTTTCAATCGATTTATGTATTTCTGTTCGAATTCATAGATGTGTGTGATGTCTTGAATTAACCAACACCCACCCACCCTATCCTATGAACGGGGCGTATCAAGAGCAATTAGTTAACCACTAGTCCTATCCTAGCCCTATCCTTATATTCCTATTATATTAGAAAAAGAGAGCTTGAGCAACAGAGTAAAAAGCAGTTGTCGTAGAAATACTTCTGTTGAGATAAACTCCATTAGGAGTCCATGTGCTCCACATTGGAAGCGGAAATGGTTCAAAAAGATAACAGTGTTCCAAACAATATGTCAAGATTTTTTTTAAGTACTGTGAATTGAATTTAATACGAGTGCTATTAATGTCAAGAGGGTTGTCATAAAAGCTTTTACGTGAACAAATTAAAAGGGTGGGGCCCACTAACAGCGGCGAGTGCAACCGTTTCGCTTGTTATGTTCTATCTGAGCCTTCATTTAATTATCCAGTGCACGCCACTCGCTTACTATTGCCATAGTTAGCGTTTGACATACGGTCACTTCCGGGCCGCCGCCACTGGTGACCAATTCTTAACTCGATGGCTGCCACAGATGAGATATCTCGTAAAAAAATTCGTGCTTAACACTGCAGAGACGAGTTTTCTTGTCAATAACTAATTAAATTAATCATTGCAAATTATAGCCGGCGTGCTATGGAATTACTATTAATTATCTACGGCAGCTTAAAGCCTAAAATCGGACATCGTTCTGTCACTCTCGGATATATATATATATTTCAACGATGTTCGCTCCCAATTTGGAGTATAAAAAGGACTAATTAAGCATGCAGCTTTATCGGGCCCGTAGTGCAGTGATCAACGTCGTTGACTTCCTTTACGGGTTTCACGGCGATTGTTATGTGTGGGATACGTCTTTTTCCTTTCCAGAGTTGAGTTATACATACATTTATATAAATATTGACAAGTAAACTTCCTTGCCAAATTCAATAGCAAGAATGGGTTGATACTAGGGTATCCAATCCCGGAACCTTTTTCCAATCCCGGGATTTCGGGATTGATAAATTTTCAATCCCGGGATTAGGATTAGTTCACCGAGGAATTTTAAATCCTCAATTCCCTATAATTTTTCCTCAGCTTATCTGCAAACCTTGTTTTTTTTTTTAGCTCTCCGAGGAATTTGAAATCCACAATTTGCCAATTTCATCTCATTTTTCGGGATTTACTCAAAATTTCTCAGTCCCAAAATCCCGGGATCAGAAAATTGAACGGGATCCCGAATCCCGGGATTGGATGCCCTAGTTGATACGCACTATAAATACTTACTTATCGTTAACATCCTGCCTGGTAGGGTATTTTATATGTACACAATATGTACAATAAACTACCCTTTTGGTTGCATGTAATTAGGCTCAAGTCGCAAGCGGATGTGCCACCGACGAAACTTCCGGGGGTTAATCCTCCCTTAATTAAACGGCTTTGCAAGAAAGGCGAAAGTTAAAAACTTCAGCCGGTGATAGAATTACCCGCAGGCATTTTAAAAATACCACCAGTATCTGGCACTTCATCAGACTAATCAAAAACGCCTTTCGCCACTAGATTATCCGGATTAGCGCGATAACTGTTCAATAGAATCGCGATAATTATATTGAGGGATAATGAACGGGGAGGAAATGAACGGAATTGAAAAGATGTATCATATTACAGCAATTATAAAATGGATTGAGTTAAAACAAAAGGAACTAACTGACTCTTGTGAACTATGAATGGGAAATAACTAGAACATTCATATTCGTCGTTAATTTTCCACAAACGCGTATCTCCAGCGGTGGGCTGTAAAAATTTTAACAAGTTAATTTGAGAGTATCAATGTATTATCTTATCAGTTGATAATGCTCTTCATGAGCGAAACCAATCCTGATCTTAATTAATAATAGAATTAGTAGTAATGTTTACTTTATTTTTTTAATATAATGCGTTTCCAGCAATTACTGACAGCAGTATCGGCCGGTCAATGAGGCATTGGATCAATGCATCTCTTGTATATGCAGGGGCGGCTATATTTCATGAAATAATATTCTAAAATAACAATTATAACATTCCGTCATTTTAAATTCAATAAAATAAAATAAAATATTTTTTTCTAATATGTTTAATATAGACAATAAATACATGAAGAATTTAATATGATTAAATGGTATAAATGTTATGTTTGAATATTATTTCATGAAATATAACCGCCCTTGAATATACAAGGGGAGCATTGATCGAATGCCATATTGACCGGCCGCCACTGACTGACAGTGAGCACTATGGCCTGTCGGTTTTCAAAAACCGGTTTTAAAAACAGTTTTTTTTTTTGCAAAATTCGCGACATTTTAAAAACGGTTTTTTTCAACTTCGTAACCAGTTTTAAATATATTTTTTTTATTTCAATAAAATCGTTAATATTTTGACTTTTTGATGTCTTAACGACCATATGCCCCACATCATTACCCAGCGAAAAGGTATTTTCGATATCAGGAAATTTTGTTACAAAAATTAGATCATCACTTAGTGATCGATCAGTGGACGCTTTGTGTTTTCTTAAATCATATTTTCTAGAGTTTTCCAAATAATTTCTTGTTGTGTATAAAAATAAACATATTTGTATATGTATAAATAAACAAAATATAAAAGAATTTTAAACATTATTTCACTGTTTTAATTGAATTATCCATTTTTTATAAAACTTCTAAAACCGGATAAAACAGGCTTTCGCACAATATTGACATTCGAAAGTAGGTTTTTGTATAAGCCCTAGAGAACACCCTAAAAGTGTGTACAGAATATTGACAATAATCAATACTATTTCTTACAGATTTCACTGTAATAGTCATTGTTTGAAATATCACCAAGAAACAAAAACTGTTGCAGAAGTAGCTTTGCTTGGGTAAAAGAGAAATGGGGTGAAATGGGGAAAGTTTACTGGAGTTTTATTTTTATCCGCGTCCCAACAAGGGGAGGTTTGCGAAGACGTTCATCCGACGACATTTTCACGACAGTTTTCTATATATAATTAGAGAAACTATAATTTTATAATGTGTAATCTAAAAAAAGTTTCGCTAGAACTGAATTATGTTTCTGGGCCAGTGGAGTAGTCGTCAACGTCGTTGGCTTCCAAACCGGACGTCAACGATTCAAATCTCAGTACGAACAGCATTTTTTTCGATTGATTTGTTGATTTATATTCGAATGCATGAGCGTTTGTGATGTCTTATAAAATTTGTAGATTATATTCATTCACTACAAATACAGTTTAAGAATCTTAAGGATGTGAGCTGCAAATGCCGCTTTTAAGTTTGAAAAAATATGAGCTTGTGAAAATTGAAACCAAGAAAAATGACTAAAAAAAGAAATTTCTAGACAATTTCTTTAATAATACTAGATTATATTAATTAAACACCAGTTTAGAAGTGTCCGTGCATTTCTAGGTTGTGAATATTTCATAATTTGCATATAGCCCAAAATCATTAAAACACGTTTTTTGTGCCTCCTGTAAAATTTGCTATCCTTTTTACAGTAGATATATTCATTTAAATATTTTTTCATAAAGTACTACTACGGTCTTGAGAAGCGAGAATTTCCCAGGCTATGATGTCTCGTATCCCGGGACATAAAAAAAGCCTTCAGAACCCCTATGCTAAGCCAGAGATTCGTAAGTTATATTCAGTTTAAAAAAATCCAAATAAGGATTTAGTTAATTTTGTTTCACTGTAATATATCATTTTTTTTTTAGAAATACGTCAGTTGACAACTTAGAACAGTTTTAAAAAAGGTAAAGCATTTTATTATGGTTTCCACGTGCGTATTCGGCATGAAACCAGGAAAAAATGCGATTTCACGCAGTCGTAATATCGTAAAATATTTACTAGCGCCCTTACGGTGACGCTGGTCTTAAATTTATAATAAGGGAGGCTATACGTCATGTTTTTGTCAATAAGAGAGGTTTCACGTCAATCGGAAAAATGTTAACTTAACATTTATGTATGTTTCACCAAGACAGGCGGTAGCACCGTGGGGTGGGGTGGAGGAGGCTCAAAAGGGCTCGCGCGAGCCTCTTGTTAAATTATACTAAGGCCGGCGAGCCCCTCGTTAATTTAAGAGAAAAAAATATTCTCAGATCAAATTAGTATATAAATGCAATTTCTGACTTGTATATTATCTACAACAGCTTCAGTTATACACAGTAGTAAATTTGTACCCTTACATTGATTATTTTATAGTAAATTGCATATTGTTACATATTATAAGTTTATATAAATGTAATATTGTGACAAATGCAACATTTTCCAACTCAGAGGTCAGTTATATCCTTTTCAAAGTAAGGTAACGATATGACAGTAGTCTTCAAAATAAAAATCTATGTTTTAGATCTTAATATGTGAATTTTGTGATACTTTTATAGGCCATCATTGGTCGTATATATATAATATTATTTTATTTGCGAGAAACAAACCACACTGAAGTTAGTGTCAACAGATATTAATGAAAACTGTTCGATAGTTAGAAAAAAACGATTAAAGTGTCGTTCCGGCGCTGGAATTTTGAGAAAATGCCAAAAAATCATAATTTAAAATAATGGCCTGTACCAGATTTGAGTCGCGTCTTAAAAATATATAAAAATCTGCTTAAATTTGAAGCGCTCGAGCGTTGTACGCATCCACACGTTTTGTCAATAACGACCCGGGTTTCGCAATTCGGCATTTGTGCACTTGTATATATAAGATGCACAAAAGCAAAGACGTTTTGTCGCTAGTGACAAAACAAGACTGAATGAAGTATACAATATTTGAACGATTCAAGTAAGTTTAATCATAGTTCTGACGATGGCGAAAGCCGAAATAGCTATCAACTAATAAATATAAAAACTGTATAACTAAATACGTTACTATTTTTTTTACCATGTGGATCATATGGACTCCTAATGGAGTTTATCTCAACAGAAGTGTTTCTACAAAAACTGCTTGTTACTCAGTTGCTCAACCTCTCTTATTCCAAAGAGAGTAGGAATAGAAGGATAGGGCTAGGACAGGACTAGTGGTAAGCTAATCGCTCTCGATACGCCCCGTTCATAGAATAGGATGGGTGCGAGGGGTAATTCAAGACATCACATACATCCATGCCTTCGAGCAGAAATTCATAAATCGATTGATAAATTTATTTATAAAACTGTCTGAAATTCGAACCCGTGACCTCCGTAACCAAAGCCAACGACGTCGACCACTCGACCACACGGGCGGCAATTTTTATTTATTTGCTTTTTTTACCCTATTATAATGTAGTTCTACCAAGTAAATGCCAAGTCAATCAATTATATTGAAATTGAAATCTTAAATAGTGTATTGATTGAATTGGCATTCACTTGTAATGAAGCTAAAAATACAAAAGTATTCAGATCGACATTTTTAATAAAAATAGTTTATCTCTATTTCGTCGTATGTCATCGTGCTGAACTATGTTTAAACCTGCATTTCCTTAGCTATATATTATATTATAAAACTATATTTTATTATTTTTATTATAATGCCATTCCACCAAGTATTGACAGTGAACACATTAACAGTGATTAGCTATAGATATATACTGGCTTAGAAGAGATACACAATACATCTTGTAGTTTCCTCTAACATCCTAATTTGTATAACAAATTATAGTATTACATTTATTAAACATGACTTTATATTAGACTTATAAACATTATCCTTTAACAACCGGGCATAGCGAGAGCGATTAGTCAACCACTAGTCCTGCCCTGGCCTTACCTTTCTATCCGTATTAAGTCGCCTGCTGTGGCCCTGCTGGTTAGAGCTTGCTCTACCGAACACGCAGGTCTGGGTGCGATTCCCGGTAAGATCACAGTGAATTTGAGAATTATTCAATTCAAAGTTGCGATCGAATACTGGGTGTTTGTGATGTCAATTCACATCATTTCCTCTCCTGCCATCCTTCTGATCCTTTAATAACTGGGCGTAGCAATAGCGATTAGCCAACACTAGTCCTGTTCTAGCCTTATCATTCTTTCCCTTCTACTTTCTTTGAAAAAGAGAGTTTGAGCGACTGAGTGACAAACAGTTACCTCGTCGTAAATTTCTCCATTCGGAGGCCATATTCTCCACACTGTGAGTGAACATGGATAAAAGAATGATATTGATTTAATTTAAAGTTTATTTTAGTAAATATTTAGGTATTACACACATTTTTGCAGCCTTTTTTATAGATTACTAGAAAACACAGACTGAAAACAAACTGTGCATATTGTCAGCTGTATGGCTGAGTACTCTTGACCTGAACGTGTTTGAGTGTCAAACGAATATGTGGCCCCTTGCCAATTGAAACGTTTTTTTTTTATACAAAGAGGTATATTTGTTATCTCTGAACATCGGTGCAAAGTGTAACTTTGCACTCTTGCAGACGAAAAGACATATTTATGTCAAAAAAATGGCTAATTACTGAGTTTGATTTCGTATATTTTTTTAACCAATTCCGCTTGTTTTGAATCGTTCAAATTATGTACATTCACACAGATTTTGTCACTAACGACTCAGGTTTTGCCTTTCAGCATCTTCAGGAGTTCAAGTTCACGAATGAACTTGAACTGACGCTTAGTAAATGAATGATTCGTGTTTATATAAGAAATAAATGTATCAGTGAGTTTAAAGCTATTGCTGGCGAAATGGATTAGCCCATGGATTCCCATGGACTCCCAAAGATTTAAGTACTGAGTGGTATTAAGAATTATATTTATTTGGTTGTCGAAAAAGGTTTTATGATTATTTTATATAGGGTATAAAAGTGGAGAGCCAGACATTGGAAGACTGTTCAATTGCGCTCTGTTTATTTCTAAAATGTCCTGGAAAAAGAGCTTATGGGCGTCCGTATTTGGGAGCAACATTTATCCGTTAAGTTTTTTTATGTGAAAGGTGTAGAAGCTTGATCAGTTGACAATGCTCGCAATGAGCGAAACCGGTCCTGACCAATTGAATAAAGTGGAATAAAGTACAAAGGATTATTGTGTTTTTGTTAAGTAACCTTCGTCAGTGTTTTAAGCTTTTCAAAAAACGGGATAAAACGAGAAAATTGTAGAATTTATTTATGATTCACTTTCAAGAATGCTTGCAAATATTGAAATTCGACCATGAACTGTGAGAGAATAAATAGGCTGGCAACTCGTGAGTATAAATCGGCCGATAGCTAGTGAATCAAATTATTTTATAACTGTAAATAAATTTGCTTGTGCGAAGACGCGAAAAGATTATATAATTGGAAATATATTTAAAAACCCATAAATAAACAGTCAGATTAAATATTATCTATTCCATAGTTTTAATTTTTAAAATTTGAAACCTCAAAAGCCTTAGACCCAAGCCTCAAATGTTGGGCTATAATGCAAAACTACAGTGGAACCTCTCATAACGAGCACCTCATATAACAAGTAATTCGCATAACGAGTAAAACAGATTGTGAAAAAAATGCTCCCTTAACGAGCGATATTTCGCATAACGAGTGGAGCAGAGATTTGTAAAGATCACTTTCACATCGTTTCTTGCCTCAAGATGATTGACAAGGCGTGGGAAGGGGTTACCAAGAGAACCCTCACTTCAGCTTGGAAGAAGCTTTGCCAAGGCGCTGTCGTAAATAATATTTTAGTCAGATTTTGCAGTTATATACTAATTTGATCTGAGAATATGTTTTTTTCTTAAATTAACAAAGGGCTCGCCGGTAGAAGCAAAATTTAACAAGGGGTTCGCGCGAGCCCCTCCGAGTCCCCTCCAGCCCGCCCCTGCTACCATCCGAGTAAAAAAAATATTTAAATAATTTGTTTTAAAATTATCTAAATATGTTGTATACATCTGTATACGCAAGATTATAGGAGATGTAAAAAAAACTGACAATTCTTACAATTAAAAGAAGACTCTTTTGTTATTTTAGCGGTATGTGGTTTTGCATTGTTTTCTTTTGATAAAATGATGGGGACATTTTTTAATTCTTATTGTAATTAATTTTCAATTTATCATTTTGTTGACATCTTTCATCTCATAATTTCTCCAAAACAATGAAAAAAATATGCTGTCTGTCAGATATCAGTATTTGAATTTATATCAAAGAGAATTATTTCTGTTTAATTATTAAGAAAATATGGGAAACCTTTTTTAAGCCATTAAAGACGTACATTTTTGCCAAGAATTTTTGTTACATTTTAATATTACATATAGAAAACTCTGATTATATTATTGTCGGGAAAAATAAATTTATTTGAATAGCTTATTTTTTGGGGAAAAAATAAAAATGGAGGTTTTTATTTTGTTCATTTCTTTTTTTATCCACATCCCCTCCCAATGTGGAGCTTATGGCCTCCTTATGGAGGTATCTCAACAGATTTTGTGATATAAAAATTAATGTTTAGTTTCATAATAAAACTGTGATTTGACAGCTATTTTAAATATCGACAGTGGAAAGGAAAAAGAACTTAGCCCACATTTTTTTCAATACAGCTTTATCTTTCAAAATGTATCAAACTTGATACACGTTCTATAAAAAGAATGTTAGCTGCAAATGCCGAATTAGTATCTTAATTTAACTTTTAAGTTTGAAAGCGTTGGGCCTGTCAATCTTGCAAACAGTAAAATATACTTTAAAAAAGGTTTTTCTTAAGAAATTTATTAAATTATTATAACGTTACGTCAATTAAACACTAGTTTACAAATTTTCGTGTACATAATTTGCCTATATCTCAAAATCATCATAACATGTTTTTTGCGCCTCCTTTAAAATTTGGTATGTGTGGGTTACGTCCTTTTTCCTTTCCACATTCGATATGTTATAGTTATGACGTGAAACCGATATAGCTATCAAATGTATACTACAATTTTTGCAGAACAAACATTTCGATAGATTTACATTATAAACGAAATGTATAATTACCGGTTGCATGTACGCAAGCCCTGACTGTTTCAATAAAATCCCGATGCTAAGAAAAAACCCAAGAATCCCTAGTTTTGATATTTTTGACATCGTTTTAATTAATGGTAATAAAAAAGTATTAAATTCAAAACTTTTAATTCAATGACAGTGTATGGGAGCACCTGTTTGTATAGAAACGTGTAAAGTCATTTTTTTCTTTTTTTAACGTCATTAAAAAACGTAGTGTAAATAATTAATGTTAAGATTTTTTCAAATTAAATCTTTTTTTTATTTTAGCACTGATGTCTCTCCGATAAGCTAACAGATTCATACTTATATTTTTTGAAATTAGAACGGAATAACAAAAAATGTATTTTGTTACAAAATAAATACAGTTTTTTCGGTTGGCTGTTAGTTCTTATAAAAAAGGCATTATGCAAAGAAAAACTGTTTTCTATCCACTCCACAGTAGGTATTTAAGACCAGAAACGGATTCGCTCATCATAAGCATTATCAACTGAGTACATCAGTATAAAAACCAACATTTTCTTTATATATATCGTCTGTTTGATTCAAGAAGTCATCAAAATAATTAAAAAGATATGCCATGGACAGTATTGGTTGATGACAGACACTAAATGACTTAATTTAAGATTTCGACTGAAGGTGCTTGGTGGAATTTCAATATTAAATTTGAATCGGTCAAATTATGTACATTCACACAGATTTTGTCACTAAATAAATGATTTGTTGAGATTATGCAAATTGAAACGTTGGTTAATATAACTCATCTAAACAAATTTTCGATTAATGACTTCTTGCAGCAAACCGACGATGAAATAAAAATAAAACACTTTGACTCTTTACTGATTTCATAACTGTATTCGATAAAACTACCAGGACCGGTTTCACTATTTGCGAAATTTAAATTTAAACAAGGTTAATCATAAATTGTTTCTTTTGTTTAAACAAAATTAAACAATTATATACTTTTAATATAAAATTTAATTTGATAATTTTATTACTTTACATGTTAATTAACAAAGTTATCAAATTTAATTGTATATTTTAAACAAACTAACACATAGTTTTTATACTTTTAATTTGATTACAGATTTTTTTTTATTGAAACATGAGACATCATTGTATTCCAATAATTTATATTAATTTGTATATTTTTTAGTAAATAATTGACCAAACTTTTTAACAAATTATCATTAGCCAGACATATAATACAACTTGAAAAAAAATGCTCTCCAATTAAAATTAAGTTGAAAAATCTAAGCACAATCTTGTCATTTATGTAAAATAAATTATGGAATTACGGAATAGTGTGTTTTATTTTTACAAATTTAATAAAGTGATATTCAACCAATATTTGACAATAAACACTTTCAAAGTAATAGCGAAGTGTAAAACTACATTAATTTGCTATCATTCCATACGGAAAAAAGTCAAATTTTGTCTTAAATATTCAGCAACCATTTTAATTAATATGATTATTCAAAAACACACTGATAGAAATAATTTATTATTATATTCCAGATGGTTCTAGAAGAATTTTTATATTGAGAAACAATTTATAAGAAAACAAAGGAACGCGGAGAGAAAATTTCACGAAAAACGATTATTCAATTCATTGGATATGCACCTGCAAATATTATCAAAAAATGATTTTATTTCACCTTAAAGTATTGAAAAATATTTAATATTCAATGTA
The DNA here is from genome assembly GCA_031772345.1 of Himalopsyche anomala. Classification (NCBI taxonomy): domain Eukaryota; kingdom Metazoa; phylum Arthropoda; class Insecta; order Trichoptera; family Rhyacophilidae; genus Himalopsyche; species Himalopsyche anomala. The sequence goes on from CM062842.1 coordinate 4,857,067, forward strand.
AAATCTTATTGCATATGTTTTAAAACGTATTTTAATTGTAATACACCGATTTTCAAAACTGTTAAAGAAGTAAACAAAGGAATGTTATGTATTGACTGACATATTTTGACAATAGATACAATATTGCAATTATAAATAGTAGTTTGCTATTGTTTAATCTGTCAAATGCTTATTAAATTGCTTAAAATGATATTCTTTTGTTATTTTAGCATTCGTTTATCTTGTTTTTAATAACAAGACACTGATTTAAATATGCAAGTCTGTTCGATTTGATTCGCCATGTTTGTATTTTAAACAAAAGTGCCGGTAGACGTTTATCGACAGATAAAAATGTTGTTTTAGCTTTTAAAATAATGATTTTGTTGTTTATTGACACGAAAAATAATAATAAATAAACAAGACTATGATAAAACAACAAATAGTGTATAGTTTTGTCAATTTGGTGTAAGGATTTCTTGGTTTGTTGTTTAAAATTGTGATGAAAATTTATGTTATTTAAAATGAAAATTTTGATGATTTTATGACGTTGTTATATACAAAAATATGGCAGTTTATTATTTATAAATGTATTTGTAATGTTAAAACAATGAATTATTGAAAAAAAATGTTATTTTATTTGTTGTAAAGAGGTTTTTTTTTAGAATATTGCGTTGTATTAAACTGATGTGAGGATAGAGGGTTCGATTTTCAAATCACACTGACAGTTGGTTATTTAAAAACATTTCGAACGCAGGTGTAAAAATGGCGGTAAGCAAAGTTTGCCGCCTTTACCTCGGATTTAACCTCCACACAAGGCTCGGTCTGCGTCATATTGCCGCGGTAATAAATCCTCCGGCCGCCATGTCAACACTGCACACAAATTTAATCTATTTCAGTTCACTCTCTTGCTTCTATCGACACTTAAAACAACACAAACATCAGTCAAACGGGAAGAGATGGCGCGACCATCAACCGGCGTGCCGCTTGGCTTTCTTTAAACTGTTTGAAAACTAGAGTGGATGGGACACCGCTGGCGTCGCTGGTGGCGCCGGGACAGGGCCAGACTGGGGATTTCGATCCATTCGCAAGAAACAACGACTTAAAAAAAAAACAAAAAATTGTGCGGGTCAATACACTTTCTTTCAAGAACAATTTAGAGCTGTGATGTCAATGGCATCTACTTAAGTTTGCTAAATTTTCAATACCAAAACACTTATATATTATATAAAGTTACCAAAACCTGTATTTAAGTAGTGAAAAAGAGCAAAATATCAAAATTCTGGTTACATTAATAGCATTATTTCCTTTAATGCAGCGATTTCCAACCTGGGAAGCGCGCCTCCCTGGGGAGGCGTGGACTACTGCAAGAGGAGGCGCGAAGTCCAAAATATTTATTTACACTTTAAAACGTGTCTATATTACTATATGAAATTAAGGATGGAGAGGCACGAATATATTTTTTCTTCAAAGGGAGGCGTAGTAACATAACATAAGGTTGGAAACCGCTGCTTTAATGTATAGTTGTACCAAATAAATAAGATATTCTCTGTCAATACTTAGTGGAAAGGCATTACATTAAAAAATAAATCATTTTTTTGTATGTATCAGGAGGCCATATACTCCGCATTGGGAGCGGACATAATATTTTAATATTATTTTCTAATAAGTTAAAAACAGGTTTTTATCAGGGCTGTGGAGTCGGAGTCGTGAAAAATGAACGGCTCGAATTTTTTTTGAAAGTTTTGAGTGTATTCAAACAAAATAGTACAAAGTGTTGACATTTCATGCTTGGCTGACTACAGATGATCTGATGGTAAACATATATATATATATATAAGTTAAAATGAAAATTTTGAAAAAATTCTTCGAAATTGGAGTCGGAGTTGTTAATTATTTTAAAGCTGGAAAACGTGGTTGATTTAAAAATTAAAAACTGTGAAAATCAAATCCCTGATCCTGCTCTGTGCGGCGTGTGCAGTCGACGCGCGTGTGTGAGTCGGCGCACTTTGTTTGAAGTTTAGCCGAGCGGCATGCGCGCGCACAAGAAAGGCATCCACCATTTCCCGCCTAGTGCGCAGGTCGGAAAAGTTTATTTAAGTATTGCCACACTTGCGAAAAGCAAAATACCACATGGGGAAATTTGCGGGAATTATTTTTTTACAAATTTCACTCCAACGTTGGTACTGTTACATGACCTACAGTCGACAATAGATATGTAACATTCAATTTTGATAAAACACTATGATAGACAAAGCCACAATTTTGTCTTTTATCGAAATACCGCAGTTTCCTCTTTTCTTATAACCTTTGATAAAGCACGCTGATTATTAAATAATTGTGACACAATTAAAAATGCGCTGATATCATTCTATTTATTTATTTATTATTTAATTAACATTGCACAAGGTTGACAAATTATAAATTTAAACTTTTACAACGGAGAAAAAAATAGTACAATTTAATATTAAAATCAGTAGAAAAAAAATGGCAAAGAAGTCAACTGAGTAAGCTCCGACGAACTCTACTTTAATACATAAAAAATAGTATTCGTCGGAACTCACCCACGTCTACGTGGAATATGTCGACATCCGAAGCAATATTCTTGAACACCGTTAAAGCTCTCCCCAGTGGCATCCCCATTGGCAGGCTGGTTTTACACCTTGGGAGAACAAACAATTCATGTCCACGATTTCTCAAAAAATTCACACAAGTTCATACAAACCAGGGGTGGGCTGGAGGGGGCTCGCGCGAGCCCTTTGTTAAAATTTACTAAAGCCGGCGAGCCCCTTGTTAATTTAAAAGAAAACTATATTCTCAGATCAAATTAGTATATAACTGTAATTTTTGACATATATATATTATCTACGATAACTTCAAAATACACACTAGTAAATTTTTAGGCAATTGGATGGATAAGTTTATGGTAAATTTTATATTGTTGAATACAGGTTGTATTATGTAAAAACGATTGCTTATTTAAGTATTGCATACAATTGCGTAGGGGTTATAAAAAAAATTACTCTTTCCCCTGAACACCGAAAATTGTTTTGATAGTAAGCGAGCCCTTTGTTAACGTATTGGCAGCCCACTGCTGATACAAACTATGATTCAATGTTATTATTCTCGTTATTTATTCTCTGTCATTTATTATTGTCATAATTGTAATAAATCAAAACATCTTCAAACGAAACCCTTATATTATTTTATTTAATATATAATAGTTATCTACTGCCTGTGTTCACCCCAAAAATATAGTCAAATAGCTGACGGTTGTCTATATTACCGGACTATTCTTCGGATAACTTCCATATCGACTGTGGAAAGGAAAAAGTACGTAACCCACAGTTTTTTCAACACATGCTTTTTTCGATAATCACAGTATATCAAACTTGATACACGTTCTATCAAAAGGATGCAAGCTGCAAATGCTGGATTCGTATCTAAATTTAGCTTTCAAGTTTGAAAAATATTAGCTTGTAAAAAATTTAAACCATCAAAAAAGGCTGAAATAAAGGTTTTTCCTAGACAATTTCTTCAATCAACATTAGATTATGTCAATTAAACACCAGTTTAGAAGTCTCCGTGCACTTCAAGGTTGTGCATAATTAATAATTTGCATATGGCTCAAAATCATCAAAACACGTTTTTTTGCCTCCTGTAAAATTTGATACTTGGTGGAAAGGCATTATATTAATAAAAACACAATATTCCTTTGTACTCTATTCCACTTTATTTAAAAGGTCAGGACCGGTTTCGCTCATTGCGAGCATTGTCAAATATATAAACAGTGCTATTTATACAAAAATAAACTGATAAATGAAAAGGTGTAGACAACAATTGACATTGAAAAGAATTTACAAATTACAGTATAAGTTTTTATTTTTTTTACCATGCTAGCTCCCAATGAGGAGCATATGGACTCCTAATGGAGTTTATCTCAACAGAAGTGTTTCTACGAGAACTGTTTGTTACTCAGTTGCTCAACCTCTCTTTTTCCAAAGAGAGTAGGAATAGAAGGAAAGGGCTAGAACAAAACTAGTGGTTAGCTAATCGCTCTCGATACGCCCCATTCATAGGATAGAATGGGTGGGAGGGGGCTATTCAAGACATCACATACATCCATGCCTTTGAACAAATATTCATAATTCGATTGAAAAATCAATTTATAAAACTACCCGTACTGGGATTCGAACCCGTGACCTCGGTTTTTCATAAACTTTGCTTAATCGTCTTTTTACATACATACATCCAACACCCTGTATACGTGTATAGTAATTACTGGTATCTTATAAGAGTTTTTGCAAAATTTAGAAAACAAGATTCAGTTTCAATAGGCGCTTTATTTTCAATAACATAAATAAATTGATTTGTTAAAGAAAATATGTATAAAGTAAAACCTCCATTTACACTAAAGTCGAGACAGTGTAATTTGGGGAAGTGTAATTGGGGGTGTGAATCTCATACAAAATTAGGGATTTGGTTTTTTCCGCAAAAATGCAAAACTAAGATTTCTCTTAGTCTTGCAAAAAAATAATATGGACGAAATATTTAGTTACTAAGTGATAAAATACAAAGCGCGCCAAACTCAACACAGAGACAGTCACCCGGCTATACGTGTATAGACTGGAACGTGTTGAATACACAAACGCTAGCAAACATTTGACTGTATGCGCCGCACAGACAAACGTCTCATAGCAACGACAGTGGAATTGGGGGATTTGCGGCGAATATTTCAAGCCAGCTTGTAATTCGGGGTAGTGTAATTGGGGGTTCCACTGCATATAATTTTTGGGGTCTGTAGTCAAGTAGGTAACATTGATGGCTTCGGCTAATGTCCTCACGCAATCAAATACCGGGATTTTTCGATTGGTCTGTGGATAGATGTTCAAAAGCTGTTCAAAAGCATAGATGTTTGTGATGTTTGGAATTACTTCCCTCCTACTCATCCGATCCTAAAAACGAGGTGTGACATCAGCATACCACTAGTCTTTTCTCCTTTCTTTAATCTTTCTCTTCATAGTCTTTAAAAATAAAAGGTTTAATAGCCGAATAATAACCAGTTGTCGTAGATAAACATATTATGCTGATATACACCATGTTAACACTTCTTAAGAAAGGATGCTTAATCACGCCACTGTTATACTATTCATTAAAAGGTTTATAAATAGTCATTATAAAAATACTAATATTAACTGAAATGTTGAAATTTTTTCAGCAGTGTTTTTGTCTTCAGGAGACAACTGTGTAACTAGCAGTTCTCATTAAAACCACTGTTGAAATACCTCCATTAAGAAGCCATATGCTCCACTGACTATTTCACTAAACTAAACTCTCTTGGTATATAATTTAATTTAATTTTGTGTTATTTTAATGTAATTTGTAAATCCTTTTCATTGTTAGTAGTTGCTTACACCTTTTATTTCAATTTAACTTGTATAAATAGCACTGTTTATATATTTTTCTTTTCAGTTGATAATGCTCGCGATGACCGAAACCGATCCTGATCAAATAAATTTTATATGGAAAAAGTACTAAAAATCTTTTATTATTTTTATTATAATGCCATTCCACCAAGTATTGACAGTGAACACCTTAAAAGTGATCTCAAATTTAAATATAATTAAAACAATCTAAATTTGGAATCGATTCTAATGGGAATCTGACCCAGACTAGTTTGATCGCTACGGCAAATTTCTTGCCATTTAATGTTTAGACCACGGCGGGTAACATTTTTTTTAGTTGAGTCTAAAAAAAATACAAATCGTTATTTTTTATTTCTCTATTGAAATAATTGCTCCCCAGGTACAAAAATATAATGGCGATAATCTGTGCAAAGCTGTTTAGCGCCATTTGAATCAAAAGTGAGTTTATTTTAACGGCTATAATAGTACAAAATTGTACAATAAAGGAATCAAATGGATTGCGTAATTATTTCAAACAACGGATCGCCTAAATTCTAGGGCTAATGATTTTTTTTAATTTGCGTTAAGGTAGTGTGTACATTATTTCAAAAACATGTAATAAACGCGGTGTCTAGATTCAAAAACCGATATGTCCAATTTGCTATGTTAGTAGCAAACGAAGTTTTTGTGCTTCGCGCTTAGATTTTTAGTTTTTTTTTCCATGATTCCGTATTTCCGACAAAGAATAATTGGCTTGATTTATTTTTTATAAAGAAGGAGCCAAAACACACTTTTTGTCAAGATTTTTTAAAAAATCATATCCGATCCTTATGTGGAGCATATGGCTTATTTCTTAATGTAGGTATTTATTAGTTACACAGTTGTTCTAACTCTCATTTTGTCTCCTGAAGTCAAAAACATTAACCATTGCAGTTATTTTTTGATTTACTATATAAAGGTTCATATTGCCATCACAGTTAAGATCTTGTATGTCTAATCTTAGTTCTGATTATTCTCAGAAAGTAACACATTAATACAAGATCTGAAAATCAACAGTTTTTAAAGCAGAATAAAATAATTTTTTTACGAATATTGATTTAAACATTTGAAATGCAGGTGCCGGAACGTCGTTCCACCGCGTTAAATGGTAAAAAGTATTGATTAGAGTTATTATAGATGTTAGAAATAGCTGAGTTACGTGCTGTGGGTCTCTTCGGAGATGCTTAATCCTGCTGGCATTCACTTTAGGCCTGTGGAATTTTAGCTTCCGGAATGACCGTTAAGGAATTCTAAAGTGCCATGGAGGAAACAAAGCAATTGGCGGGAGACAGAGTTTCATGGAGATGTCTCGTGATACCAACATGCTCCACACAGGGAGGGAATATAGTAAAAGGTTTTTAAAAATGTACAGCCAGTGAATAGTTTATTTCAAGAATTGATGTTTTTGTATGTGATTACCGTGACATTTTAGTTGCCAGGATTATTGCCAGAACTACTCACTGCCTTTCTATCCCGTTTTACAATTGGATAGAACATAGATGATGAGGTACGACAACATCAAACACCCCATGCCGTTTGGATAGAAAGTTCTGATTCAGGTTTTCGAAAACTTGACAGTAAAACCAAGAAACCTTAAAGCTTAACGTCTTGACTTGTCAACAAACAAATCTTTTTTAAATTCAACCATTAACACTCCTAATGTGAAGTATCTTGATACAGATTATTTTAACGGAATCTTTACATTATGTCATTTAGACTTTTGTGTTAAAGAATACCGTAAAGATAGAAGGTTAAAACTAGAAGAAGATTAATAATGAGCTGATCACCCCCACTATGTCATGTTTTAAAAATCAATGAATACATTGCCCCATAAATTGTTCTGGTGAATGTTTCTCTGCTGGAAATTGAGCTTGTCGACATGACAGCTGGAAAAGACGAAGATGGCTATTAATTATTCGAGCATCCAAACCCGGATCCCTTTTTTTACAATCCCGTAATCATTCTCCATAAAATCGTGAAATATTTTGGGATTTGGTGTTGAGAGATTGTAAAATATTCCTAGGTCTATTTCAACAATTTTTGCTCGCCGATTTTCAAAATCCTGGGAATTTACAAATTCCCTAAAATGAAAAAATGTGAGACGCTTTTTTTCTTTTGCTTTCGCGTGGATGTCTTCAAGTTTTACTCGCTGGTCGATTTAAAAAACTCAGGAATTTGCTGAATTCCCAGAATGAAAAAATGTGGGACTCGTTTCAGAAAAATTTCCCAGTTTAAAAAAACTTTTCGAGAATTTTTAACTTCTTATCCTCAATCAAAAAATATCGGAATCTCAAGATTGAAGACCCTAACTATTATGCTTCAGGTCGGGAAAATTGTTATTTCACTTTTTACCACACACGTGTGAACTCTACCTTAAGTTTAAAAAAAATCGTCCATATGTATACATAGCATTTTCACGAGCAACTAGCCTCCCCATCAGTGGAACAGAAAAATCACGATAACAATTCTTGGTTGCGTGTCTAGCTGACTAATTTAGGGAAAGTGTTGCCGATATAGCAACTCGCCACACATATACGTTGGTGGCCGTCGATCGAAACTGGCTTGCGCGCGCATATGCCTTCATGTCTACCACGCTCCTATATTACGTATAAATACGTTTCTAACTAACTTATAACTTGTTACGTGCTCGGGTTTGTATTGGTTATTTTTTCACGTCTAACCCATTGGTTGCGGCGACATGTTCGCTATTTTAACAAAATCTTTTTTTTTCGATATAATCGCGGTAAATTTGTCGGGTCCTATGGCACAGTGGTTAGCGTTGTGTGCGGGATCTCACGGGCTCGATTTATTCCCAACTAACAAGCATTTTTTTCGATCCATTTCTGTTCGAAGGCATGGGTGTCTGTGATGTCCAAAAATTACTTCCCACTCTTCCGAATCCTTTAATAACTGGGCGTAGCGAGAGGTATAAGTTAACCACTAGTTCTTTTTTTAAAAAGATATTTGGCATTACAGGTAATGACAATGCGCCAAATATTTTTAAGTTTAAAAATCACACGACAAAATATGAGATTTTATTATTATTTTTTCATTAAAAATCAAATCGAGGTAAATTGACATCATAAGCATCCATTCCTTAAATCTTAAACTTAAATAGAAAAATCTAAATTTGACATTGACTTTACCGGAAGTCGAGGCCAGACCCACCTTTTTCGAAGAGCAAGCTCTAACCAAATTCACAACAACGGGCGATAGTCCATTTCCTAGCCTTATCTTTCTATCCTCACTACTCTCTTTAAAAAAAAAGAGAGGTTGAGCGACTGAGTTATAAACAGTTCTAGTAGGAAACTTATTTTGAGATGCCTCTATTAGGAGGCCATATGATTTACATTGGGAACGGAAATGGATTAATAATAATAAAAAGTTGTAAAATTTTAATTCAACTGCTTTCTCTGCATACCGTCTTACTCTAGCTCTCTTTTTAAAAGAGAGTCGTAGGGATAGAAGAATAATGCTCAGACAGGATTAATCGCTTTTACTACTTAATGTTAATTTGAAAATTGGAAGGGTTGGAAAGGGAATTTTGTATATTACAACGCATGTCTTCAAATCGAAATAAACTGAAACTCGAGTCCGTGAAATCAGTCATGAAACCAACGAAAATAACCACTGTGCCAATTATATGACATTTATTATGCCAACATTCTAAATATTTTAAGAATGCTAACATTCATAAAACAGTGCAGGATGTTGTTGGTAAATTACGTATACGTGTGCCACCGGCATGAAAAGGGTTAACATTGTTTACTATTAATTCTCAGTTAAATGATAGGCGTAAAGTTTTGAGACTAATATTCAAATTAATGATTATGGTTTTATTATATGACTAATAAAATATTTTACAAAAGAGGATATTTCCACAACATTTAAAATCAATCTTTTAATATTACGCTTGCCGAATTATCACTATCAAAATTTATTTTCCAGATGACATTGTTTTGATATTTTTTTAAGATTTGGCAACACTTAATAGTGCAGTGATTGGTGTATATTGTAGATCTAAAAGGAGTGGAAGAGACTAGTTGATACGGCCAAGGCTTACCCTGGACTGTAGCGTCAGAAATAAAGAAGAAAAATATGTCCAGTTCTTATTTTTCTACTTCTTCCACTGTTAACAATACTGAAGTCTTAAAAGACTATAAGTAAACATACTGCAAATTGCATTCATTTGGAAAATCTCACCAGTTTGAGCCTTTATGCTGTCTTGTTAGCAAGAACTAGCTATTAGACGGGTCTAGGTTGAAGTCATGTTAAAATCAATGTACAATTTATACTGTTTCAGGCATTACTTTCTAATGAACACTTCTACTCTAGTTGACGTATAATAATATTAATTTAATTCATTTACGTATCGCCCTTAAGGGTCAAAGGATTAAAGGATTAAGGGATTAAACGTAATTCGATATTTGGCATTTAAGAGTAACACATCAACCCATTAAGAGAAGAAACGAGAGCTAAAAAACAGGTTTACCCATTAACGTGTCCCATTATTTTTAAGCAAGTTTAAATTATTTATTAATTTTGTAAATGTTTTTTTATAAATTATTTAATGTGCTTTATAAATTTGTTTTAAGAGATGCTTATTAAAATATCTTTGCATCCACTGCTCCTATTGAAATGTATTTTTGTCACTTTATGTAATATTGTATTTAATATCTAGTAGCTATAGTACCATACCTGCTCCCAATATATATAGCGCATTTCAACCGAATATATTCTACGATAACTGCTTGTAGTCAGTAGATCAACCTTTCTTTTTCGACGTTCGTATAAATATAAGCTAAAGTTTTATCTGCTGAACAAACAACAGGAAACCCATAGGCACTAATCAATTGGAAGCCTCAGATCGATGAAGCACGGACGTAAGACATGCAGCAAAATAAATTTCATGGAATTAATACCTTTCAGTGTTTCCATAATAAAATATGCACATTTTCAATTAAAAAAAAACGAATACATTTTTAATCTAACCATGTCAATGTAGTATTCAGAAACAAAACACTCTTTTGTACATTCCACTTTCATTTTAAATGATCAAAACCAGTTTCACCCATGAAGAGCAGAGTATTGAGTGTTTATTTCATATATTTTTTTTATCCTTGCGTTTCTTAGCTCCACCGATTAAATTCTATGGATTTTTATCGGTGGTACCTGGATATATAAATAAATAATAATAATTAATACCTGACTATTTAAACATAATTAAGTTACTTTTAAGGTGTTCACTCTCAATACTTGGTGGAATGGCATTATCATAAAAATAATAAAAGATTTTTAGTACTTTTTCCACTTAAAATTTATTTGATCAGGACCGTTTTCGCTTCTCGCGAGCATTATCAACTGATAAGAAAAATAAATTAAACAGTGCTGTTTATACAAGTTAATTCAATTGATTTTTTATTGTTTAATTTGTTTATTGATAATCAGTTGATAATGCTCGCGAGGAGTGAAACTGGTCCTGATCAAATAAATTTTAAGTGGAAAAAGTACAAAAAATCTTTTATTATTTTTATTGTATTTTAATATTTAAAAATCGTCATATTTCACGGTTTTTTAATATTATCATCAACTGTAGAAAGGGAAAAGAACGTAACCCACACATGGAGGAGGCACAAAATAAGTATTTTGATGAATTTCGGCTAAATGCAAATTATGAAATAAACACAACCTTGAAGCGCATGGAGACTTCTAAACTAGTGTTTAATTGACATAATCTAATATAAATTTAATAAATTTTAAATTTAAGAAACATTTTTTAATTTTTTTTTTCTTGGTTTCAATTTTCTTAAGCTCATCTTTTTTAAGCTCAACGGCTAAATTTAAATACTAATTTTTTAGGCATTTGCAGCTTACATCCTTTTGATATAACGTGTATCAAGTTGTATACATTGGGATTATCGAAAAAAAGCTGTTTTGGTTTCAATTTTCACAAGCTCATCTTTTTCCAAAGTTAAAAGCTAAATTTAGATACTAATTCGGCATTTGCAGCTTACATCCTTTTGATAGAACGTGTATTAAATTGAATAAATTTTGATTATCGCAAAAAAAGCTGTTTTGAAAAAACTGTGGGTTACATTATTTTTCCTTTCCACAGTCGAATGTTAGTCATTCTCAAAAAATAATAAATAAAAAAACACGACTGTGAAATATGTATCCAACCGCTTACTACTAAGTCTCGGCACAATATGACCATTGGTGATACAGTATCACAGTCGTAAAAATATGGCGTGCGTTGTACAATTAAAGCAGGTATTTCACTTAGATAATGGTTTATAAAACAAAGTAAACGATTTCATTTGACATTGTGAGAGGGCCTCACCCTTTTTTTGATTGCGTAGAATTGTAGCGACAATTCGTTCGACAAGTAAATAACTGAAAAGAATTAAAAAAATTATGATAAGCAGTATAAAAAGGGTTGAATGTACTTATCGGTTGGGTCCGCAACGCAGTGGTCAACGTCGTTGGCTTTCATGGCGGATCTTACGGGCTCAAATCCCAATACGAACAGCATTTTTTCAATCGATATCTGTGAAGTAGAGGTCTGCACGGGCCAAAATTTTACAAAACTACCCGGTCCGAGCCCGAAAAACTCACGCCCGACCCGGCCCGGGCCCGAGTCTAATGCCGCACTTGTTACCCGAACCCGACCCGAAGCACCGAGAAATTTGAAATCCTCGATTTGGTATACTTTTTCCCCAGATTATCTCCGAAAGTCCTTTTTTTTTTTTTTTAGCTCACCGAGGAATTTGAAATCCTCGATTTGGTATACTTTTTCCCCAGATTATCTCCGAAAGTCCTTTTTTTTTTTTTTAGCTCACCGAGGAATTTGAAATCCTCGATTTGGTATACTTTTTCCCCAGATTATCTCCGAAAGTCCTTTTTTTTTTTTTTAGCTCACCGAGGAATTTGAAATCCTCAATTTGGTATATTTTTCCCAACATTATATCCCAAATTCCAAAGCCCGGCCCGGCCCGAGCCCGACTCTCGATTGCGCTTACCCGCCCGAGCCCGGCCCACGGGCCGGGTCGGGTAAGAGCCCGTGGGCCAGGCCCGGGCCCGTGCAGACCTCTACTGTGAAGTTAAAAAACCCTCTGCCACCCTTCGAATACTGAAATAACTATAGCGAGAGAAATTAGCTAACCAGTAGTCTTTATCTTACTTTATACTGTCTATCAAATAGGTTCCCAACCTTTTTCGGGTAGAGACCCCTTATTATAAAAGCCATGTGACCCGCGGCCCCAATGCAATTGAAAAAGGCATTTTTTTTTTCAATAAGGTAATTTTAGTTGACTGTTTTGTTGTTTAAATCCAAAATCGAAAAAAGTTGGCGACCTCCAGAAAACCCGTCGCGACCCATACGTTGGGAACCCGTGGTATATCATTTACTCTCTTTAAAAAAAGAAAGTTGGGCGACTGAGTAACAAGCAGTTCTTGTAGAAAAACTTCTGTTGAGATACCTCCATTAGGAAAAGATATAATAAAATCCACGTTGGGAGCAAACATGGATAAAAAAAGTTCTCATGAAACTGTCCGTAATAAGCTTTGAACTTGGCCAATGAATTCGATCAAAAATTTGATGGAAGATTTTTGTAATATCACCGGAAATTGATGGATCAATTCGGAAGACCAATATATGCTAATGTCCGTCAAAGCCTCTGGAAAGATTACGCAAATCGGTTGCGTGTCACTGTACTTTTAGACTTCCGGTGTCTGAGGGTGAAACCGTCCACAATAGACCAATCTAAGGTTGTATATGTATATTATACGACTTGGCTTTGAAGAGCTTTACCCACAACGAAAGGAAATAGCTTTGGTACGGAATTTTCTGTTGATCTCAAACTTTGGCAAGAAGACAGTTTAATTTTTATTTAGTAAAACTGAAATCGATTGGATTGATATTAAATTTGGTAGAACTTTACAAAGTATATTTTTTTTCAACCATTTTTCTCAAAATGTAACATCTTAACCTTTTAGCTGCCGTAGATAATTATAAGTAATTACCTAGCACGCCAGCTATAATTTGCAACTATTATTTTAATTAGTTATTGACGAGATAACTCATCTCTGGCGTGTCAAGCACGAAAAACTTCATAAGATATCTCGTCTGTGGCAGCCATTGAGAGCCTAAGGTCTGCAATCCTAAAATAATGAAATCTCGAGATTCCTACTAATTTTGTGATCCCAAAATACCGGGATTGTGATAGTACTAATAAAAAGTTAAAAATTCTCGAAAAGATATTGAAAACAGGCAAACAGGTTTTTTTTTTAAAGCTCTCAAATTCTTTCATTTTGGGATTCCGCAAATTCCTGGCTTTTTAAAAATCTGCCAGCGACATTAAAAAATATTTCCAAAAAAAATAAAATCTCTTAATCCTGAATCACGAATTTTTCTACGATTTTATGGTAAATGATCGTCCCGGGATTACAAAAGGGATCCGGGTGCCCTAATCTCAACGACTGACATGGTAGCAAATATGGAATAAAAATAACGATTTTTGCTCTTTTTATGACATATTTTGTTATATAATATTTTCATTATTTTGTAATATTTGTGATTACAGCTAATGACAGTGCGCCAACTATTTTAAAGATAAAACATCTTAGGGATCATCTCAATGAGAACATTTCGTTAGACACTCGAGATCAACCCGAGAAAAATTAAAATCACAAACACCTGTCTTAGATCTGAATTTTAATTTGAAAAAAAAATTGACTTTAATCAGTAAAACGGTGGTCTTACTAACTAGATTACAACTAGAGAATCACATCCCAGACCCTATTTTTAAACTCGGGAATTGATTGGAATCCTAGTCAAAAATTGATGCATTCCAGGAATATACAGTTTTCCCTAAAATTTCAAATGTGTGTTTTTAAATTTTCCAATTTTTAACCTCAATTTCGGTATCACAAAATTGAACGGGATTCATGTTTTGGAGACCCTAATCACTACTGCAGACTTACGTTTATTATCAACATTTAAAAATAAGGTTTCACTTTATAACGAAGAGTAAGGTATAATATCGATAATAATTTAGTTTTTTTAACATGGCAACAATATAACGTTAAATCATTACAATGCTTTCGGCTTTTATAACAATAATCCATGCTATAATTTGTAGTGCATGTTTCGTGTGAAAAAAAATGTACATATCAGTTGTTGACCGATTGCAGTGCGTGTTTTTTGCTTATCGAAATCAGATTAACAAAACGACATTTCTTGGACAATAATATTATTATTTTTGGCTGCAATCCATTGCGTTGGCAACCGAGTAGTTGCGGACTTCATCGATAGATGACTTTAGTTACATTTTTACGTACACCCAGTCCTCTTTTTACGCGATTTTTTTTTTGACAACACCATTTCTTTATTACGTGATTTAATCATTGTTACGCGAAAAATCAATATGTTCGTTTAAAAAAATGCAACGATTATATTTAGCGACAGACAGAGACAGCGGCGAATAACTCATATTTTAAAAAGTGAATACAATGTTTATGCATGTATATATGAATTAGAGCAGCCGTCGGCAACTGGTGGTCCGCGAGGAAATTTCGGTGGTCCGCAGAGAAATCTGACATTATTTTATTTTTTTAATCCTATCAACAGAAAAAAAATCAATCTCATAACATATGTAGTATGTATCTTGATGCATTGCATGTTCTGTCTCACACTCTCACTTTGTTTTATATTCTTCGCTTTATTTACTTTTATTTAAATATATAATATTTAACACAAAAGTCCATTTGGTGGTCCGCCGGATCAAAATTTTGACATTTTAGTGCATCTAGTGGTCCGTGAGTGCAAAAAGCTTGCCAACCGCTGTATTAGAGTATCCAATCCCGAGATCCCACATGTTTTCATTCTAGGAAATCCTTAAATTCCCAAAAATTGTTGAAATTTTATCACATTTTTTTGTAAATTATTCTAAAATCTCTCAATCACGAATCCCAAATTTCTCCGCGATTTTATGGTGAATAATGAATCCCAGAATCTGGAAAAAAGATTATATTTCGCAACCGACAACGACAGCGGTAAATTCCCAGGATTTGAAAATTCACCTATCGAAAGAAAACTGATATTTTTTTCTAGCGTTTTTGTGAAGCTATAGAAGAAAGATATCCGAATATAATGGGTTAAATAACTAAGAACATGAAATTTTTCGACATATCGTTTTATGTAACTATGCTATCAATAAGACTATTTCGGCTTGTGTTTTTATCAGAACTACGCAGGGGTGGGCTGGACGGGGCTCGGAAGGGCTCCAGCGAGCCCCTTTGTTAATTTTACTATGGTCGGCGAGCCCCTTGTTGATTTAAGAGGAAACAATATTCTCAAATCAAATTAGTATATAACTGAAATTTCTGACTTATATATTACACAGTAATACTTTTTCAGCCATTCAGATTGATGAGTTTACGGTAATTTATATATTGTTACATATTATAAGTGTATTAAGTAACCATCGATTGCTAATTTAAGTATTGCATATCGACTGTGGAAAGGAAAAAGGACGTAACCCACAGTTTTTTTAAAACAGCTTTTTTTCGATAATCACAACGTATCAAACTTAATACACGTTCCATCAAAAGCATGCAAGCTGCAAATGCTGAATTACTATCTAGATTTAGCTTTTATGTGTGAAAAAGATGACATTGTAAAAAATTATTACCAAGTTAAAAGACTGAAATAAAAGTTTTTCCTAGACAATTTATTGAATCAATATTATATTATGTCAATTAAACACCAGCTAAGAAGTCTCCGTGCACTTCAAAGTTGTGTATAATTTATATTTTGCATATGGCCCAAAATCATCAAAACACGTTTTTGCGCCTCCTGTAGAATTTGATATGTATGGGTTACGTCCTTTTTCCTTTCCACAGTCGATATAATTGCATAGTTGTCATTCACTCCTCCCCCAGAACACCGAGAATTGATTTGAAACTAAGTGAGCCCCTTGTTAACGTATTGGCAGCCCACCGCTGGAACTACGTTTGAACTTACATTAACTCTGCTATACATACTGTCTCGTCCACTCTTCTATCTTAATTTATTATGCAAATTAAAATACTATATTTAATAGTTTGTCTGTAGTGTTTCTTGGCTTTTTGGTATCTTGGTGATTCAGGATATTCGCACAAGGCCATAGATTGCCAAGGCATGCTCTAGTGGAAAATTAAATTAAAAACAAAAATGTTTAGCACTTCGGCGCTTTTCAAAATGGCCAAAAGTAATGCTGTGAAGTAACGATAAGAATCGAAACCTGCGTGATTTAGTGTTCCGTGGGGAATAAAACACCCAATTTTACTGTCGTTAAATTAAACCACAATTTTATACAAAATATTTAAATTATTATTTTAAAAATTGATTACGAAAAATATTCTAGATAAAAAATAAGTGGAGTAAAAATTTTCAAACTACTATCGACAGAAACCATTTTATTTTGTTTTATGTTAGCTAACGTTTGATAAAATGTTCAAAAATAAATAGCACATTTTGATTGAGAGGTAACTAGTAAGCACGCCACTGGCTTTTTGTTCATTTTTTACAAATAACTTTAATTGGTTAAGTGTGCACGTCGTTGACTCAGATCACAGAGGACACGGGTTCGAATCCCAATACGGGCTTTATAGATTGATTTCTCAATCGATTTATAGATTTCTGTGAAGTCTTTAATTTCCTTCCTCCTCTCATCCTCTCCTTAAACGGATGTAGCTTAGGGTATCCAATCCCGGAGCTTTTTTGTGATCCCGGGATTTCGGGATTGATTATTTTTCAATTTTAGCTCACCGAGGAATTTGAAATTCTCAAATCCCTATAATTTTCCCCCGAAATATCAACGTGACTCGTTTTTTTCCAAAATCCTATAAATTTTTGGGATTTCATAAAAATTTCTATTGGACGGGATCCCGGGATTGGAGACAGTAGTGTAACTGTAGACCGCTTTACTTATCCTAAAGAGAAAAAAAATGGCTTGATCGTGCTTAATAAAGTTCGCCTAAAACGTTAAAATTGAATCATCTTCAAACAAGTATATTCAAAGTATCTCATTTGCTTTCAAAAAGTGAAAAAGTTTCAAAAATGATTTACATCCTTTCTTCAAGTTGCTTAAAATTCAGATTTAGTACCGGATAAAGCATTATTATGTACATTTTTCGTAGGAAATGTATGTTTATTATTTGAATGTATAATATTTTAACGTATTGTAAAAGCTTGGCACGTAACAATGCAGGGATAAATAGGTCATAGCACAGAAAACATTTTTAAAAATAAATATCACATACCAACCGTTAAGTTATGATACTTATTGAGAAACGCATTCAATGCGTAACGACTTGCTTCAAGTAATACGAATGAATTCAATCAGTGGATACACGTTATTCAGTGTAAGTAATGTACCAGTTGTGGAACGTAATTCCAATTAATCAATTGATTATACGCAATCAATCGAAAATGCAGCTCGAGGTAATTGAATCATCCATTAATGTCAGCTGAATCGTCCACGAATACGAACTTATACCACCAAAAAACCAACACTCTTATTGTATTCTATCTCCGCACTAGTATGTTTCCCCTTCCAAAATCTGAAGACCACGCCAAAACCCGGGACAGAACGTGGGACATAAAAGTATCACCTTCCTTTAGGTGAAAGGGAAATTGAATCATGGTGTCACCTAACCTAACCTAACCTAACCTCCCCAGAATATGATGGAAAGACCACACCCCCACCGATGCCCCGGAAAACCCGGGACAGAGCGTGGGATATAATAGCATCGCATTACTATAGATGAAAAGGAAATCGAAGCATGGTTTCACCTCACCTAACCTAACCTAATCTCCCCAGAATATGATGGAAAGACACCAAGCAAGGAACGTAATTAATTTCATTTGGCTTTGTCTGTTTATGGTCGTGGTTTTCACGGAATTCATTTAGTAAAAAGATAACTTGTGTGTGTTAAGATCCATGTCCTCTCCTTAAGACGTGTAAACTCTTTAAATTCGTTGTTTCTCTATTTACAATCAGGTCACCAAAACTGAAGTTCAGTGACTTAGCCACCTAACACCAGAGTCATGCAATGCCTAAAAACCGAGTGAAATGGAAGGCCTAAATTTTTACATACTTAATATAACAAAATAGGGAGCCTTGCGTGATGTTTGTATAAGGCCGTCAAATTTCAAGCATTCTGGATTTTTTTTCAGATTAGCTGTCCATATCTGGACATTGCCAAAAGATGTGATCAGCATTAGGGCCTTCAATTTTGTTATCCTATGAAAATTTGAAGAAGCTGCGTGACGGCTAATTAAAAGATCTCACGTTTTTCATTTTGGGAATTCCGTAAATTCCTGGGTTTTTGAAATCGACATTTTTTGCGAAAAATCCCTGCGAGATTTAAAAAAACCCCAGGAGCTGAAAATCGACGAGCAAAAATTAATCAATACCGAATTTATGGTGAATGTTAGGTTTCGCGATTGGAAAAAATGTCAATCCTGAAATTTCGGGATTACAGGAAAGTTCCGGGATCGGATGCCTTAATCAGCATCTTGTATTAGAAAATCAATTGTATTATTGTATTGACCTTCGCCAGAAAGCAATTTTCCTCTGTGATCTTGTAGAAAAAGATTGATGATAGCTTTTTTCGGAGATGTACATATCAAATTTAAATTCTTTATTTGATTCGTCTGGTATCAAAAGCAGAACTGTTTCTTACATGATGTACGGAACAGTTCTGATTTTTACGACATCGAATTGAACATTTTTACGATATTGAATTGATATGAAGTGAAATAAGTTTTATGTGTAAAGCTAATCAAATTTTACTGAAACTGTCTATCACCTTATAGATGGAATGAACAAAATAGTTGCTTGACTCTTGTTGAGGCTTGCTACAAGTTACTGGCCGCGCACAACGCTCTGTGGAATATGCAATACGACCAAGCAGGGTGTCTCAAGCGATGGTCGGTCGAGCTGTGATATACGCAGTGCGCCAAACAGGCACGTACCCCCTTACTGGCGTAGTATCGCCGTCAGATTGACCTATGCAATCAAGCAGCGGTCGCCAACAACACACAACTGTCATTTAGCAAATGATTACTTATGGATTATATAATTATACTAATTTTTTTTAAAACAATCACTTAAAAACCTTTTTTTATTATTTTTCTTTACTGTTTCATTCAGTCCACTTGATCCTACACTTTATAATTATTAGTTTTTACTTTATTATTATAGTTTTTTAGTGATTAGCGCAAAAATATATTACATTCTTAAAATCAACAAAACTTCTAAAACAAACAATATTTTCGGCTGAAATTTTCAAAGAAATCATATGTGACATTCAATCATTAAAAATAAAATGAAAACATTTTGAATACATCATAATTTCAGTACTTTTATAAGCTGAATATAAAAACCTGTTATTAATTTAGTAGATAGCACTCCACTTGTTATCAAAATGAAATATTCAAAATATTCTGTATAAATAATAACATTAATCCATACCATACAATTATATAAATAATTATAGTATAAAATTCTCATTCCTAAAAATTTACTATCACTGAAATAAATATTCGAAAAACATTTGTCGTCTTTTTAAAAAATACTACGTGTGAACGAACATTCAGAGCCTAATATATTATGAGGTTTATTGCTTATTGTCAAAAAGGGTCACTTGCCGCGGCAGTTATTTTGAAGAAACCATTAAATTATGAGTCAATATACCAACAAAACTGAAAATGTATTTTTACGTTTCCCGCCTATAATGTGTTAACATTAAGTAAGTAGTTTACCAATTTCAAATGAACAGGTGAATCTTCCTAATTCACCCTTGTTGTGCTATATTATTTTTTTATCCATGAACATATGGCCTCTTAATGGAGGTATTTCAACAGAAGTTTTTTTCTATGAGAACTGTTTGTTACTCATTCGCTCAATCTCTCTTTCTCAAATAAGTTAGTAGGGATAGAATAATATGGTAATATACAGGACTAGTGGTTAACTAATCGCTATCTATACTAGATAACTTTTACTATAGAATTATGTTTGAATCTTGAGTGATATAAAAATAAGGAATTATATCATATGCTGATAATATTTAATTGTTACTGAATAAGTTTTAAGTAGCAAAATTATGAATCGCAGTGCAGTAAATCTGGCATTTTATCGGCGTATAAAGAAGGTTGCACATCGCTGTTATAACAGGTCAAACCATAACACAGACGACCCGCACCCTCTAAATAAAGAATTTTGCCCCAAATACTGCCAAGGGCATTAAAAAATTTGTGTCACGGTAAGTACTTTGCTACCCTCTGGCAGGTAGATATTGACTTCTTGAAAAAAGAAACACGTGAATCGGTATTTACCAAGTGAACTTTCACCAGTCCAATTACAGCTGAGTGGCCAACGTTCTTGGGTGTTCGTTCAATTCGATCGCGTCGGCCGCGGGCACGAATCCCCGGACAAAACTTTATGTAAATTGATTATTCCGAATAAAATAAAAAAGAATTCGAAACCATTTTCCGGAAGGTTTTTCTTATCTCTGCTGCTATAAAATTAATAATATCAGCAGTTAATAAATGCGTTAATCTTCGTAGGAAAACAAAATTGAAACAAATAGTTTTAAGATTGACACAGAACTAGGTATATTTATTTTCGCTTTAATTACATCATTCAAGAATTGCTAGCTGTAAGCCCGTTGACCTCAAAATGCATTTTTAAGTAGTCAGAAAATTTACTGACGTGAAAAATAAATTACAAACCTATTTATTGAATAAGCCAGAAATTCTTAAAGTAAAATAAATATATCTCGGGGCATATATCGACAGCCCTGCAGTATTTTAATTGTAAATTATTTAATTTTTGGAATAATGTTTAAGTTTGCTTACAATCATTTTTCGTAGTAGCAGAAATAGACTTCGGGGCACATATTGACAGCCCTGCAGTATTTCAATTGTAAATTATTTAATTTTTGGAATAATGTTTAAGTTTGCTAACAATCATTTTTCGTAGTAGCAGAAATAGACCTCTATTATATAAAATATATATTTTATTCAACTAATTTTCAAGTACGCTAACAAATATATTTCGTAGAAGAAGAAAAAGACCCGAGGACATTAGTACGAACATATTTGTGATTATTGGTGATTATTTTATCGACTATTAATATATAGATACTTAACACTTCTAAAAATACTTAATATCCGATATGTTACTGGCCCTTTAAGAACCAAGTAAAATATCTTTTTTTTTAATATACGTCCTGGGTTTTACCATCCATCAAAAGGCAAGTGTTAAAACATGTTTTTTCACTTGGTTCTTTAAACTCCAGCAACATATCGGAAGTATTTCAAGCACCGTAGAGGAAGTGTTAAGCTATCTTATTATTAATGTATTATGTCAGAAAACTTAAATGTACATCATTGCATGTTTAAATATAATTACAATGCATATTTATAAATTACATTGGGCATAAAGCATAGGTCTGAGAATATTATATTTCTTAATTTAACAAAGGGCTTGCCGGCTAAAATAAAATTTAACAAGAGACTCGCGCGAGCTCCTTCTTCCCCAACCCTAAGTGTCTCTAAGTTTTGACAGCTATCAGTTTTACTGAAACGTACATATCCCCGATGGATTCGATGGTGACTTTGTGAGAATTCATTTTTTATATTAAATTAAATTTAATATTTTATTACTCCACTTTTTGTGTTACTAAATGTGACACGTGTGATGATGTTTCTCGAAAAGGCGAAACACGTTTCACATTTTGTTACACAACAAGTGAAATAAGAGAGTTAATCAAAATTAACTATATATTTTAAATAGTCGGGTAGTGTCGCAGAGGTCAACTTCGTTGACTTCAGTGACAGACTTCACGGGCTTGAGTCCCAGTACGAACAGCATTTTTTCAATCGATTTATAGATTTCTTTCCGAAAGCATGGGTGTTTGTCATTTCTTAAAATTCCCTCTCACTTTTTCAATCCTTAAATTACGGGTCGTAGCGAGAGCGATTAGTTAACGACTAGTCCTGTCCTAGCCTTACCTTTCTATCCCTCCTAGTCTCTTTGAAAAAAAAGAAGTTAAGCGACTAACAAAAATTCTCGTAGAAAAATCTTCTGTTGAGATAGCTTCGTTATGAGGTCATATGCTCCTCATTGGAAAATAAAATGAACCTTTTTAAGGATTAGGATTTTTGAAAATAAAGTAATAATTTACAAATTCTGACGATGGCTAAAGCCGAATTAGCTATCAACTAATAAATATTTAAAAAAAAACTGTAGAACTAAATACGTTGCTACTTTTACCGTATTATAATGGAGTTCTACCAAGTATATGCCAAATCAATAAATACATTGCAAGTCTTTAACATTATTTTCAAATATTGTTGTTGTTTCCAAAGATGTAGATTCAAGTGAAACTGAGATGCCATCGTAAATGAGAAAATCTAGATACGCCCATTAGTTATTAAGCCTACAATGCATACTTAATATTATAGGAAATACAAACCACTTTACGCACAAAGCAGAAAATTGTGGCAGACATTTGTAGTAAATACTGAAAACGCTGACAGTGGATAAAATTTGCAAGTGAAATTATCTTACATGGCATGTTTTGTATAGTTATACAGGCAAAATTTATTCGCGTCGTAGAGGGATCGTAGCGATTTCGTAAACCCTGCGTAGGCGACCTACGCAGGGTCTACGATATTGTATTTGCAATTTCAATAATTAATTTGGGTTGAAAATATTAATATAAATCTATCATATCGTAGGTTCATTTTTTTAATTAGTGATTTTAATATTAACAAGTACTTTTTTCGATGAATCCTGCAGTATCTTTCAAAGAATGGGTGTGCTGGCAATACGTTAACAAGGGGCTCTCTTAATTTCAAAGCAATTCTCAGTGTTCAAGGTAAGGAGTGATTTTTTGTATCACTCCTGTGCAATGCTATACAATACTTTCAGAAGCAATCGATTGTTACTTAGTACACTTACAATAAGTAACAATATGCAATTTACCGTAGGCTTATCAATGCAAATGCTAAAAATGTACTACTGTCTATACTGAAGCTGTCGTTGATAATATATAAATCAGAAATTGCAGTTTTATACAAACTTGATCTGAGAATATTGTTGTCTCTTAAATTAAGAAGTGGCTCGCATGTGACTTCATACTAAAATTAGTCGTAGGGGTCTGTCTACTAAAATCGTATATGCTAAGTTGTCATAATAAGTCAAGTAATTTAAAGCACAGTATAATTTATTTGAAAGAGAAACAAAATGGATAGATAATAAAAGACACAATTTTTGCTTCGAAACATCAGACGGATGACTTGTAACGGATACACAGTCGACGTCTTGGCCACCGCTGTTTTATAGCATATGGTTTTCTAATGGAGGAAGTACCAGCGCAAGGTTATTTGCGCCCTAGGCAACGGTTATTGGCGCGCCCCCTTTTTAACAAATTGTGGAATATTTTTTATATGCATGTCTGTTCTCTGCATGGATCATATGGCCTTTTTATGAAGGTATCTCAACATAAGGTTTTTACGAGAACTGTTTGTTACTCAGTCGCTCAACCGCTCTTTTTCAAAGTGTATAGAATACGATCCACAATTAAAACGAACAGATACAAGCATAGAACGGTATTATTGTTTGTTATTAGATTATACAAAATAATTTGATTACTCAATTTATTCGCCCCCTTAATATTTGCGCCCTAGGTGATTGCCTATTTCGCCTGTATGGTGGAGCCGGCCTTGAATGGCGGTATCTTAACAAAATTTTCTACGAGAATTATTTGATGTCCAGATACTTAACTTATCTTTTTCGAAGAGAGTAGTAGGGATAGAAGGATAGGTTTAGACAAGGACTAGTGGTTCTTTCCTTTTGACCTAAAAAAAGCAGTCGCTTTTGCTACGGGCTATTTTAGGGTTGAAAAGGCGGAAGGGCGGAGGGGAGTTTTTAGACATCACCAACATCCGTGCTTTTAAGCAGAAACCGTCTTACCGGGGCTCAACCCCGTGACAAGGACGTTGAGGACTGCGCAAGGACCCAATAAAATGTATTTTAAGTGCTTACTCTTAATGTGGTATTTTAAAAGGGGTGTATCTTTAAATGCTTTGTATTCATAAAAGATATTAGACAACTCGTCCAAATTGATAAAATACATTTATTTTTGTGATGATAGTACTAAAAAAATCTTTTCTTTATCGAAAATAGATTTGAAGGTAATAATAAAAATTCATCAATAGTAAAAAGCTTTGAGATTTTTAATGTAACCTGTATTTTGAATATTTCAGGCGTTAATTTCGGGGAATACTAAAAGTAAAAGCAGGTAATACATGTGGTAATGGATTATTTCATAAACGCAAGAGACTTGGGGCCTAAAAATAACATATAGTATGTAAAATTTATGTATATTAATTTAATATTTACGTTTTTATATTAATCGAAAACCAGAGCTTCCAAATTGTATTGCTCTAGTAGTTTTCCAAGTGCTAAATCCACCATTACATGTACATAAATGAATTAGGTCTCCATATTACACTAAAATATTGAGACAATAAGAATTTTGGGTTTTAAAAATCAGGCTTTTAAAGTAAACAAAAGAATATGTGTACACATAAATGAACGTTTCGCCCAGTGCCATAAAAACGACAACGTTTTCTTAAATATTTAAAGTATACCTAAATGTCACTAATCTAACTCATAGACTAATAACAGTTGTTGTAACATCACTACATTTATAGTAATCTTCAATTTATGTATAGAATAACAAATACACGTCGAGATTTTGAAAATAAGAGCTACCAAATGATCATAATCATGTGAATACTCGAATTTTTCAAGTACTCGATACTCGTTATTTAAAAAAGAAGATTTGAGTCGTCTGATATCAAAAACAGGACTATCCCATATATGTCGTAATTAAACTAATGCTGTCAAATTATTTTGCTGGTTATAGTGTATGGCTAGAAATAAAAAAATGTTTAAAAATCAAATAAATGTTGTACAAAAACGCAAAAGAAAATGATGCTTGATATCAAAAGCAGAACTGTCCACGACGTTGGAAACAAAAGTAGAACAGTTTGGTAAATCAGGATTTCGACCAATCACAGAATTACTTTAAGTGATGTCACATACAAATTTTAAGTTGCACTCGTTGATGAGCTATGTTTAAAATGGAAAAAAATTAAATGGTCAGAATTTAAATATTAAGCGATCAGAATATTTAATAACAAGTTTGGTTAGTAGGTTAGGTTAGGTTAATTTTTTTTTTAATTTCATTTAAATTATGACTATTTATTCTGACCGATACATTCTGACCATTTAAAAAAAATTCTGACCAGTGTTATTTAAATTCTGAACAGAAAAATACGAGCCGCTTAAAATTGAGTTTAAATTGATAAAACTCAAAAAGCCAACAATACGTTTTTCGTGTTTTTCTCGCAACTTTGAAAAATGGATAGTTCTACTTTTGATACTATACGATTCATTTCTTTCCAAATTTTATTTACCTATTTTAAAAATATATATAATAATGTTTAACCGTTTCGTTTAACTGTGAATTGCGCGTGGATCTATCAGTTTTTTTTTTTAAATGGTTTTGCCCAGTTTTGCCGTTGACTATGCTACGCGAGAATTACTTCTGTTATTTTGCTTTGGGTCTTTTCTGCTGACGTATCTTATCAACTTATCGACTAAGCAACAGAAAGAGTTTTTTCTACTGCGGGAATTATAAAAACAAAACCTTGAACCAATTTAAAATTTGAGATGATTAATTCTCTATTATTTTTAAAATATATGTTTTATAAATTGAAATAAATGTATTATTGAAATTAATTAAGATTATTGACGTGACAACGTCTTATAAATCGATGACGCCCGCTGCACGCACGAAAAAACATGACTCATTGTCCCGTTTGTTGCGTTGCGCCGAAGGCAAGCGTGCGAGCGAGAGCGCGGATAAGCGATAGAGAGGCACGATCGGCCTACCGTTCGGATTGTGCCGCATCTATCTCTAGCACATTGTTACTTGTAAATAAACTGTTCATCAAAGTAATAAACATATTTGAATTAATGAGTGCGAATAAAATATATCAATAAAAAATTGTAGATTTCATTTCACTCCTTCTTCGTATCCATACAAAATAATGATAAATCAATAAAAATGATTCCATTTTATTCATAAAAGTATGCAATCATTTCATCAATGTTTTCTTATGACGTTGTCACGTTAAACTATCGTCCGTAAACCGACTTTACAGACAACCAATTTTTTATTTATTTATCATCCATTTATATATACAAATTTGAATTAATAATACATATTTTGGTACATCTGAAACTACTCGAGTATACTCCAGTATTTGAGTATTTGTTGAGTTGAGATCTAGAGTAATTGGAGTCTCTATTTACATCCAAATTGTTTTGTTTAACCGCTTGAATACCGCGCAAATAAATCATTAATATGTCCCAGAGATACTGCGTGTTTTTGAGAAAAATATTTTTTCCTAATATACACTCGAATTCGATATTTTAAAAACCTATATTGACTCAGTATAGATAGTACTAAACATATTCATCAAAATATTGCTTATATTCTATTAGAATACCAAGTATTTGATTTTTTTAATGTCTTGGACGTCCGTGTTCTCTTGCATATGTTCCCGACATCGGTGTCCGTTTGGTATTCAAGTGGTTAAGCCCGGACTATTTCCACCTCACATTAATAACTGTAATACATAAAATTATTTCAAATGTGATTTTATTTTTTTATGACATTGATGTAGAAAAATGATAGATTAAATGTTGTAAAACGAAACAGAAATACTTACTTCTTTCTCGCTCGCTGAATCCACATTATTGTTATTGTTGTTTCCATTCTTTAAGGCACTGGTCTCCATTATAAATGTCATTCGAGTCACTTTGGCTTATTAAAAAAAAACACACACCAACTCTTAAGTTATACTCACTTTGTTAAACTATCACAAAGTTATCAATTCATCGCGACATATCTTTTATTGTGCTTCATAATTTTTACTGATCTATTTCTAATCGATTAAAATTTACGACATATTTACAACATATTTATTGCTTTATTTTTGATGTTTTTAATTATCACTTTTGAACCTGTAAAAAAATTGCGTTAGTTTTATACAAAAGTATTTTTCAAAAAGATAACAGTGGACAGTTTATATTGAGATAAACTTAATCCACGTACCCCATATTACTAAATGATTATTTAATATAATATACAATCAACTCATTTTAACACTGTTTTGAAGCACGATCCACTAAAAAGAACGAATGCTATATTTTTACACGAATTATTTATTATAACACGATTCCTATATAACAAGACATTTAACACTCGCGTCGGAGACTACAAAAATACCAATCTTCCGATGAGGGTCGTTTAAGGATCCCAGTGGTTTCCTCATTATTGGCCTTATTCTTATGAATTAAAAAAAAAATAGTCTAAGGGCTATAAAATATCTCTCTGGTCGGTCATTAATTTCTTCCCTATTTTTTTTGTTTTTTTTTATATCCGTCTGAAGTTAAAAAAAAAACACAATTTATAACAATTAAACCAATAAAGTAAACGATTTTTAATATATTTATGTACTTGAAAATTAAGTTACAAGTCAAAAAAGTGGCAAGGCGCCTTCCTCATTATTAGGTGCCAGGTCGCCGACCTGGCCCCACTACACCACTGGTTATATTATTTAGTGTGCAACTGTATTTGTGCGCATTTTCCTTTTGTAATATTTTACTATTGATTGCCATAAATATTGCAGTTGTAATTCATTTGTTCTAATTCTCCGACCGTGTTGATTTAAAACATGTGTTTTGAGATCTAATGAGATTGTAAACGTGATTTAAATTATTTATAGCTTTACACGTAAGTGAGAGCGATCAATACTGCAGTAAAGTAACTCCAAATAAGGGGTCGGCAACTCGGCAACCCGAGCGATATTAACTACCCTTCTCTGAGAGCTTTTTTTCTAACCTTTTTCACTCCAACAAAAGTTGTTTTAACATTATTGTTTTTAATACAGTTGTTCTAAAATTTGAATCAATCAAATAATGTACATTTACACAAATTTTGTCACTAACGACCCGGGTTTAACCTTTCGGCATCTTCAGGCGTTCAAGTGCACGGATGAACTTGAACTGACGCTTAGTAAATGAATGTTTTGTGTATATATAATAAATAAATGTATAATTGAGCTTAAAGCCATTGCTGGCGAAAAGTATTAGCCCATGGGAATGCCCACAGATTTTAATGGTGAGTAGTTTTAAGAATTGTATTTATTTTTATTTTTTGGAAAAGTTTTATGATTATTTTAATATAGGGTATAAAAGTGGAGAACCCGGCATATGTATCTGTTCAATTGTGCTGTATTTATTTATAAAATTTCCTGGAAAAATATTTTTGGTAGAAAGAATAGGTCTATAATAAAACCGGTAGTAAGATGTGTTTTTAGTGTCGAATGAATATTCAGTGCTTTTTTAACATGTAACGCGGTGGAACGGCGTTCCGGCACCTTTCTTTTTGAAATTTTCAATGTTTCAAATCAATATTTGCAAAAAAATAATTTATTTGAAAATTTTTGAATTTTTACACTAAAATGCTTGAAAATTTATTTTTAAATTATGATTAATAGCAGTAAAAAAAGAATCGTCGAAACTAAAATTAGACATACAAGATAGATTTCTGTTCGAAAGCGTTGGTATTTGTGATATTTATACCCTTCACTCTTGTAATCCTAAAATTAACATTACAAAGCGAGAGTAATTAGTTATCTACTAGTCCTGTGACAGCCCTATCTTTTTATCTTTACTCTCTTTAAAAAAGGGAGGTTGAGCAATTAACTAACAAGCAGTGCTCGTAAAAAAAAAACTATATTGAGATAACTCTATTAAAAAACAATATGTTCCACACTGAGAACGGACATGAATTAGTGAAAAAATCGTTTGTAAAAAGCTTGACAAGAATTGAGTTCCGGCACCTTTTTTTTAAAGCATTTATATACTATATCCACCCTCTATTCCCAACCCCTGTCGTGAATAATTCCGCAAACAAAGAATTACCAGTTTAAATTATTCAAGGTTTGCAAACACAATGTTTGCACAAACAATAAATACCCTTTATAATAATAAGGGTAGCAAGGACGTCATATTTGTACTGTTGTTGCTATTATCACCACAGAAACACATTTAAATATATTACAGTCAACCCTTTTATAACTCGGAAAAAATTTCCGTGCTAAAGAAAAGCGTGTTATAGAAATATTACATTTACGCCAGACCTTAAATTAAATTGTCAGGAATGTCATTTAGGCTATCAATTTGTTATGCTGTTTTTAATGGTACTTTTAGCAATATTTCACCGCAGTACCACCAGAGGTGGGCTGGAGGGGGCTCGGAGAGGCTCGCGAGAGCCCCTTGTTAAATTTTACTAAGGCCGGCGAGCCCCTTGTTAATTTAAGAGAAAACAATATTCTCAAATAAAATTAGTATATAACTGCAATTTATGATTTATATGTTATCTACGACAGATTTAGTGCATATCAGTAGATTGTTAGCCATTTAGATTGATAAGTTTAAGGTAAATGGCATATTGTTGCATATTATAAAAGTATTAAATAACAATCGATCGCTTATTTAAGTTTTGCATCGGATACAAATATTCACTCCTTCCCCAGAACACCGAGAATTGCTTTGAGATTAAGCGAGCCCCTTGATAACGTATTGGCAGCCCACCGCTGAGTACTACATTCTTAATTATTTTGTTCTTTAAATGATACAAACGTGATCGTGTTATACGATAATTGATATTGAAAATCGTGTTATAGAAGTTGCACTGAAAGAAGACAATATATTCTATAATGATTTTTACACCCAACCAAAAAAAATACTTTCCGGAATGTCACAAAAGCTTACCCAATCAAAATATTGTTGTTTTTTTTATGTGGTATTGTTAATATTATTTTTTTCTGGAATTTACCAAAAATATAATCGTGCTATAGAGGTTTTACTAAGACATATTTTTATGCTTTTTATGCTGTACCAAGAAATCAATTATCAGGAATGTTATGCAGGCTTACCCGTTTAATATTTTGTTTTTTTTTTAATGTTTTTCGCACTATTTCACCGACGTACCACATGTTTAATGTCAATCTTGCTACCAAAAAACATAAATTAAAAATGTGGAGCATGTGAAGCTTGTCTCAACAGAAGTGTTTCTACGAGAACTGCTTGTTACTCAGTTCCTCAACCTCTCTTTTTCCAAAGAGAGTAGGAATAGAAGGAAAGGGCAAGGACAGGACTAGTGGTTAACTAATCGCTCTCTATACGCCCCGTTCATAGGATAGGATGGGTGGGAGGGGTTAATTCAAGACATCACATACATCCATGCCATTGAACAGAAATTCATAAATCGATTGAAAAATCAATTTATAAAACTGTCCGTACCGGGATTTGAACCCGTGCCCTTTGTAACCGTAGCCAACAACGCTGACCACTCGGTCACACAGACGACAAATAGCAACATTATGATATATAAAATCGTGTAAAAAGGGTTATTGTTATGACTCAATAAATAAATTACAAAAAATATTATTAGCCACTTGAATATCGCGCAAATAAATCATTAATATGTCCCAGAGATAGAAAAATAATTTTGCCTAATATACACTCGAATTCGATATTTTAAAAACTTATATTTACTCAGTATAGATGATACTACACATATTCATCAAAATATTGCTTATATTCTATTAGAATACCAAGTATTTAATAGTTTAAATATCTTGGACATCCGTGTTCGCTTGCATATGTCCGCTTGGTATTCAAGTGGTATTAGGTATATGGTTACGAAAAAATAATAATATTCATCGCTTTGGTTATATACGAGGGCTTTTATGAAAGACTGGACATAAATCATTAAATGAATATAATGAAGCATTTTGTTTGTTGAATTGGCATTAAAAAAATCGTTATCCACTTCTGTGTTTTTTTTTGTTTCTGGGAATCGTGTTAGACCAAATAATTCTTGTAAAATTGTTGTATTCGTTCTTTTTAGTTGACCGTGTTGTTTCAAAATCGTGCTAAAAAAAAGTTGAGTCTATAATAGATTGTATAAAATAAAGCACAGTTTTTTTTCTAATCCCACTTTTTTGTTATAATCATACGTTATCAGTTTAAAATTAAATACAAAAAAAACTTGTATATATTTTACCAATTGTTATTGTATGCATATCATTTATTAGATTAAATTTTATGCAAACAAACTTGTTTAAATTTTATTTCTATAATTGAATAACGCTTATTAAAAATTGTTAAATTAGTATAAAGAAATGTGTTCATTTTGTTTTAAATATACAATATAAGTTAATGTTTCTCCAACAATAATTATTTACAGAACAAGCAACTTGAAAGTAAAAAAATAATTTACGAAACAAAGTGAGGCCTCCGAAAATGAATATAGATTATCTGTGAAATAATTGCTCCTTTTAAGATTGCTGAAAATTGAAAGTTGAAGCTAAAAAAAAGTTGTATTAAATTAATTTAATTCGTTGAAAATATATTTATATTATTACTTAATATCTACTCGCTTTGCTCTCTCAATAATAATCCACTGAAATATTTTTTTTTATTCAAATTGTAAAATAATCTTTAAATAATTACTAATACTGCAATTGCATTATTATAGAAGGAAACCGTATTGTATTATATTTATTAACAAACCCATCCATTACTTTTCTATCTTGATAAATAAAAACACAGTTTTTACAGAAAATGACGAAATTATATTAAGTATATGATAATTTAAAGTATTTTTAATATTTTACGTATTAAAAATACAATAAAACTAATTTTTGTATTATAGAAAGGTTAAAAATTATTTGCTTTAAGATTATAATGTAAAATTACAGTTTATTGTGTTTATAAGTAAATTTGAATTAAAAATAATATTGTATTTGGTTATAAGTACATTATAGCAAGAAATAAATACCCAAATATAAACAATACTATACGTAAATGTTAATGAAAATTCGATGCTTGATTCTGACAATTCATTGAACTTGTAATTACTTTGTTTTTACTTAGCACAACAGTATTGGAGGCATCTTTTTTGTTTCAAATACAATTTAAATTTTATATAATTGAGTATATAAAAAAGAATTTTAATTAATCACTTTAGTTTTAACAATTGTACTTACATAAGACAAACTTCTTCTAACATCACATATTGCTGCAGGGAATTATTTATTGTATTTAGAAAATGTCACTTAAAATATTGCCAGTGTCGTGAAAAAACGAGCTGTCAAAACTTTGATTTTCTTCATTAATTTCATTGAGTATTATGTAATATTAATTTACATTTGTTTTATGTTTATATTATATCACACCGCTGTATTATTTGTTGAAGTAATTGCGTAATTTGTTATTGTTTATTTGGTCGACGATTGCGTTTGCCGGTCACATATTTTATTGTATTGTATTATTGTCTATGGCGACAATTGTTCGAGATTCGAATTGAAGCGGGCTGTCACGCGTCTGAACGGTTGCGCAAGCCTCGTCGCCAAATCAAAATGGCGTCAATTTGTTTTTGTTGGTTTTTACTCTTTTGTTTAATGCAGGGTACTGCGTGCGGTTGACAATTAACACGTGCTGGCTAAAGGCCGCAAGGTGTGACGGGGTAAGCGGTCGTGGTTCGGACTGGCGGCCGACTGCCTTATATTTCAGCGTTTTCACAGATCGCGTGCGTTGTGCCGCATTACCCCCGTGGCCCCTTTTACCCACGCCCCCCTACCCTGCGTGCAGTAGCGTGCACGTACTTGGGAAACAATGTAAACATTTTTATGATATTACCAATAGAGGAAAGTTGCATGCAGCTATATATGTTTTTTTTAATCCATGTCCGCTCCAAATGTGGAGCATATGTCCTTCTAATGGAGGTGTCTCAACATAAGTTTTTTTCTATGAGGACTGTTCGTTACTCAGTCGCTCAACCTCACTTTTTTTCAAAGTGAGTAGTAGGGAATGAAGGAAAAGGCTAGAACAGGACTAGTGGTAAGTAACTTATCGCTATTGTTACAACTAGGGTATCCAATCCCGGAGCCTTTTTCCAATCCCGGGATCCCAGGATTGGGATTAGCTCACCGAGGAATTTGAAATCTTCAATTCCCTACACATTTTCCTCAGATTATCTCCAAGACTCGTTTTTTTTTTAGCCCACCGAAGAATTTGAAATTCTCAATTTGCTATACTTTTTCCCCAGATTGTCTCAAAACTCGTTTTTATTTTTAGCTCACAGAGAAGTTTGAAATTGAAATAAATTTTAGTGTCTGTGTCTAGCATGGTCATTTTGGATTTACGAACAGCACGCTACTGTCTGCGGGTAACTACTCCACACCTCTTTCGCGCCATTTTGCGGGGCTTTCTTGGTTGGCAAAACACCCGCTTCGACAAAACTGTGTGGCCTATTTTTGAAATATCACCGCTCAAACGAACGATTTTTATGGACCAACCAATTACAAAAAAATAAACTCGTAACTGCAAAGCGAATGAATACATTAACTTGCACTGCTATTAAAAAACAATCGAAACATTGTATTTGTGTAATCTGCAATCACTGCAAGAACTCCATTTCGCCCGCGATGAGCTAAACCGGTTCTGAAAATAATAAATACACACTGGAATCTCCGAAAACACTACCCCGAATTACGCACTGGTTTGAAATATTCGCCGCAAATCCCCAATTAGACGGTCGCATTTCATTGTCGTTACTACGAGACGGCTGTCTGTGCGGTGCATACAGTCAAATGTTGGCTAGCGTCTGTGTATTCAACACGTGCCAGGCTATACACGTATAGCGGGCGACTGTCTATGTTTGGGATTTTGGCACGCTTTGCATTTCATCACTTGATAACTAAATATTTCATCAATATTTTTTTTTTTTTGCAAAACTAAGGGAAATCTTAGTTTTGCATTTTTTGCGGAAAAAACCAAATCACCACACCAATTACACTACCCTGAATTGCACTGTCCCGACTTTAGTGTAAATGGAGGTTTTACTGTACTTGAACAGCAAATAATCGTGTATTTTTCGTATAATTTTAAGTTCTACCTTCTTAAGAGATACCTCCAGTAGGAGGCCATATCCTTCATGGGAGCCGATAAATTGCTCGAATTACAAATTATTCGAATTGCTTGGTTATTTAAACGATTTTTCACGACTTTTTCTACGAATTACATGTTTATCTTGTGCGACACTTGTTTAGAGAGTGAAATATAAAAATAATTTTCGTAAATATTTATTTTAACTGTGATCGCTCCAAATGCGGAACATATGATATTTTCACTTTTAAGGTGTTTATTATATGATATTTTAATTGAATTTATCTCAGAATTAACAGAAGTGTTTCTACGAGAACTGCTTATTAATAAGTTACTCAAACTGTTTGTATATATTTCCAGAACGCATAGAAGACTAGGGCTAAGACAGAACAAACGGAAACAAATTGATTATCTTGTTATTCGAGCAATTTACCGGGAACCATCCTTCATATGTAAATGGGGGTTTTACTGTAATTGTTTTTTTTCCAACAAGTATTGAGAGTAAACACCCTAAAGGTGACCCTGGTTTGTATTTAAAATTTAATACCTTATTTTAATGGAATTGGGATTTACCAGCTGCGTGGTTGAGTGTCAACATCGTTGACTTAGAACACGGATTTCACGAGTTCGTTTTGTCAAGTTGCAAAAATTTTAATTGAATTGAGATAAATGACTAAATGATTTACTAAAAATATGAGACGCACTCTTTTACAACTCGGCTTAAATGCGTCAAAAACTTTGGTCAGCCAAATCTCAAAACTATCTATTTCTATTTGCAGCACTACGGAACTGAGCCATCGATATATTCTTCGCATACATATCGACTGTGAAAAGGAAAAAGGACGAAACCCACAGTTTTTTCAAAACAGCTTTTTTTCGATAATCCAAATGTATCAAATTTAATACACGTTCTATCAAAAGGATGTAAGCTGCAAAGGCCAAGTTAGTATCTAAAGTTAGCTTTTAAGTTTGGAAAAGATGACCTCGTAAAAAATTAAAACCAAGAAAAAAGACTGAAATAAAGGTTTTTCTTAAACAATGTCTTTAATTGACAATCGATTATGAAAATTAAACACCAGTTTAAAAGTCTACGTGCACTTTAAGGTTGTGTATAATTCATAATTTACATATGGTCCAAAATCATCAAAACACGTTTTTTGCGCCTCCTGTAAAATTTGATATGTGTGGGTTACGTCCTTTTTCCTTTCCACAGTCGATATGTATATATTTGATTTTACAGCATCTAGAGTAAAGTTTCGTCTGTTTTTAGTAATCTCCCTATGGGACGCAGTTGGTGTAATATTTAACCACCCCGGGGTTAAAAAAACGTTACTCCAAAAGGGAAGTTTTTCAGTTGCAAATTAATCAACGTCACTTTGTTCACTCCATTGTTCGTCTTTTAGAGTAAGCCGGTGAGAGTTCTCAAGAGCAGCGGTCGGCAAAGTGTGGTCCGCGAGAAAATTTTGGTAGTCCGCAGAGAAATCTGGGATTATTTTATGAACTT
This sequence comes from Himalopsyche anomala, assembly GCA_031772345.1. Classification (NCBI taxonomy): domain Eukaryota; kingdom Metazoa; phylum Arthropoda; class Insecta; order Trichoptera; family Rhyacophilidae; genus Himalopsyche; species Himalopsyche anomala. The sequence continues at coordinate 4,893,144 of CM062842.1, forward strand.
TGTGCATTTTTAGACGCATTTTTTCACGTTTATTTTAACCCGTAACATGCCATCCTAAAAAATATCACGTTCCCTGCCATGATGGCATCTCAGTTTCACTGTTTATTTGACAGTATTTAAACATAAGTTAGAAGCTTAAAAATAATTTTAAAAATGTATACATGCTAGAATACCTATAATGATAAATACTTATTGACAATATTAAGAGAAATATTGAATGATTACTATTTACGATTGCATCATGGGCATGGAGGTTTTAATATGTAATATTTAACACAAAAGTCCAGTTAGTGATCCGCTGGATTAAAATTGTGAATTTAGTGGTTCATGAAGCCAAAAAGTTTGCCGACCACTGCTCAAGAGCGTTGTAGTCGCAAGCGCGTTTGACAAACTACTTATTTAACATATTAACGAAATAAAACATTCTTTTGTACTAATTCTACATTTATTATTGATTGAATTGACATTTAATTTGTAGAACTCCATTGTTATACGGTGAAATGATATCTTAAAAAAGTATTTAAAAAAAACACCTTTGTGTGGTGAGCTAATTTTTACCAAATTAGGTTTTTTTTATATATTTTGATTAGTTTAACCATTGATACACACAAAAATATAAAAACACTTTTTTTGTTTATTGTTCAGTCTGGAAAGAATATTGAAAAATATTTTAGGTGGTAAATCTTTTTTTATGTATATTTTTTTTACCATGTCCGCTCCCAATGTGGAGCATATGGACTCCTAATGGAGTTTATCTCAACAGAAGTGTTTCTACGAGAACTGCTTGTTACTCTTTTTCCAAATAGAGTAGGGATAGAAGGATAGTGCTAGGACAGGACTAGTGGTAAGCTAATCGCTCTCGATACGCCCCGTTCATAGAATAGGATGGGTGGAAGAGGGGAATTCAAGACATCACATACATCCATACCTTCGAACAGAAATTCATAAATCGATTGAAAAATCAATTTATAAAACTGTCCGTACCGGGATTTGAACCCGTGCCCTCCGTAACCGAAGCCAACTTGGCCACACAGACGACAATAATATAATTTTACAACGCATAATTAGAAATATAAATTTACGAACTCATTTTTACTTTTCAATAATTTTCAAGAAGCTATTACTTACAATATGGGTCCAGATCTTTTTTTGCTTCTTTCTGTAAACATATCCTACTCTACTGACATTGATTCAGGAAAGGAATCGCCCTGAAAAGTCATTTTATGCCCAGTTTTGTACGGCTACCGATTTGTTTGCAAATATTAACTTTTTTTACAAAATTGTTTTTCTCATTTTCAACCAATAATAAAAATAATGTGACTGCCAAAAATCATAGATATATATGTTTTTTATCCATCTGTGAAAAAATAATGACAATTCAATTAAAAGCATGAGAATGGCAATGAATATTAGACAATACAACGTTCTGCCGAACGTATGCGGCGATACTCCTCAAAGGGTTAAAACTTCATTGTCTATTATAAAAACAAACTAAGGTTAGCAAAAATAACCAAATTACATGAAAAAGAAGACCTGAAAGTTTTTTTATTCTATTTTATAGCATCTTTGTGGAAGTATCATCAGTGAAGCGTCCCACCACCTCCTAGTGTGTGTCTGCAGTATGTGTGTTCACATTCGCCGTTCAAATCACAACAGACCAGCGGTGGGCTGCCAATACGTTAACAAGGGGCTCGCTTAATCTCAAAGCAATTCTCGGTGTTCTGGGGAAGAAGTAAATTTTTTATCACTCCTATGCATTTATATGCAATACTTAAATAAGCTTTTGATTGTTACTTAATTCCCCTTTAATATGTAACAATATACAATTTACCGTAAACTTATCAATATAAATTACCAAAAATGTACTACTGTAGTCAGAAATTGCAGTTATATACTATTTTTTTCTGAGAATATTGTTTTTTCTTAAATTAACAAGGGGCTCGCCGGCCTTAGTAAAATTTAACAAGGGGCTCGCGCGAGCCCCTCCGAGCCCTCTCCAGCCCACCCCTGCGACAGACTTAAATATAAGTCAAACACTCATCATGGGTGGGTGGATGAGTGGGAGGGGGCAATTCAAGACATCACATACATCCATGCCTTTTGAACAGAAATTCATAAATCGATTGAAAAATCAATTTATAAAACTGCCCGTACTGGGATTCGATCCCGTGACCTCCGTAGCGGTAGCCAACGATCTTGACCACTCGACCACACAGGCGGCTAAAGACGAATAGTTACAGTGACAATTATTTTAAGCAAAAAAATTCTGGTGTACGTTATCTTTGTGAAAAGGTTGCCAGCTAGTGTTATTTTTTTTATATTAAATCGAGAAAGATCTGTTTATCGTAATATTATCATCCTTTTATCTCTGAATTGAATTTTCTTTCAATATAGCCCCATCTCAATATCGCGAGGGTGAATTGTGGGAAAGAGAGCACTCAGCGTTGCCAGCCTCACAAGAGTGCCCCGTTGAATATTTATCAGCACATCTACTCCTACAGCGGTTCTCCAACTTTACGTAATCCATAATACCAGTATTGTCATTCTCAATTAAGGTGTGCATTTCCAAACTGATCTTATTCAAATAACTTTTAGGGTGTTCGCTGTCATGAGGGTTCTCTATATGAGGGTGTATGGATATTACCCATGGCTTTATCCAACTGACTTTCTCTTAGGCATGCTTAACTTTAATAGTTTGAACGTTCGAAGAGAAATGTATCTGGCCATATATTTCTTTCGACGTATACGAGGACAAAATGAGAATTCCACCATTCTTGAGAATCTGAATCTAAATGATTCTTTTAAGGTGTTCACTGTCAATAATTGGTGGAATGGCATTATAATAAAAATAATAAAAGGTTTTTAGTACTTTTTCCACTTAAAATTTATTTGATCAGGATCGGACTTCATTGTTGCTGATATTGTTGAAGTACATCATTATATGGAAGCGGGAAAAACATAAAATCATCATTAAGTTATTCACTTTAGTAATGTAGAGTTTCATTTTGTTTAAAAATTTCCCAAATTTTAATTGTGTTTATAATTGACATCATTTGCCACTTATATTTATTGATGATTTTTTAATTGTATGTTATAGGTGTTAAGCATTTTAATTTTATGTAATTATAATGTAATTTGTAAATCCTTTTAATGGTTAGTAATTGCTTACACCTTTTTATTTCAATTTAACTTGTATAAATAGCACTGTTTAATTAATTGTCCTTATCAGTTGATAATGCTCGTGGTGAGCGAAATCGGTCCTGATCAAATAAATTTTAAGTGGAAAAGGTACTAAAAATCTTTTATCATTTTTATTTTTTACTAAATGATCCTGATTATTTTTTGAGAATTCGTGGACATGAATTGTTTGTTCCACCAAGATGTAGAACCAGCCTGCCAATGAGAATGCCACTGGGGAGAGCATTAACGGTGTTCAACAATATTGCTTCGGATGTTGACGTATTCCACGTAGACGTGGGTAAGTTCCGACTCTTTTTTTTATGTATTAAAGTAGAGTTTGTCAGAGCTTTCTCTGTTGGCTTCCTTGCCATTTTTTTCTACTGCTTTTAATATTAAATTGTACCATCTTATTTAATTAACATTGTAAAAGTTTTAAATTTATAATTTATCAACCTTGTGCAATGTAAATTAAATAAATAAATACTTAGTGGAAAGGCATTTATATTAATAAAAACACAATATTCCTTTGTACTTTATTACACTTTATGGAATAGGTCAGGACCGGTTTCGCTCATTGCGAGCATTGTCAACTGATAAGAAATATATTTTAACAGTGCTATTTATACAAAAATAAATTGAAATGAAAACCATCTTACCACCAAAATTACATCTATTGCAATCGCCCAACCTCTCTTTTTTTTTAAAAGAATAGTAGGGATATAAGGATAACGTTAGAACAGTACTAGTAGTCAACTAATCGCTCTCGCTATGTCCAGATTTTGAGGGATCGAAAAAGGTGTGAGGGAATTTTTAGACATCACAAACACCCATGCCTTCAAACGGAAATCGATCGAAAAAATGCTGTTTGTACTGGGACTCGAACCCGTGAGATCCAGCACGGAAGCCCACAACGCTAACCACTGCGCCATAGTTTCCGACTGTGTGTTACAACACACTTATTAGTTTTGATTGGCGTAGTACAAATGGCCCTGCGTTAATGTATATTCTTATCAGTTGAAAATGCTTATCATGAGCGAAACCAGTCCTGATCATAATAAATAAACATGGAATCAGTAAAAAATAGTGTTTTATTTATCAAATACTAGCTGTAAGCCCGTTCCCCCAGGGGGGGGATTTGTGTTCCATTTTTAAATAGTCAGAAAATTTACTGGCTTGAAAAATAAATTGCAAACCTATTTATTGAATAAGCCAGAAAATCTAAACGTAATTAATTCTCTAAATGATTTTTTTTTATGAATACACCCAATTCTCTAAAATAACTAAAATACACCGGGACTGCAAAACAAAATATGCAAATAGCGGACATAATAGAATATATTCATAAAAATCGTAATTGGGCTGCCCTGCTGAGCTGATATATCCAATATCAACAGCCCTGCAGTATTTATATTTTATAATTTTTAGAATAATTCAATTGTTTCAAGTACGCAAATAAATATATTTCGGAGAAGAAGAAGAAGACCCCGGGACATATTATATTATATATCGACAGCCGTGCAGTATTTAATTTCTACCATCTTTATAGACGTCAAAGTGAATACGAATGAAAATCGGCGAAAAAGGCGAAATCCCGGACCTACAAACATACACTCAGCCATACCTTCAGCCAAAATTATCGGCTACTAATATACAGATTAAGCTTTTCCATAAAGTATTGATAGTGGACACCTTAAATTTAATGTGATAAAAAACTAATGTTAAGGCATGCTTCATCAGTAGACCATATGCCCTAAATATGTATCGGACATCTTTTTTCAGTCGCCTTTGTGTCGAAGATGTAGCTACGGGCATCTACGACGGTTAAATCTAAAAGTACAGGGGTCGCATTATTACCTAAGTTACCAAAGGCAGTAAACTATGGATCGCTTGTAGCATCATTGTAGAGCCGTAGACCCTCTATGTAGGCGTAGAGCTATTATGTAGTGTGGTAGAAGTAAAAAAATCATATGCAAATCACGAGCAATCGATGCGACCTTGAGTTGGTCACGACAATCTAGCCAAAGGAGTGCGCGTTGATCTTCAGTAGAAGGGTAAAGAATCGAGGAACTGGTGCAAAAATAAATGTTATAATTTCTGTTTTCAGACTCTAGCAATAAATCGGATCGTTGAAGTACAATATAATTTAACAATATTCGTCCAATACTGAGCATATCGACTGTGGAAAGGAAAAAGGACGTAACCCACACATTTTTCAAAACAGCTTTTTTTCGATAATCACAGTGTATCTAACTTGATACACGTTCTATCAAAAGGATGTATGCTTAAAATGCCGAATTAGTATCTAAATTTAGCTTTTAAGTTTGAAAAAAGATGAGCTTGTGAAAATTGAAATCTAGAAAAAAGACTGAAAAAAAAGTTTTTCCCAAACAATTTCTTTAATTAATATTAGATTATGTCAATTAAACACCAGTTTAGAAGTCTCCGTGCACATTAAAGTTGTGTAAATTTCATACTTTGCATATGACCCAAAATCATTAAAACACGTTTTTTGCGCCTCTTGTTGTGATGATAAAAAAAACCTGTTTGACGTCCTTTTTCCTTTCCACAGTCGATATGTTCCGGACACCTGTGTCCGCTTGGTATTCATTCAAGTGGTTAAACGTTGAGGCTTTGATTTAACTTATCACTAAGCAAACGTAAATAGTAACGTCAAATTAAACATTTATAACGTTATACGAACGCCACTGTATCTATTTACCCACACTTCTTAATGGCCCCTCTGCAGTAACGAGGGACGGCTTGAAAAAGGCAGCCATTTTTCCGACATTAAATATAACAAATCGTCCGAATCCTGTATTATATTTTCGGACAAATTGTATGTCTTCATATATGTACAATATGAGCCAAAAAGCAAACCAGATTTCCAAGATCAATAAACTTTATTGTGAACGATATAAAACCACTTAGTAAATATTTATTATTGGGTAGAGTGTCTGTAAATAATTGTGACAAATGTAAGTTTGACTGACGCGTCTAGTAACAAAATAAACATGGCTACTTTATGTTTATGCTAATGTCTTCTTTGACAACATTCGCTCCATATGTGGATAATATGGCCGCCACACGACACCTCCATGTTTCCTTGTCTCTCGTCAATAACTTTGCTTCTTCCCATGTCATGTCAGCATTCCTCAGTTCCGCCGAGTACATTATATAGATCCAGAGGTGGGCTGGATGCAGGGGTGGGCTGGAGAGGGCTCGGAGGGGCTCGCGCGAGCCCCTTTTTAAATTTCGGCGCGGCCGGCGAGCCCCTTGTAAAGAAAATCATTCGTCTTAGATCAAATCAGCACATTACTGCAATTTATGTATATTTTATTATGAAACAATACATCGAGTCCCCAGTACGAAACAGCATTTTTTCGATCGATTTATCGATTTTCTATTCGAAGGCATGGGTGTTTATGATTTTTAAAAATTCTCTCCTACTCTTCTCGACTAGTTTATAACTAGTCCTGTCTTAGTTTTATCATTCTATCCTTACTACTCTCTTTGGAAAAAACAGGTTGAGTGACTAAGTGGCAAACAGTTCTCGTAGAAAAAAATGTAGAGATAAGGAGACCATATGCTCGACATTGGGAGTGGACATGGATAAGATTTACCGAGCCCCTTGTTAAGATATTGACAGCCCACCGCTGGCTGGATGGGTCTCGAAATGGCTCGCGAGCCACTTGTTGAATTTTACTAAGACCGGTACAAGAGTATCAGTAATATTCTGCAAACATTTTTGATTAAATCTAAACATAATTAACTAGTCTAGAACAGTCACACATATTTCGTACAAAATTATAAAAAAATCATGTGCTTTTTGATCAAAATAAATAGAATTCTTAATTCTCCCCACCATTTAAATCTGTAGGCATTCATTCCCATGTTATAACATTTTAAACAAAGGTGGGCTGGAGGGAACTTGGAGAGGATTGCGCAAGCCCCTTGTTAAATTTTACTAAGGCCGGAGTGTTCCTTGTTAATTAAAGAGAAAACAATATTCTCAGATCAAATTAGTATATATCTGCAATTTTTGACTTATATATTAATTATGACAGCTTCAGTATGCACAGTAGTACATTTTTAGCCATTTACATTGATTAGTTTACGGTAAATTGCATATTATAAAAGTAAATTAAGTAACAATCGATTTCTTATTTAATTGTTGCATATCATTGCATAGAAGTTACAAAAAAATTCACTCCTTCCCCAGAACATCGAGAATTGCTTTGAGATTAAGCGAGCCCCTTTTAACGTATTGACAGCCCACCGCTGTATAGATCAGTGATATACATTCCACGGCCCGTTTATAATTTATTGCAGCACTCAAAATTAAAATACAATTTTTAGTACAACATTGAATTTATTAAAGCTGAAAAAGCCTTTTCGTTATTGAAAGATAATAATAACGTTTCATATAAATAGGTTTACTGGTGAAAATTTAGATTCAATTGTATGACTTAATAATATAAATATTAAATCATTTTTTAGGAATTATCTTAAAATTAACAAGTACAAATATCACATTACATTTTATTTTAATTTTTTTAAACCATGTCCGCTCCCAATATGAAGCATATGGACTCCTAGTGGAGTATATCTCAACAGAAGTGTTTTTACGAGAACTGCTTTTTACTCAGTTGCTCGACCTCTCTTTTTCCAAAGAGAGTACTAATAGAAGGATAGGGCTTGGACAGGACTAGTGGTTAGCTAATCGCTCTTGATACGCCCCGTTTATAGGATAGAATGGTTGGGAGGGGGGAATTCAAGACATGACATACATCCATGCCTTCAATTGAAAAATCAATTTATAAAACTGCCCGTACTGAGGTTTGAACCCGTGCCCTCCGTAGCGGTAGCCAACGATGTTGTCCACTTGACCACACAGGCGGCGTAATAAGATATTATAAAGTCAATAAAAAACCAGTTTATTAGTCACTGTGCACTTCAGGATTGTGTATATTTCATAATTTGCTGTTGGCCTAAAATCATCAAAAGACGTTCTTTGTGTCTCCTGTAAATTATGTGTGGGTTACGTTTTTCCTTTCCACAGTTGATATAAAATAATAATTGTAGAACAAAAGCATATTGATATTTGTGCACCCTATTACGTTATTATATTTGGGACTTACATAGATAAGGGATGTAATTTTAAATACCACTCAAATAATCTAAATCAGGAGTCGGCAACCTGTGGCCCGCGAGGCGTCGTGGTGCGGTTCGCAAGGTTCTCTAGATTAAAATATTTGTCTACACATGTCATTACAGTGTATTCACATATAACCCAAGTGCGGCCCGCACTAACTAGGGCTTATACAAAAACCGACTTTTGAAAAACCCGGTTTTCTAGTGTCAATATTGTCCGAAAACCGGTTTCATCCGGTTTTCGAAGTTTTACGAAATATGGATAAATCAATTAAAATAGCGAGAAAAAGTTCATTTTTTATATGTTGCTTATTTATATACATAATAATATACAGCAAGAAATTATTTGGTGTTACTCCTCAGAAAATATGATTTAAGAAAACACAAAGCGTCCACTGACCATTTTGTAACAAAATTTCCTGATATCGAAAATACCCTTTCGCTGGGTAATGATGTGGGGCATATGGTCTTTAAGCCATCAAATAAAAGATCCAAATTTTCTTTCCTTTTTTTTATCAACGCGTTTATGGAAAATTCGGTACAACCAGTTACGAAGTTGAAAAACCGGTTTTAGAATGTCGCAAATTTAGCCAAAAAACCGGTTTTTGAAAACTGACAAGCACTAGCACTAACCCCACGAAAAATATTTGTCACATTTACAAGAGATTGCCGATCCTTGATCTAAATGATTGCGCATGGCTTTGGATCAAAAATAAATTATATCATAAAACGATAAAACAAAAATTAGAGTTTGTTTTATTGTCAGTTTAGTCTTGGAGGCTTAAAGGTTGTCTGAATACCCGTTTGTACTGGGAATCAAGGATTCCCCAGTGCGACAGGTGTCACGGTTTAAGCCCCAGGGTTAATCCTATTTTTGCAAACAACTCCGGTGAGGGTTTATGCAGCGCTTTCTTTTTTTTGTAAGTCACGACTGTAAAAGCTATGTTAATCTTTTTAAAACTTTTCTGGTGTTAAGTCCTCGAGAGTTTCCGGTAGGTTTAATATTCTTTTTTGAGAAAATCACTCTTTGGCAGTGGTAATGTGCTATTTTTAACGGCTGCAAAAGTAACGATTTAAAAAAATAATGCACTACTTTCTACGTTTCTTTGAAAGACTTAAAACTGTATCGTTTATAGATTCGGCGGTAAATTTGTGAAAATTCATTTTTAATACAAAATTACTTTGACCATCACTGTTGAATTTATTTTCATTGGGTTTTGCCACACATAATGAAAATAATTATCAAAGTTTGTATCTTACTGCTTCCCACCTTCCAGTAGAAAACGACAAACTCTGACTTTTATTTTGTAACATAAGATTTGAATAAATTTTTAGTCCATTCGTAAACGTTGCGATAATCTGTCTGATGATGCTTCTCAAAGACGGGGAACATGTGTCACAAGTTGTAGCAGTGGTGGGGCTGCCAATACGTTAACAAAGGGATCGCTTAATCTCGAAGCAATCCTCAGTGTTCTGAGGAAGGAATGAATTTTATAATCGCTCCTATGCAATTATATGCAATAATTAAATAATCTATCAATTGTTACTTAATTTATTTAATTTATTTATTTATTTATTTAATTAACATTGCAAAAGGTTGACAAATTATAAATTTAAAACTTTTACAATGGAGAAAAAAAATAGTACAATTTAATATTAAAATCAGTAGAAAAAAAAATGGCAAAGAAGTCAACTGAGTAAGCTCCGACGAACTCTACTTTAATACATAAAAAATAGTATTCGTCGGAACTCACCCACGTCTACGTGGAATATGTCGACATCCGAAGCAATATTGTTGAACACCGTTAAAGCTCTCCCCAGTGGCATCCCCATTGGCAGGCTGGTTCTACACCTTGGGAGAACAAACAATTCATGTCCACGATTTCTCAAAAAATAATCAGGAACATTTAGATTCACATTCTCAAGAATGGTGGAATTCTCATTTTGGCCACGTATAAGTCGAAAGAAATATATGGCCAGATACATTTCTCTTCGTATACACTTATGATATGTAATTTACCGTAAACTTATCAATGTAAATAGCTAAAAATTTACTATTGTGTATATTGAAGCTGTAATAGATAATATATAAGTTAGAATTTAGAAAAAACACAATATTCCTTTGTACTTCATTCCACTTTATTTAATATGTCAGGACCGGTTTCGCTCATTACGAGCATCGTCAACTGATGTTCAGTTGACGATGCTCGTAATGAGCGAAACCGGTCCTGACATATTAAATAAAGTGGAATGAAGTACAAAGGAATATTGTGTTTTTTCTAATATAATGCCTTTCCACCAAGTATTGACAGTGAACACCCTAAAAGTTAGAATTTGCAGTCATATACTAATTTTTCTCTTAATTTATCAAGGGGCTCGCGCAAGCCCCCCCGAGCTCTTTCCAGCCAACTCCTGAATTGTACTATAAAAAATGAAATAACAAAGTTATTAAATATTATGTATTTCCCCCTCCTTTCACGCGTAAAATGTGAAACATAATAGACTTATAATTGAGCATCTCAACAGAAATTATTTCAAAGATTAGTTATTATATTGATCATAGTTAAAGTGCGAAATCTCTTAAATGATACATAAATTAGATGCATAAACTCACTGACGAGTGCAAGACAAAGTCGGAATAACATTACAGTGTATGTATGTTTAGGATTGACAGATTTCTTGCAAGTCAAACCGGGACATTCAACGTGACACGTTTTTTTTTAGCTCTTCCAAGACTTTCGAATCCAAAATCCCAAGATTTACCGTACCGATTTCCCCAAATAATCAGCGTGAGTCTTAAACCGCGACATTTGGGCGTCCCGAGACACTTAAAACCGGTGACAGTCCCGATTAATCGGGACGTCTGACAACCTTATGTATAGTATAATGACTATCTTTAGTCAAAGTAAAAATGACATTACGTGAGTAACATTAGTTTATGTCTAGTTTAAGGCTAGGTTAGATATTTTGAAAAGAAAGATGGCGCGAATGATCAAAAGACGTTTAAATTTTGACAGTCGTGTACAATGTCAGATAACGGTAAAAAATAACAATTGCCTGATTGTGCGCGCATAGCATTGGAGAGTTTCTAGCAGCAATAGGAATGCACGAGTGACTATTTTTAAGTTTGTGAACAATTAATGTAGTTACTCATTTGCATAACCTCTATTTTTTTAAGAGAGTGGGCTTCGAAGAATACAGCTTATACAGAAATTGTAATTAACTGATCGCTGACGCTACGACCTGTCATTTTAGAATTGCAAAGATGACAGTAATTTTTTTTATACATCAAAAACATCCATGCCTTCTTACAGAAATCGATTAATCGATTTAAAAAAACGCTATTCGTACTAGGACTGAAACCAGACTACTGGGCTACGAGTCCGGAATATATAAAAGAATTGAAGCTCATACATTTTCAACGACTCCAAAATTAATAAATCCATGACTTTAAAATAGTGACAAACACTACAGGTTGTTTACCACTATCTTAGATCGTTTTCCTTCTTGCTTGCATAATCAAATTCAGCTATTACTTTATCAGCTTCATTATATAAATTCAAATCCGAGAAGCTTCATGTAATGACATAACGATATTTTACGTCATTATTTTCGTAGCAATAATTTAAGATAATAGAAACACGTGTGCACGTGTTCTTTGATCAGAAGTGCTATAATAACAGACGCAAGCATTTAATTTAACATCGTAAATTTTATTTTCCATTTTTACGAATATATCCGTTCCCAATGTACGTTCAAAAATAATAATAAAAAAAAACACAACCGATTTGAATAGTGAATTGAAATGAATCAATAATTGTTTATTAGCCAGTCCCTTTACTTTTTTTCTTCGAGAGGGAAGAATAGAAGGACGAGGATTGATAATAAAGCTTCCATTCCTGTAATCCCTATCAATTTAACGATCCCGTAGTCCCAGGAATATCTAAATACTAATACTGGAAATAGGCGTATATAAATAAAATTGTTATTTTACAGGTTACTTAACTTTTTTTACGTGTGTAGCTTATTTGAGAAGCGTTTTCAGGCAAACATTCGTTAGGTTATTTACGAATAAACTATAACCTACAAATTATTACAAAATCGATGTTTTGATCTTTTCTTTTTTACTTTACACAGAGAAAAAATATGATACATTAGCGGTGGGCTGCAAGCCTATCTTAACAAGGGGCTCGGAAAATCTTATCCATGTCCGTAAAATTTTAGTGCGGTGTCTGTGCGCCTTCGCACACTTCGCACACACCACGAACCGGCCCTGTCTGGGATTTCGGGATTCATCAAAACGTAAAAAAAATGAATTAAAGACCTTAAGAGCTTTAAAAAAAATATCGTAATATTGTAAAAAAGGTAATTGACTTCCTTCTCTTAAATTTATTTCCCAAGGGATTTCCCGCTCCAAAGACAAGTAATTACTTTTCGCTTTCCCACACCTGGTAGAAAATAAAAAATTTCCTTCTTTATTTTTCATTTACATGTTGAAAATTTGAATCAATTTCTAGGTATAAATAAAAATCTTACTATAGTAAGTTGTAGATTTTTCTCTAACAAACCACCTGCATCACCTAGTAATAGACCCACTACAATAACATGGTGGTCAATTAAAATTAATTTTGATATAAATAAGTCACATATTAAATGTTGAAGTGTAGTGAAGGTATAATATATATCGACTGTGGAAAGGAAAAAGGACGTAACCCACAGTTTTTTTTTCGATAATCACAATGTATCAAACTTGATACACATTCTATCAAAAGGATGCAAGCCGCAAATGCCGAATAAGTATCTAAATTTAACTTTTCAGTTTGAAAAAAGATGACCTTGTTTGTAAGTAATTAAAAAAAAGACTTATATTTAATTAATATTAGATAGTCAATTAAACACCAGTTTATAAGCCTCCGTGCACTTCAAGGTTGTGTATAATTCATAATTTGCATATGGCCCAAAATCATCAACACACGTTTTTTGCTCTTCCTGTAAAATTTGATATGTGTGGGTTACATCCTTTTTCCTTTTCACAGTCGATATGTATATTGTTCTTCCAAAAAAATTCTCAAGCTTTGTAAGCTAAGCAGCAGTTCTGATGCCAGTGGCATAGCTAGAAATTTGGGGCCCTCATGCAAACGTCACGCAAGGTCCTCTACGCAATTTGTCATATTGAGTACTCATTTTTTTTATATGGTAGATACTCTCTGAAAAAATTGTTTATAAAATGTAAACTATGAAATTGAATTCATAAAATAATTCAAGTTTAGTTCTCTGAATATAAAAAATGATGTTATTTGAAAAAATAACAATATTGGAGTAAATAAAATTGTGTAAAATAGGTTATAAGGAAGACTCAGTAGGTAAATTACAGAAAATATTATTATTAAGAAAAAATACTAATATTCATCGCTACTTGATTACATACAGGAACTTTGAGAAACTGGATATAAATCGCTTCCAACGCTGAGATGTTTTGGCACGTCTAATGTGTTATGTACATTCCCTCTAAGATGCGCGCGTGTGCTGCCGCGCAGCAGTTGGGAAGCCCCCGCACAATCATTCTGGATTGGCGCGCACTACAAGACAGTTGTTCAATTAATATTTGATCGGTCCCACAAATTTTTGCGCAGCTAACCTCTTGCCTTAGAGGGAACATTGGTTATGGTATAATAAAACCTTTTATATGTTATAACTGTCTTGTTATTAGGAAATCCGATATCCGCTTCTGTGTTTTACATTTCTGGGAATTGTGTTAGATTAAATAATTTGTGTAAAAATGTAGTATTAGTTCTATTTATTGGACCATTGACCAGACACGATTGATAGCCATGAATTACTGCTGTTTGCATGTCAAGCTATGTTAGAAGACACCCACTGCAAGCACTGTTGTTGGAGGCAGCCGGAATCTATCCCTGCTTGTCGCACTACGAATTATGATGAGGAATGTTTAGAACAACCGCAGAATATGCCTTTAATATTGATAACAGCAATAATTTGAGTCTGGTTTAGTGTTCAACATGTATAACATAGCTCACTGTGCCTGGTGATAAATAATTGTAAGGTACAAAACAGAACTAGCTTTTTTCATTTCAACAATTAAACATAACATAGCTTCTGGGGAAACTTCAAGCTTTGAAATACAACACTGAATATTTTCGATTGTGGTGGGTTCGTTAAGATACAAACAGATCAGGCTTTCTTAGGGGTCCATGGCACATGTTCAAGCCAAATCCATTGCCACTATTTTTATGTTGGACGTAATAAGGGACTAGTTAGTCAAATTGAGTGATAAAATTAATGATGAAAAAACTCTGTGTTGTTTCTTTTATATTTTACATTTTTAGAATTTATTTGTTTCTAATTCGAACAGCTGAGCACTGCCACTGTTATTAGCGGCATTCAGTCAATTTTCCGGTAGAAAACAGGGTAGCATGTTGTCAAGTATATGAACTCTATTTTGTCAACCAATTTACTATACAAAGTTTTATCAAAACGCAAACATTTTTATTGACATTGAAAAGATTGAAATGTGAATATGAGAGATTTACAAAGCAATATGGAGGAAAGATACAAGAGAATATGGTAAATATGCTTTACAATTTTTATTGTGAATAAGAAAACACCAAAAAAACATTTGAATCAAGGAAACAAATAATCAGAGCCAATAAAATACAGGTGGTACTCGACATACTACTGAGATATGTTCCTGAGCTTTGGTCGTATGTCGAATTTCATACAAAAAATGTCATTGCTACACACCAAATATGGTCTTTGTGACGATTTTACAAAAATTAGCTAAATATACAGTTTTTTTTCTCAGCCTTCTAAAGTATGAACCATGTAACAAAACAAAATAATAAATGAGATAAAAAACAAACTATGTGCCATCATTTAAAAAAAACATTTAAATATGAACCATGTGATCTTACTGCACATGTACTGGGTATATGGTTCATATTTTACAGCTATGATTTCACTTAAAGTAGTCGAAATTGCTCCCGCCTTGTACATGTCTTATTTTTATTTTTTAATATTTAGCGTTACAGCTTATACCAATGCGCACAAATATTTTAAAGTTGAAAGATCATACGAGAAAAACTCGATGAGAATTTTATTGTAAGTCATTTGAGATAAACTCGAGGTAAATTGACATCACAAACACCCGCATAAAACAAAGTATATTGGGAATAAGATTTTCACACAAATTAATAGTGATGCATACAAATTTTTTATGTAGTCAGAAAATAACAAAAGAGAATCTCCTTCACATATTTCACAGTTTTTGGAAGGCGAAAACACCATATTTCCTGGGCTTTGTAGCAACGTCTGCTATAAAACATTATCTTCGGGAAAACACAGCAATCTTGGAGAAGAATCAAGAACACAGTATATATCTTTTTTACTAAGTCAGCTGTGTGCAATGGTGCCCCGTGATACAAATCAACATTTTAAAATTGGTAATTTTTTCGGTCTTTAGTGCGGGACGTCGTAAGTCAGAGACTACTTGTATATGCGAATTACGAATTATTGTTACAAAAATTCGTCGCCATATTTTAAATTTGGTAAATTTGTCATACTTCATCGTACGGACTATTACGGCGAAAAACTTCACAAACTGAGCTAAAAACCACTCCACGATTTAAATTATTATCTGAGATCATGGGAATCGCGTTAAAACCACACATTATTACGAAGAACACTGATAAATTAAGCGAAATACTATACATTTCGGAGCATTTCGCGTCAGCTTTCCAGAACGGGCGCGCGCGGCGCCGCTTAAATAATATTTCACTTAATTTATCAGTGTTCTTCGTAATAATGTGTGGTTTTAACGCGATTCCCATGATCTCAGATAATAATTTTAAATCGTGGAGTGGTTTTCAGCTCAGTTTGTGAAGTTTTTCGCCGCAATAGTCCGTACGATGAAGTATGACAAATTTACCTTAAATTTTCTCAAGAAGTTCCTTTTGACATATTATAGTGACTTTTTTAACTGATATTATATTCGTATTTGGCGTAAATAATCAGTTTCTCTGATTCTTATAAATAGTAATAATTACTTTTTCGTGTCTGTGATTGAATTTCGAACAGAACAATGTGGTTGTTAGTTTCACTTAGAAGTTTTTTGGGAAGAAAAAGAGTAACATGTTGAAGATCATATATATTATTTATATTTGAATATGGAAGCTTTTCAAAGTATCATGGAGGAAATTAACAAAAGAATACAAATATTATATTATTTTCTGATCCCAATCCACTTGACTTCTGATGAAATGCACAAATGGTGGAATGAATCCTTCACAAACACATTTACGCCCGTTTACAAAATCAAAGGAACCGATCTTGCTGTTGCAGTTTGAGCAGTGAAGTTTCCCTTTGGTCCAGCCGCTCTCTTCTATATGCGTGTTGATCCACTCTGGCAAGATTTCGTGTTTCATATAGAACAGCCTTTTGTCAATGATTGAGGCACAAGTTGTGGCGCCCGAATGTAATTCTGTCATTGCATCTCCGTGGGCGGTCAGTATTTCAGTCTCAGCCGGGGTCGTTAATATGGTTCGACATTTAAAACATTTGATTCCGCTCATTTTAAACAATTCTATTATAAATACACTTTGTTATTGTCTAAGCATGCGATGAATGCAGCAAGATAAACATAACCTCAAATAATCTGTTTTTGACAAGTATCTGTCAATGTCGAACCACAAGCAACAAATTGGTGAAATTGGTTTACAGTGCCGTACCATAAGCAAATTATGTTAAATGATAGACTAATTTAAGGAGAAGAATTTTGCATATACTATTTGAACTAAAGTTTCATGCAAAGAACTATATAACAAAATACTTGAGAATGAATACAGTTTTGCTAAATATCTTCATAATGTGCATTGTATGATGTTACGTAATTAATTAATATAATTTTGTTGTATTTATCTAGAACGCTTTTTTTCTTTTACTTTTACAATCTTGCTATTTTGATAAAAAAAAATGTTAATTACTTTCGATGGCTAAAAAATATTGTTTAATAAGCACTTTCAAAACTGGGATATAAATTAATAATGACGGGGCAAACTGCCAATCATCTTTGAGCATTTTTTCAAAAATGTACACAATTTACTTGAAGTATTGAATGATTTCAACAGATGTTTTGAAATAAATTTTATTACCTACTTTAGTGGAAAATTATACCTAATATGAAATTTTAAAAAAAATTATCGTTGAAATGCCTAATAATTGTAAAAAAGCTGTTTCTTACTACTAAACAAAAGCTAAGGTTTATTGAAATGATAGGAAAAAATATTTACAAGAATCTTTCCAAATAATGTAAGGTTATGTTTGCAATACTATTAACCAAAAAATGTTTAAAGAATCAATAAGACAATGTGATTAAATACGGATTTTGTCACCTGCTGTGGCTAAATTGATTGGAGCTTGCTCTACCGATTATGCAGGTTTGGGTTTGATTCCTGGTCAGATCACAGTGAATTTGAAAATCGTTCAAATCAAAGTTGTGATCAAAGACTGGATGTTTGTGATGTCAATTCACATTATTTCCTTTCCTCCTATTCTTCTGATCTTTTAATAACTGGGTTTAGCAATAGCGATTTGTCAAACACTAGTCCTGTTCTTGCCTTTTTATTTTGAAATAAACCAATAACTATCTCAAAACAAAACGGACTGTTTGTGTTTTCTGATTACCTATGCAAAGAAAGTTTACTGTATTTTAATATCATAGCTACTTTTACATTTAATGTAGCAAAATTTTATAGCCTACTTAACAAGTACCATTATTGACAGTAAACATGTTCGCGTAACACCAACGTGTGCATTTTTATTCTTACAGCCTATATACAACAAGAATCTACAGCTATAAATTATGTGAAAAATAAAACAATAAAAGTCAGAGTGATGTTATCGTTAATTTAAAATATCAAAATTCAATTGTAAAGTTACCGGAATATTAGAAATACATATTGCTAGTATTTATTAAAAAAGCGTGGCTCTCTGAATTCGGTTACGTTGAGAAATGTCGGGAACATTGCGTTGTTATGAATAATAAATACAACCACCTAACCTGATGTCCGTAAATTGGTTATTTCAAGAATATTTATATTGTTTACTCAATAGAATTGATGTTAAAATAACAAAAGATACCAACGAACACCTAGATTAAGGTACGTAATTGCGCAATGCTTTTGTTTATGTTTGTTTCTTAGACTCCCGCCAATTATTTTTAATATTTATAGTTGGATAATTTTGTATTGACAATTATATTTTATTAATCAAATTTCGTCGGGTATATGTTTGATAATATAATATTAACAGTGGCTTTGTCAATATTTTATGCTATTTAAAAGAAATACACCATGAGATCTTGGTATGTATTTTTAAGTTTAATGTCTGGGTTGTGAGTTGGAGTTATGATTTATGGCATGTATTCTACATCTGTGTCCATCAGACGCTTCCCTTGGCGTAACGAACGTTATGCGTTGTTCAGTTTTGTGCTAGGATTGTTCCAGGAACAATTTACCAAGATGTGGCAGCTTGCACTTTGGTGTGCCATGTCGTTTAAAAAAATGTCTGGTGGTACTATGAGTATATGTCTACTCTTTCTCCGTATGACGCCGCAAATTTCGTGAATGCCAAGTAGTTTTCCCTAGTAGCTACAAAGTCGGCGAGGCCTGTAGGTCCGACAGCTGGTCGGACTAGATTAATTGCTCCCGTTCATTATTCATGAGATAACGATTCCAAAGGATGTGATTAGCATCCTGCTTCACGCCTCATATACATGTATCTGTGTCTATTTGGGCAAGCTTCTGCCATGTCCTGAAATTACAAGATTCTAGAATACCAAGAACTACCGTTGTGGTGGTCTGTTTTTATGCCTGTTATTACTAATCTCTGCCAAACTCCGTCGCCTTCTGAACTGGACTTGGTAATGTCATGACTGAAGGCTTTAATAAATATGCTTCATAACCAATATTCCCTCAGAGACGAAAGGTTAGCTATGCGGAAAATTCAAAGGTTACACGGACCAATCCAACAAATGTGCTGCATAATTTGTCATATTTTATATAAAAAAATTTAAATATGGATTACATATCATTTTATAAGTGTTTTTTTTTTTCAAACCATGTCCGCTCCCAATGTGGAGCATATGGACTCCTAATGGAGTTTATCTCAACAGAAGTGTTTCTACAAGAACTGCTTGTTACTCAGTAGTTCAACCTCTCTTTTTCCAAAGAGAGTATGGATAGAAGGATAGAGTTAGAACAAGACTAGCGGTAAGCTAATCGCTCTCGATACGCCCCGTTCATAGGATAGGATGAGTGGGAGGGGGGAATTCAAGACATCAAATACATCCATGCCTTCGAACAGAAATTCATAAATTGAGTGAAAAATCAATTTATAAAACTGTCCGTATCGGGATTTGAACCCGTGCCCTCCGTAACCGAAGCCAACAACGTTGACCACTCGGCCACACAAGCGGCATATATAATAAAATATTATCATTTGATAATTTATAAATAAGTGTATTAAATAAAACATAAGAAATAAAAGAACTTATTCCATTCAAATCACAAATAAAATTAAGAAAACGAGCCGAATGAAAAAAATAATCAGTCGTTTATTATTATAGTGGAACCCCGATATACCATTCCCGCAGTTTTCATTGTGTTTTTTCGGTCCCTTGAAAAACATAAAATCGGGGTTCCACTGTATTATTAATTTTCTAGATGTTTACGTTGTTTCTTACAACAAATCCTTATATTAACTCTCGCGGCTCGGAGACTAGAAAAATACTTCTCTGCCGATGGGGGTCGTTTAGGGACCCCAGTGGTTTCCTCATTATTGGCCTTATTCTTATGAATTTCAACAAAAAAAATAGTCTAAGGGCTTTAAAATATCTCTCTGCATTATTCCTCACACATTTTTTTACAAAAATCAGTGTTTTCCAGTTCCAATATGTATTTGCAACTGACGCGTTCAGCCTAGTTAACTTACGAACGATCGCTGATAAGCGGGTGCTTATGTCGCTATCGCATCGCGTTATCGCGTATTTATATAAACTACAAAAGGTCCAAAAAACTATGATATAAGAATACCTTAATTATAATCATTGCATCACCCATATTAAAATAGATATTTAAGAAAATGTGGGTATTGGGGTCGCATTTCTTGAGCTTAGAACCGGAAAAGTTAACTCCACTTGGATCAATATCTTGTTCCGATAATTGATAAGAATTTAATACTAGTTAAATTATCTAAATGTTCAATTTGTAATTTATTTCTGTCGATTAGGGTTATTTCAATTTAAAGAAATATTATTTGAATAGATGTATTGGAGTGAGCGCCAGTCCATAATGAGTGCGCAGGGGTTGGCAAGATACTGCGCGGCTTAGAGGGAACATTGTTCACAACATGCTATTATTTTTATACCTGGAATTCGATGACATGCTACTAACTACAATGGCTTGAACAGTTTCATGAAGTGTTTGAAGGCATCAATGCTAAAACTCCGTCCCACCTTTCCGATCCTAAAAATAGGGCTTAATCATAGCAATCAGGTAACCACTTGTCATGCCCATCCTTCTATTATTTTCTCTCCACAAAGAGAAGCTTAGCGACTAAGTAACAAGACTTTGTAAAACATCTTCTATTCCTAGATCCGCATTGCAAGCAGGCATGGTTATAAAAAAAACTGCTCTTTTATTCAGACTGACTGCAGTTAATCTTTTGTTATGAGAGTATCATTAGAATGAGGTTCCACTCTGATGAACTCAAAGAAAACATAAACAGGCGTGCCGTAAGTGGAACAAAGGGGACTCAAGCGTATTAATGTTATTTATGGCTTCTGTAACAATTTAATGGTATAATGACCCCACCCATTTAAATATAGGCCAATTCAAATATAATAGTTTATACTAGTTATGTATTTAAATTTAGTTTCACGATAATATTTTTCAAACACAGTTGATAGCTATTTCCTTTTCACACCATCGTATAGTTCTGCATATAGAATGCAATCTAAGGACTTTAGTTGTCTGGGAAGCGTTGAAGTGTGTCATGGCACAAATAAGGTTGGGAAACACTGCTCTACAACATGCTACACTTTCTACCCGAAAATTTACTGAATGCTTAAAAAAAATGCAAATTCATATTAACCCCCAGACGTAACTTTTTTTTCAATAAAAAATTAAATTAAAAAACACTGTATTCATAGACTGTATTCAATCAACTGGGCCACAGCAGGGGACATTTCTCTCTTTGGATCAAGATTATTTTAATAAAAAAATTTTAGTAAAAGTAATGTAAATAATTTGAAGCTTCGATAAAATAATAATTAACAATTCCAGGAAGTCAATTTTTAAGAAACAAATAATAAACCAAAGTTGAAAAAATCGCATGTGCTTTTGGTAGTTGTGTCTGTCCTGTCGCTGATGAATAGTTGAAGTCAGTATCCTTTTTAACCGGTTAGCCGCCAACGTCGAAGTATTCAATACGAATGCGACTCACGGGTGAGACGATGGCGTACAAAGGGTTAACTGATTAATTGACTGAAGGCAACGATATTCAAGTAGAAAAAGGATGAATAGGGAGATCATTAGAGAACCGTGTTTACTGTGACCATATGGTTACACTCATCCTTGGAGGGTTAACGGCCATGCTGTCTTCTCTGAATACCATTATTGATTTGAGTGGTGGTCATTCTTTTCTTTCACCTCTCTTTACCCACACGCTAAACATTTTGCTTAACCCTTTCCGGTCCTATGTCGAATGTCATTCGACATTTTTTTCTTTATTGGTATCGAGTTAAAATAAGTTCAAATATATTGAATATATTTTTTTTTCCACTCGTATCTATTACAGCGGTATTCTGAGCGAAGAATCAAATGGTTTTTATGAACATTGTAATGTGAAACCGTATGCCTGCAATGGACACAAAAGGGTCGTTTTAGGGGCTGGGTCGGCTCACGCAGCTCGGGCGCTAAGTTCTACATTCTTCTTTCCAACAGTAACACTTGCCACGTGCACTTGAAAATTAATACCGATATTTACTATTGTTCTAATAATTCTAACCTTGCAAAAATGCCCAAAATTACAAAAAAAACGCAAAAAAGCAACTTGATACATATATATCATACTTGAATTTTTTTTAAATGTAAATAATAAGGTTATTATTTTGATATTTAGAAAAAATTATACTGTTGCTATAAATCTAGTAAAAAAAAAAAAATTGCAAATATTAGTTTCCCTGGTGATACTGTAAATCTATTGTGGACCAGGTGGAATATTTTTTTATTTTTTTGTGGACCGGAAAGGGTTAACGTTAGATTTGTCACTCGTTTTGATATAATCCCATGACAACATGTACAACTATGGGATGTTATTTTACTCAAATGCACCAGACAGGTCTCGCTATAACCAGAATATGGCAAGTGGGAGGATAACACAGTACATACGTTCATTTTTTCACCAGACGTTGAAAATAATGCGAATACTTTCCACAAAAATTAATTTTGGATTGAAAACATCACATTATATTATATTTGATATAATACGATATCTCCTCAATTCATACACTTTTCTCATGTCGTGTTTCAGATCCCAAAATGGCCGACAGATATGATGACGGGAATTCAAATGAAGTAACGGAATGTCTGAGAAAACTTTGCACCAAAATATGTCCAGATGAAGGTTTGTCTGTTTAATTTCATTCACTCGTTATTTGTCACCAAATACAATATAAGAAGAAATTCTTGGCCTGCTGGGTACCAGCCGTACCAATCCATACTATTTTGTAGTGAATATAATTTTTGATGTTATAGTATTATTATAATTGTGTGTTTCATAATAATTATCTTCAGCTGTGACGCACTCTGCCTACCGCACCGCCGTGGCTTGTCTGGCCGATATGGGAGAGAACCGAGCGTCAGGATCTCAGGACGTTGTCAGACACCGCATACAGGAGAGGCTGCTGAGGTTGCGCTCCGCCAGTGATGTAGATAAGTTCGCACAACACTACGAAAAGCTAAAGACATCGGTGAGATCTTATTTACAAGTTTTCAATTATTGAATTTTTTCTAAGGTTGACCAGGCAAGATGAATTAAGGCTGCACAACGTCGATGCTCGCTGTGAGGATTGTTAACATTGACAATAATTGTGAATATATCGACCCATAATCGGCAAAAGAGAATGTTCTATATCGCCTAAGTCGTTATCTCATTCGCATGTGCATTTCAGTGTTTTGATTAGATTCTGTAACACAAAAAGTTGAATAACAAAGTTATCAATTGTAATTTTAATTAATTTAATTTATTCTCTCTCTACAGTCCGTGCTGAAGAATCCGACAGCGGTTCTCGAATTCCTGTACGCCCTCAGCCCTAGTGATTGTCTTGAAGTGGAGACCCAGAGGCACGACGTCCACAACGAACTGTACAAGGCGAAGTTGCTGGGTTCCTTCAACGCCATCAATATTAACAATTTCGCCTCGGAGCTCAATCAGCTGAGACCCAACGTAAGTGAATTACTATGCGTAGTATGCTAGTAGTATGGTCTCGTATTTTGTCTCTTTGCTATCGAATAGTTTTTGTCACTATGGATACACTGTTCACATAGGTAATTTTTTCACACATACAGATTAGGACATCCAATCCTGGAACCCTTTGGTAATCCCGGTATTTCGGTATTTACAATTTGTCTAATCCCAGGGCTAGAAAAATATTTTCCCCTAGACATTGACCACAAAATCGTGTAAAAATTCCGGATTCGGGATTGGGAAATTTCGGCGATTTGAAAACTCTTCGAGAATAAGTACTATCATAATCCCAGGATTTCGGGATCACAAAATTGGGCGGAATCCCGGGGGTTGAAGACCTTAGTAAAGACGGATCATTGTTTTATTGAATTCTAATATATTTACCAACATTTTAAAATGTACCCTGATAGATTCAAACTAATTCTATATATATTACGAGTACGTACCAATTTACTCTTTACTGGAATATGACAGCTTGTATATCATGCTTCTATAACTATTTATATACGTAAGTGAACTCTTCGGATTCTCCCTGGTTGTATTGATCTTCTAAATGCAGATTAATTCAAATTAATAAAAAATTACAACAGCATAAAAATCAGTACTTTTTATTTTATTCAACTGTGTTATTTCGGAACCATACAAGAGGATCGGTGTATATATGAAATTGTGAAATATTGCCTGATAATAATGTGCATAATCCACCCGCGCTCGGTGTGTTAATAAAAAAGGCGCAGTTATCTCCTTCATTCCGTTAAGTATTAATTTTACAGTTTCAAATGTGTGTGTCGACGCTAAATCAGACTTTACATAAAATGTGGTATACATAAAAATTGTGTTTAATTTCAGCCCGTTTCCGGTGTTAATCATAATAACCACACCGATTTGGTGAGCACGAGCTCAAGAACAATGACAAGTAACTTCTCCAGTCACATCACGCAAGATCAGCGTGGCTTCACCAACCGAAATGATGCTATAAGTGAGTAATATTTTCACATTTCATTAAAAAAAAAATACTCATCTAGTTTTATTTTTTGAATATCAACGCATAATTGGCCAAATAACTTAAGCGACACAATTCTGTGAATTGCGTTTTTACCTAATAGTTGTTCAATACTGCCTACGGCGTCAATGACAAAATTTTAGAGCGTTATCTCATTCTAATTTAGTAGATAGCACTCTACTTGTTATAAATATGAAATATTCAAAATATTCTGTATAAAAAATAACATTAATCCATACCATACAATTATATAAATAATTATAGTATAAAATCCTCATTCCTACAAATTTACAATCACTGGAAGTGTGAAATCTGATGCCCTAAATATTCGAGAAACATTTGTCGCCTTTTTAAAAAAAATACTATGTGTGAACGAACATTCAGGGCATAATAAATTATGAGGTTTATTGCTCATTGTCAAAAAGGGTCACTTGCCGCGGCAGTTATTTTGAAGAAACCATTAAATCTATGAGTCGATATACCAACACAACTGACAGTACGCGATAAACGTATTTTTACGTTTCCCGCCTATAATGTGTTAATATAATTTAATAAAAGTAAGCTTCACAGGCTCGCAGGGGCTGCCAACCGAATGCCGTTCGCAGACGTGTCAAATATGACATCTGCTCACCTGAAGTTGCATAGCCTCAGATTGTTATGCCGGTTTGGTTTAATTGTTCAATGTGTCCGTTTACATATGAGCAGACGAGTGCAACATATCCGAGAGGGAGCTGATACAAGAAGCGCTATACGCAGCACGAGGCGTCGGCAAAAAGGATACGTTTTCAGACAGCCGGCAGCTGCGAGGAAAAGCCCTGCTTGTCGCCAGGATATCGGAACTCGGATTCCTGCACGACCAGATCTGCCAACACATGGATCCGTCTTCGGGGTGTGCCCCTATCGGTGGGTATCTTTTTTTCATATTGATGACTCGATAACTTGAGAAATCATTCTATTCGTGAGAGCGAAAAAGTGAAAGAAATTTACTTTTAATTTTTTTTACTTGATCACTCAAGACCATTTAGGTCTGTGGCTGACTGCAAAATCGCTCTCCAGATATCTCGATCTAATTTTTTCCAGCAGAGTACATCGATTAATCAGTCGCTTTTTTCCATATTGTCAATACATCTTTTACGAGGGTGCTGCAGAGGTAAAGTGTTGGGTAGCTTTAAACCCTTTGCGGTGCTCTACATGTATAGCACCTTACTACGTGAACTGTCTATCCGAGTCTTCGTGCCTTTAAGGCGCTTTTCTAGTGGTTCTAGAGAAGGCGAAGAACTCAGCTTTTCTACACATTCACCATCCTTTGACTTTAACCAGACTTTGTACGAATCCGGTCACGCTGTGTGTATTCTGAGAAAGAAAATGAAAAAAGGTATCAATTACCATTATGCCAGTTAGCGTTAGGAATGGCTCGGAAAATACTTTCAATCGAAGTTTCACCCAGCACTGCACTGGTCATTTTCATGAGCTTAATAATTTACGTTTGGATTTCAAACAATGCATCAATTATTTTTAATAACGTAGTTGGACTGATCCGTGGCGCAGTGGTCAATGGCTTTCATGACGGATCTCAATTTCACATATTGAAGTATCAGTAAGAACGATTGGCTGATTGATTTCTGATCGAAAGGTGTAGGTGTCTAAAATTTTCCTCACGCTTCCAATCCTAAAATAACATTGTAGCAAAAGCGATTAGCCAACCGTTAGTTCTCTCCTAGCCCAATCCTTCTTTCGTTACTCTCTTTGATAAAAATGCTCCACATCGGAAGTGGATTGGGTTGCCAATATGTTCCATATCGGACATGGATAAAAAAAAAGCAATAATTCACATTGAAAACGACAGCCAGCATACTATCCAATGAAGACATTGGCTAGAGAGAGAGTAAATCATTTGCAATACTTTTAATTAACATAATAGTTATAAATATTCCGATATCATTTCAGGTCTTGTCGGTCAAGGACTGGTCTCTGCATTCAGAAATGAGCTCACCGAATACTACAGGTCTCTAGCGATCTTGCAATCTGAGGTAAGATTATCTAAAATTCAGTTTAATATCCCAGACAGTCTGAATTGAGTTTAATATGGTTCCAGCTATTCTCAAGCGAAGCGCAAGCTCTTTTGTACCATCACCATCTGAGATGTGATAGTACACCCCCCACGCAGGTTAGGGTCACTGCCATACTTTTGATTTCAGTATTTAATCAATAACCTGTCACACTTTTCAGTTCAACTCTTCAACTCCGAGCCACAGTGCCGTGTTGACTCTGAGGCGCTTGGCAGTTTGGGCGCTAGATCCTCTCCATCGTCTCAAATGGCTCGCCACTATCGGTTACGCCAGTCAGAATAAAAAAGGTAAATTTTTCATCAGTTCATTCAAGCCGTTTTCAAGCACTATTTTTACACCGACAAGCTGAGAGAGGTGACGGAGCTTATGAAGAAAGTCAGATTTTTGCTGGCTTATCCCTATTATGCAATTTATGGTGCATTTGAACATCGAAAGAGCAACAATATAAAATGTTTTAATCAATTACTTTGTTATTCCTCTGGTTTGTGTAGCAGGTGTTAGCTTTACTGTTTGTCACTTTACACATGGGCCCCTGAGAGGTGAGGTGAGCCAATTAGTAATATGGTATAACTTTTTTCTTGGACTTTCAAGTTTTGGCGGATTGCATATTTTTATTTACAGAAATAACACTATTGCAATGTGTATTAACTGAGGTTACTTCACTTTTACGATACTTTAAGACGTGTAAAAAATTACAACGCATCTAACAATTCTTATTCTAAAATACCACTTGGCTCACTTCACCTCTTCACAACAACGTCTGAATGTTTCCATTTAGAGATTCAGAGCCTTTACCGTTCCACTAAGACCACAGATCACTTAATGAATTACAGACAGACAAATCAATGAATTACAACTCAGATAACAGAATATAAATTCTAAAACAATTTTCTATTTTCAGGTGGTGATTTGGCGACGTGCGTTCACAGATTCCTGTCGCACGGCGATCCGAGAGTCATATCGCTGGTGCATCAGCTCCTTGCCAAAGTCTGCTACCCGCTCTACGTCATGCTATGCAGGTGGCTTCTCGACGGTAAGAGCTTAAATTAGAAAATGGTTGAATATATTCGCTTCTTTTGTGGAGCATATGACAACCACGCAGTGCCTCTAAGATTCCTTATAATCCATCAGGCATTCTGTTTCTTCTCGTAGCATGTAATCATCCTGCAGCTCTGTAGTTCTGTACTAACACTACGTCTTACACGGCTTAAAGCGAATCAAAATATCAAACAAACTGATCGCGGCGTGCCTTTTGTCACGTGAACGTATAGCGGCGGAGACCATTTGATATTATCGTGCCGCACCGAATCGCTTTGATTTCGTCCACGTAAGACTTACAGTTATGGATAGTCTTCTATGGTCTTCCTGGACGCTGAAATTGTGCAGGTCAGAAGACGAGGTAAGCAGGGTTGGAGCTCTCTGTAGGAATCCGCAGTATGTGATAAAGTCATATTCAATGTCTCTATGAACACTGATGTAGCAGGATGATGCCTTGTACTTTCTGTAATCTCTATATCATATATGCTTGCGTCGAATATGTAACCCCAATATTCGACGCAAGCATGTAGGAAAACGGTTTTGCCAAAAACACAGTGATGTCAGTGACGTCGTTTTTATGGATAGTTTAGTGCAGTCACTTTTTTCAGTATTAAAACAGTTGATGATTGCTTTGCAGGCGAGATAGAGGATCCCTTCAATGAATTCTTTATTGAGAGCAGGCAGAGTGTGACAACCGAGAGGCTTTGGCACGACAAGTACCGAGTTAGGTAAGAAGTAATCATTTCTTAACTCCGTCAAAAATTTCTGCGTATCATTGGTAACCCCGCTTTTGAGTGTTTGTTCGAAGCCCCCCACATGAACACACTGGTCCTTTGCTAGCTTCATCCTTTTCTCATATGAAAAAGAGAGGCTGAGCTGCTGAATAACATCAAGTTGTCGTAAAGCAACTGCTATTGAAATGCTTAATTGTGTAACCCCAAAAATGCTTCGTACAGGAGAAATAAAAAAAATTACAATATTCAAATGATATGTAAAATAAAAGGTTTATTACAACAAGGCAAGTGAATTTAAAACATTTACAGTTTCTCACACATGTGATCATCTATGACAGTGGTGGAGAACCATTTGGCGTTTGCATCCCAAAAATAACAAATATTATTTACCAACTTTTCAACGTGCTAATGAAAAAATGGTATTAACTACAGTTTAATAATATATAAATGAATATAAATGATCATGTTATAGTTCTGAATTTAATTTAGAAGAGAAGTAAGTATTTATTTATTGAATATAATAAATTGGAAAAAATCCTTCTTCGAAAAAGAAGACTATGACATGCCAGCATCCCCCAGTTCCGCCGAGTACATCCTATGGATAGTACCCGACATTCGTCCAGTCTCAGTTGTTTAGTGACTAATTAATGTTTGATACTATGTCTTTTGGTAGAGAGGCGATGTTACCGGCCTTCATAAGCAAGCAGCAAGCCCAGCACATTTTGGCCACCGGGAAGAGTGTCACGTTCCTGCGAGAGGTATGCGGCCACAAAGGGGAGGTGGCCGGGAGAGAGTCCCTGAAAAGGGTTCTGGACAAAAGCAGCGGTATGGTTTTATAATATATTACACTATTTAAAAAAAATAGAATGTAATAATTATCGATAATGTCTTGAAATGACTACTTTTTTATCGCAGTTTAACGATTGTCGGAAAATTCCCCTGATAAATTATCGGTGAGAGGCGTGCACAATCATAATCAATGAAATTATTGATATTCCAACAGTGGAGCTGCTGTTTTCTGGCGGGCCGGAGACGAAGCAGCACGCTGTAATGTCGAAGGCTTACCTCGGAGTCTCCCGGTGTCTGCTGGATAATCTACTAGGACCCCACAAGCTACTGCAGCACCTGCAGGCTCTCCATGGATATCTGCTCCTCGGCCAAGGGGACTTTATCCGGATGCTAATGGTCTTGCTTGAGTGAGTTTTGCTATTCTTATGATTTTACAATACATGAAGTGATTACCAATTACATCAAGTATATTTGTGTGTTAGTAAAAACACAATATTCTTTTGTACTTCATTCCACTTTATTTAATATGTCAGGACCGGTTTCGCTCATTACGAGCATCGTCAACTGATAAGAAATATAATTTAACAATGCTATTTATACAAAATGAACAGTTATAAACAACAATTGGCATTGAAAAGAAATTACCAAATACATTAAAAGTGATTCTAAAATAACACAAAATTAAAATGTTTAACACATCTATCATATAATTAAAAAGTCATCTCAGATTAAAAATTTAGAATGGTGATTGAAAGTAATTACAAACATAATTAAAACTTGGGAAATTTTTGACAAAGTGATAAAATGCTACAACTTATTAAAGTGAATAGGCTTAATGATAGTTTCCTGTTTTTCCCCGCTTCCAAGTAGTTGGTGTGTGTAATTGGTAATTTCTTTTCAATGCCAATTGTTGTTTATAACTGTTCATTTTGTATAAATAGCATTGTTAAATTATATTTCTTATCAGTTGACGATGCTCGTAATGAGCGAAACCGGTCCTGTAAACTAAAGTGGAATGAAGTGAAAAGGAATATTGTATTTTTACTAATATAATGCCTTTCCACCAAGTATTGACAGTGAACACCCTAAAAGTGATATATTTGTGTGTTTTTTTTTAATGTTACAGACCCGAGTTAGACAAGAACGCAAATAAATTGTACGTTCACAACTTGACGGGTATACTCGAGTCTGCGATCAGGGCTTCCAACGCTCAGTACGATGATCCCGATATTCTCAATCGGTTGTATGTCAACCTCTTCACTCCTTCGCCAGGTGAGTTATCAATGAAAAATGTCTTCTCGGTTTGATCGGGAAAGTTTGTGAAATTCATCGTCAGCATTCATGTAACATACAATAGAACGACAATTATTCAGATCAATAGGGGATGAAGGGAGACTCAATAATGAGAAATCTGGATAATCGATATTTAAAGGGTCTTTCAATAGGGATGCTAGAATGTGCAGAATGTCCATCGTGGCACGTAGCGCCGTCCTGTTTGAACCACATGTTATTGGTATTCATATCATAGTTTAGGCCACAAGAAGTTGCTTATCATCGATCTGTTGCACTCGCCTTTGACTGTTATGGCAATGCCAGTTTCGTTTGAAACAAGTACGGATCGATGTTTCCGCCGGACCTAAATCCACATCAAACAGTGACTTTCTCGGGATGTATTTGGTGCTGGTGTATCCCGTATGGATTGGTATCGCCCCAAATCTGACAATTTTGCTTGTTCACATACCCATTCATCCAAAAATAGGCCTCGTCGCTAAAGATGATTTTTTTGACAAAATTTGGGTCAACTTCCAACCGCTCCAGAGCCCAATACACGGCGTTGTCTGTGGTCGTTTACCTATAGTTCTTGGGTTAGTTAGATTTTATACAAGTGCAGACCCAAATCCTGTCACAAAATTCGACAAGTTGAAGTCACAGTAAGGTCAAATTCTTGTGAACGACGAGAAATTGACTGTATTAGATTTTCCCGTACACTCGTAGCATCGATGTTTTCAGCAGATCTTGCATTTCGGTGACGAACCGGTTGACTATCCTATACTCCTTGAAAACAAATATTGAATGACAGTCGTACTACGAGTCTCCATTAACCCGATGGTTGCCACAGACGAGATATCTCGTAAATTTTTTCGTGCTCAACAGGCCAAAGACGAGTTATCTCGTCAATAACTAATTAAATTAATAGTTGCAAATTATAGCCGGCATGCTAGGTAATTACTATTAATTATCTACGGCAACTAAAAAGTTAAAGTTCTTTTGCAATAACGCTATCGAGAGCAGAAATTATTTAAAATATCACACATATATTTCAGGTGATACTGGATGGGACGTCTTTTCCTTGTTTTACCGAGTGGAAGGACCTCTGGGAACAGTATTGGAACCTGAAGCTACAGCTTGCTACCGCACCCTTTTCACGCACTTGTGGAGAGCCAAACGGATGGATCACACACTCAGTCACATGTGGAAGCATCAGACTGTCGCGTACAAAACATGTGCCAAGATGTCCGGTGAGTCGATATTGCACATGAACTTCACTGTCATAGTGCCTTCTGGTTGTGTCCTATATATCCACTGACAACGCAATTGTAATCAAAATGTAAAATTTCAGTAAAACCTTGATATATAACCAGGGCTGTGGAGTTGTTAACTAATAAAACGACTCCGACAATAAATTAAAACGCGACTCCGACTCTTGTACATACAGTCATTACTCACCAATAGATACGATGAATAGGCAAATTTTTTAATATGTTTGACTTACTAATACTGTAATACATTTGCGGAACTGTGGTTCTCTGCGTTGATCAACTAGTAGAGATGTTGCGTTAAAATTCCCAAATCTTCATCGACCTTAAATTATTATAATCTTGCAGAGGTAATGCCGCTTCTGCGTCACCTGCAAGCCCTCCGTTCGGAGATGGTACACTTAGTGAAGGAACTGCAGTACGCCCTGTTTGTCGTGGTCGAATGCGCTTGGCATGAGCTGCAGGCTGGCGCCAAGAAAGCGCAGGCCCTGGACGAGCTGCTCGCCGCTCACACCAAATTCTTGGCGGCGGTCACCTCCGGGGCTCTGCTTGACGACACCACCAAGGTATAAAGAATATTTCATAGTTAACCTGTTGAGCGCTGCTAGCTTTGAAGACTCCCTCAATTGTTATAGAAGAGGTAGGCAAAGAGAACTGACTAAAGGTGTTTTTATAAGTGATATATTTTATGTTCTTATCGAATATTTCCTTTGTTTTAATTGATTGTGGTGTATGCTGTGTTTCATGTTGCACTGTCTTCATGAAACCACAGCTCTTCCACATTAATGCCATTCAATTGGCGAACGAAAATGTCGGTAATCATGGATCTATAGCGTTTTCCATTGACTTACATTGTGGCCAGTATAATTTTTAAATAAATAAATTCGCACAATTTTCAAGCATTGTTCCGGTCTACTTATGGGGAAATGCCAAACCAAACTTAGCTCAAATCAGCTGTCGCTGGAAAAAGTGTTTCTAATTTGTAAAATAAGCCTCTAAAAACATCCTATACTAGGTAAACCCACTTAACTATTTGCCAAAGCTTAGTGTAAGGTTACCCTTTGTTTTCGTTATGTGACATGGTTCACCACTATAAAGCAGTATTTGAGGAAAATCTAATTGATTGAATATTTATTTCCAGCAACTTCAATCGTACATTGGAAACGTTTACGCTGAGATATTGTCACTGCGAGATTTCGAAAAGAGTTTCTTCGCCAGAATCCTGGGAGAGTCTGAACGGAGAAAGGGAATCGACAGATTGAACGCGGAGAGGACGAAACGAGGTTAGTGTTTTCATTATTGGCAAGTACCGAAGATAAGTTAAAATGCTGTTTTATAATAACAGTTGAATTAAATTTGAAATCCTCGCGGTCACTGTTTGGCTGCTGCAGAATAAAATGATTGACACTTGAGTCGAGTCATCTACCACTACTCAGTGTCTCCCCGCCATGTCCCTGTGTCAAGTAGGCCTGTAGCTATTCATGGTTACTACGGTTTCATAAATTGATCTACAGATTTGTGTTCAAAGTCAAACATATCAATAGACGTAGAATATTTGACTGGCGTGTGATTGCTGTAATCTATTTGCAGGGGAGTATGGAGTGACTACAGCCGAAGAGACAAAGTCGAAGGAAGATTTCAAAGTTTTCCTGCATTACCTCGGCGAAAGAAAGGCAGACCTGAACATTTTATCGAGAGCGTACAGGTAATATTACCTTCCCATCATATTGAAAATAGTTTAAAAATTTACATATTTGTACAGAAATAATGCAGATATCCAAAATTAACCGGAAGGGATTATTCTCGTAATATTTTCAATTGAATTGTGTTCTTTTTTCCAGGGGCCACGTCAAGACCTTCATTCTCCAATTAGCCCTCCAAAACGAGGTGAACCTTCAATTCCTGCTCTTCCGGCTGGACTACAATGATTTTTACAAACGCGGCGACTCGAAACTTCACGAACCGTTGACGTACCAGCACAAGAGGCTGAGCCTCATCGAGCCGCCGTTGAACAGGAGGGCGGCGGACAAGCACACGGAGAGAAGAGTCCCGGTTGAGTGACAGGACGCCGACATAGACAATGCGCTGCTTTGTGATAACAATCATGATGGTTCAGTTGTCGACGGTCGGGTGTTACAAGTGTGGAAAGGCGACCGAGAACAACACGTCATGTTTGATAATAGATTTTGTTTAAATTTTTTGTTCTGTGGGTACGTTTTGTCTGAACAATAAGTTAATTTCCTACTGCTGATTCGACATGTCATCGTCGTGCAGCATTGGCTTCTTCAAGATAACTTCCCTACACTGATTATGCCAGTTTGTTGCTGCATACAGCCACCGCAGCTAGAACTTCCTAGGGCATACGGACGATAAGGGCCTTATTACATGATCAATATTGTATGAACTTTGACGAAAGAATATGATCATAATATGACGAAAAATTCACAGCAACATATTACACACCTCTGAATTCATTCATATCCATGTTGAATATCTGTATATATATCGCGCACCTCGTGCAAATGCTAAATAATGGAAGGTGAGATTGATGTCTTAATAACATGCCTAATAGGTCTCTCCGCACCTGGTGCGTCAATGTCGCAAGTGTAGTTATTTAAATTGTAAAATCATGCGACTGTATCAAGTTTGGTATCTTTAAATGCTTTTCCTGAAAAAAAAAAGAAGTAATTCGGACATATGATGTTTTTGTACCTGGTGTGGGATGTCGTCAAAAAAAATCTAAATAAGAAATATTTATATCAAAATGGTATTTGCTCACTGTTACGATGTAATGCACCGGACTGGCGTTTGAAAGGCTCCGATCTCAAATCTTCGCTGGGCAATAACAGTAAAACCCTCGATGTAACCATATTTATTGTCAGCCTTTGCGGTATGCAATATGTTATAGCTTTAAGCATACAGTATGTTGTAGCTTTAACAATCAAATCGATCCGGGCTCAAGTCGCAGTAAACTCGTATAAAATTCACATCTGAGATCACCGACAGAGTCGCCGCTCATTGACAATATTCTGTATGCACGTGTGCTGGCTAATAATTTGATGTGCGCAATTCTGCATACATTGCTCATTAATTCAAGAGAATTGGAAGACCAATTGTATAATATTCGGTAACATATTACAATGATATTTATTTATCGGAAATTTATTAACCTTGTATATAAATGTATTGTATATTTTTCTCACTAAAACGCATTCGGAATAAAGACTTCATTGTACGAAAGAGTTTTAACTAGGGCTTGTCGATTTTCGAAAACCGATTTTTCAACATCGTAACCGGTTGTGCCGAATTTTCCTTAAACGAGTTTATAAACAAAAGGACAGAAAATTTTAATCTTTTATTTGATGGCTAAAAGACCACATGACCCACATCATTACCCAGCGAAAGGGTATTTTCGATATCAGGAAATTTTGTTACAAAACGATCAGTGGACGCTTTGTGTTTTCTCAAATAATATTTTCTGAGGAGTAATATCAAATAATTTCTTGTTGTGTATTATTATGTATATAAATAAACAACAAAAAATTGAACTTTTTCTCGCTATTTTAATTGAATTATCCATTTTTTGTAAAACTTCGAAAACGGGATAAAACTTTTTTCAAAAGTCGGTTTTCGGTTTTTGTACAAGCCCTAGTTTTGACATCATCGGACATCTTTACCACGTAACTAACCACAGTGAAGCATTATATGTAAATGTTTGTTTATTAAAATATTGTCTGTACAAATTTGTTGACATTTCAAAGTTAATGAGAAGAAATTAGATAGCCGTTTAAATACGGCTCTTCTGATCATAAGGTTTGTTGTACGTCTCAATGTTGCCATACTACTGTTAATTATATTGTAAATATATCATTAAAATGCTGGAGGGCTTATTTGTAATGTTGTACAACTTATTCCTTTGCCACACTTTCTCCACATAATTGACACGGGATATTTTCATGCACGGCGTGAATACATATTGATAAGTGGAAATACAGAATTTTTTAGAAATTAACAGGGCACAGTTTAGTAGCTTGCCCATTTAAAATGAGCAGGTGAATCCGCCGAATTCCCCACTTCTTATTTCTATATGAAATTTAAATACAGTGGAACCCCGATCTACTGTTCTCACATTATTCGTTTTTCTGCATGGATCGTTTATTTTTTATAGTCCTGGCCAAACACTCATAAGAACAATGTTAAATAATCCCGCATTATCGATTTCCTCGATTTATCTAAGTATTATGGTCTTGTCTTAAATATTATTCCGATTGACCGTTTTTGTTGAATATTTTTTTTCGCTTATAATTAGTATTACAGGTAGTCCTCGACTTACGACCGAGATACGTTCCTGAGCTTTGGTCGTATGTCGAATTGATATATGTGACGATTTTAGAAAAATTAGCTAAATATACAGTTTTTTTATCAGCCTTCTAAAGTATGAACCATGTAATAATACAACATAATAAATGAGATAGAAAACTTGGTCGGAGAAAACACCATATTTCCTGGGCTTTGTAGCAACATCAGCCAAAAAACATTATCTCCGGGAAAGCACGGCAATCTTGAAGAAGCATCGAGGACACAATATGTATATTTTTTACTAAGTCGGATGTGTGCAATGGTGCCCTGTGATCCAATTCAATTTTTTTTCGGTTGTAAGTGCGAATCGTCGTAAGTCGGGGACTACTTGTACTTTGCATCTCGTTTCATCAATTTTTCTAACTCACCACTACAATACTTAAATAAAGAAAACTAGAACTGTAGCTGAAATACTGAAAACAATTGTTGACATTGAAAAAATCCATGAGAAAAACGAGTCGACATAGCAAAAAGTCTGTTAAAGTAAATAATATTCTTTAATAAAAAAAGTGTAAATAAATAAATAGGTTTTTTTTAACTTGAACATTTATTTTGGTATTATTTGAAGATAAGACTAAACTGCTGCTGTTGAGTTGCTCTTCTAGGAGTCCATATCGACCCATACTTGGCAACAAAACTTAGCGAAACAATTCGGTAAATTGCATTTTGAATAATTGTTCAACATCGCGTAATCTTTTTTTTGGCCTGTGCATTTTAGTGTTTTGACTTGTTATCGTTTATTCCATGTGGACCCCGGTTGAGAAACACTGATCTAGAGAACTGTAAGTAGTCGGGCAATTTTATTATAATATCGGGATAGGCATTGACTATACATTACTATTTACTAACCGCACTTAAAGAATTCCTCTTTCGAACCTTCTGTTAAAATTTATATATTGTCTGTTATGATTTTCTCCCTATTACGGGTCGATATGCTCCCCATTGGTAGCAGAACGTGGGATAATAATTTCCATTCATTTATAATTTATTTTCTATTGATAAATTGCATTCCCTTCCTTTTTTTAATTATTAAAAAATGGAGTCTGAACAGCTTTGATTGACTCATGAAAAGGAGTGGAATAAAAACAAGAGTAAGGCATTCGTTTGTCTACTGTTCTCCCTCTCTCACATTAGTTGACCGACACTATTCATAACTATAGTTAGATAATTATTGTTATTATATTTCATTATTAGCCTTTCAGAGAGTGATGCCAAACGCTAACCTTTCAACGGGCAGTTAGTTTTTTTTTTACATGAAAATTGAAGTCTGTTTTGAAGTTAGAAATATGATTTTTGCAGCCAAGTGGTCACCGTCGTCCATTTCTGTTGCAGTGTCCACGGCTCAAATCCCGGTACATAAATGAATAAATTGATTTTACCATCTACTAGCTCTGTAAGCCCATTGCCCTCAACGGGGGGGATTTTTGTTGCATTTTTAAATAGTCAAAAAATTTACAGTTTTTTTTAAAGTGAAATCAAAGGTTCAGCGATGTGACACAACACAAAATGTGCTTCTTCACATTTCTACACATAGATGTCAGTGTAATGAAAAAATATGTCTTGTATGAATAAAAAAATGGCGACAGCGGGGTAGGGGAGACCATCTTTCTGGACGTCATGAATACTAATGAAATTTGGAAAAAGAAA
Source organism: Himalopsyche anomala (assembly GCA_031772345.1). Lineage (NCBI taxonomy): Eukaryota > Metazoa > Arthropoda > Insecta > Trichoptera > Rhyacophilidae > Himalopsyche > Himalopsyche anomala. Next base: position 4,931,194 of record CM062842.1, read on the forward strand.
TAAAAGGCGAAACCCGGACCTACATTCACTCAGACGTATGGACGGACCTTATCCGCTTTTAATATATAGATTTGTTTGAAGGCATTTTTTTTGTAATCCATGTCCGCTTTTAATGTGGAGGATATGGTCTTCTAAAAGGGATATTTCAACAGAAGTTTTTCTACGAGAACTGTTTTTTACTCAGTTGCTCAACTTCTCTTATTTTTAAGAGAGTAGGGATAGAAAAATAGGACAGTATTAGTGGTTAACTGATTGCTCTCGTTACAACTCTATTAAATTTATGATATTTATGATATTAAACAAAAAACGATTGAAAAACAGACTCGAACCTGAAAGCTAACGATATTAACCACTATGCTATGGACCCGAGGGCACATTCAAAGGCATATCTTAAATTATTATCCACTCATGTGATCATAAAAAAACAGCGATCGGTTAACTATTAGTTTTGTTTAGCTCCGTCTTTCCGATCTTACTCTCACCGATGAGTTAAGAGAGATTTAACGCGACTTTAGTATATATTAAGTATTTATTTAAAAAACAACGTCTGTTGAAATGCTTAGCGTACATTTAAAAACCGGTTGCATTATTATTATACTCTCAGAAAGGTTAACAATTATCATTAGTTCTCAAATGTTTTTGTCTTGTTACTGAGTGTTTAGGAATCTCTTCTCGACTGTTGATAAATACATAAATAAAATTTTATAAAAAATATTTTGTTTCTTTTCTTATGTATGTGTTAAACCTTCAAAGACAAATTTATTTTTAAGCCATATTTAAGTCACATATAACTTTTGTTTCTAGCAAACGTTTTATAGAAACACCGCATGACTATATATGGTCATGCTCATCCTTATAGGCAACCTGTAATATTTTGTAAGGATGAGTGTGACCGTGTGGTCATACAAACATTAAGAGTTGAAATATAGCTAAAGGTAATTTTTTTTTAAATATTTACTGTTTGACCTCTTTAGATCAACATAATTTTAATACAAATATATTTGTAAAAGTTGTGTAAGTAATTTTAATTTTTGATAAAATAATAGTTAACAATTTAAAAAAGACCATTAACACCTTGGCGTCCTCCATTATCCAAGAGTTACTCACCACATACATAGCATTGGCGTCTTTTTACACATAACTTTGCAGCCAAAAATAAATTCGATGTTCAATATTAGCTTCGAATATTTGTCGAAATGTTTAAGCAAAGACTCAAACTATGAATTAATGGTAAAATATATATTAGTTTCATATTTTTTAACAGATGTCAGCCATTTGAAAAAATCGCCGTTTTATGGTCGACATAAATATTTTTTAGGAGCATTTTTTTTGCTTTCAATATTTTTGTAGGCGTTGATATTTATGGTGCAATATTCTTACACACATAATGGGTGTCAATGCACTCATAAGTTCTATATTTACGACCCATTACAGTGGTAGTGAACTATTGATGCAGATGTACATTTTTATCAGGATATCTTGACATTATTTCAATAAAATGTGGTAAGGTTTATGGTTTCCAATCTATGAAAAACGATTTCGAGTCGGGTATGTATTTTGAATATGGCATAAAAATTTCATTGAAATACATTTACACATTCAAAAGTTACAGAAATTTTAATTGAACAATCGAAATTTGCTGATATTTTGCAAATATTGCCGGTATTTGGCGTACAATATTGCAAAATTCGTTGTGTTAGGAAAGTGTTAAAAATAAACGAAAGTTCAAAAAAATTCATGTGAATTAATTTGCATATAAAACGAATAAAAAAAAATACTAAAAAAGTAATTTATTCAACAAAAAGTTATAAATTTAATTATCATTCCCCATAACCTTGAGCAAATAATTGTTATTAATAATAAAACAAGACAATTCTACTACATGTTAACAAAGCGTGTTATGTTTTTTTAAATATTAATTGTACATTTTATATCGATAGAGAAAAATAATATTTGATATTTTGAGACTAGTTGAAAATACAATTTTCAATCCAATAATTGCACTTGGAAGTGTGAATAGGGTAAGAATACTGGAGCTATACTATCTGTGAATACAAAATCCTCAAATTATTCTTCAAGAAACAGGCCCCATTAGAGAATAAATCAATTTTTGGAGTACATAATTCATAACTGACTATGGTCATCTCGTTTCCACTGTCTTCTTTTAGCTTGACTTCCTAGGTGTGAATTACTCATATCAGTATTTTATTACATATCGACTGTGGAAAGGAAAAAGGACATAGCCCACTCATAGAAAATTTTACAGGAGGCACAAAAAACGTGTTTTGATGATTTTAGGCCATATGCAAATTATGAAATATACACAACCTTGAAGTGCACGGAGACTTCTAAACTTGTGTTTAATTGACATAATCTAATATTAATTAAAGAAATTGTCTAGGATAAACCTTTTTTTCAGTCTTTTTTCATGGTTTCAATTTTCACAAGCTAATCTTTTTTCAAACTTAAAAGCTAAATTGATATACCAATTCGACATTTTCAACTTACATCCTTTTGATAGAATGTGTATCAAGTTTGATACATTGTGATTATCGAAACAAAGCTGTTTTGAAAAAACTGTGGGTAACGTCCTTTTTCCTTTCCACAGTCAATATGTTTATTAAATATTTTAATTGTTTTTATTGTGTTCGGACCTGTTCGAATTTATTTACAAAAAATGAGTCATTTTTTTCTGTTTGCTCCCAATGTGTCGCATGCGGACTGCTAAAGAAGCATTTCAATATACAATTTTTAATAACTGATTAAAAGTCAGTCATTCAGTTTCACTTTTAAGATAGGATGAAGTAAACAAAGTTTTTTTGAGAGGAATTCAGAGATAAGGGAGCGTACAAGACAGCGCCCCGTCATGTCAGTAGTTATGGAGAGACGTTGGAACTGGCTGGGTCACGTGCTGCGGATGCCTCCGGAAAGCCTCAATCCTGCCTGCCTTTTCTTTCGACCGGTGGGATTCTGGCGTCCCGGACGTCCGTCGGGTACTATTCATAGGATGTACTCGGCGGAACTGAGGGATGCTGGCATGTCATGGGAGGAAGCAAAGCAATTGGCGGGAGACAGGGAAACATGGAGGTGCCGCGTGGCGGCCATATGCTCCACATAGGGAGCGAACATGGCCAAAGAAGAAGAAGAAAGAAACAACGGACTGTAAGCTAGCTAATCTTTCTCTCTATTTCAGGATAGGATAGGATTGATATGAAACCATCAAGCATCGCACATCACAAACCAATGTACAAGTATGCATTCAGGGATTTGATATCTTGACCAGCAAAATCAATTGGCTATGAAGCAAAAATCTGTTAATAATATTTGAAGCACGAGTAGAAGAATAGTTTGCTTTGTTTCCAGTGAAGTTACAATTGATTGAAACAGTCTGTATTGGTATTCGAGCCTGTGATCACTCTAATAATTTTAATCTATTAACTGGCTTTGCAGCGTATATACATGTATTGTATCGTTTATGTTCTCAGTAAAAATAAAAAAAAACACATTCAGAAAACCTGTTTTATTACATAACAGACTCTCATCTTTAGTGACATCCTTCGCCTGAATTAGTCTGTTGTATCGAAATTGTACTGTATTAAAAAATAAAAAACAACTCTTCAACTGAATACTCGTGGTGAGCGAAACTGGTTCTGATCTTAATTAATAGACATGTTTTATTAGTACAATATACAGTTATATTCGGTAATCCCAAAAGAAATCCATTATTTTCACACACTCTCGTTTGAGTTCAGTTTGTATCCAAACAGGGTAAAGGAAACCACTTTGAGTTTCTTTCTTGTCGTATGGTTCACGAACTTTACTTTTTGGTTATCGATCAGTCTGGAAAAGAAGGAATATTTCAGGAGGTAATTAAAAATGTAAATATACAAACTCATTTTTGCTTATCAATAATTTTCAAGAAGCTATTAACTTCCAATTTGGGACTAGATCTTTTTTCGCTTTCATCTGTTGACATGTGCTGCTCTACTGACGTTGATTCCAGGAAAGGAATCATACTTTATTTCTCCTGAAAACTTATACTTTTGGAGATACAAGTTTGTAGAATATTACCAACGATATTCCCTAAATTTTGAAAATTCTGATTATTACAAATTATAATTTTCAGTTAAAGCCATCCAGTTTCTATAAGGGGATAAAAAAAAATGCAGGAGAGGTGCGATTTAGTTGTTAATAGTGAAGGCGATCATAATTTATGTGAACAAAAATTATATAATAATTGAAAATCAAAAATAATGGATTTCTTTCGGGATGACCTCATATTTTTTCATACAATACCTTTCCACAAAGAATTGACAGTGAACTCGTCAAAAGTGATTTTATTATATATTATAAAAACTTAACAAAAACATTATAATCTTATGTCGTTTTCTTTTCTTTGGTGTCTCCTCCAAGCATTTTTTTTCTCTGCGCCAACATATGCCCGAATAGCATTGGGAACAGCGGAATGTACAGCAGCATGTAGATAATCATGAAGTGTTGGTAGTTGAATATAACGTTGTAAGGGTTCGGCATGGATATAGTCCATTTTCCTAATGCTCCGATTTCTTGCTGGGCGTGGTACATGCACAGAAGCTCCCCTGTTATTCCGATGGGATACAGGGCGAGGAATAGAGAGTATCTGTAACAAAATTATTGTATTATATAAATATTTTAAACTAGTATGAGCGTTATAGAGGCAGAAGGCATTAAATAACAATTTTGCTTCGGGGTAATATAAACTCTATTTCGACACAAATTTATTTTTAAATCGGTATATGGATCCGTGTTCGAGGGTATAGAATAGGGCATCCAATCCCAGACTCCATTTGTGATCCTGGGATATCGGGATTCACAATTTTTCAATCCTGAGATTGATTATTAAACATAATTTAATATATATATTTTTTTATTTTTTAAATCCATGTCTACAGAAGTTTTTCTATGAGAACTGTTTATTACTCAGTTGCTCAACCTTTCTTTTTTTTCGACGAGACTAGGAATAAAAAGAGTTAGGACAGGACTAGTGGTTAGGTAAACGCTCTTGCTCTGCTCTGTTATTCTTAGGATTGGAAGGGAGAAAAGGGAATTATAATATAATAGTTATCAAAAAAATCCTTTTCTTTGAACAGAAATCGATTGAACCAATGCTGTTTGTACAGTGATTCGAACCTTTGAGATCTGCAGCAGAAGTCAACAACGTTGACCGCTGTGCTACGAACCAGAAACTTAATTATCCATTAATGATTTATGTGTTTAGTTATTATAACTATAAATTTAATGCATATTGTTAATTCAAATTTTGTAAATAATAAAAGTAAGCCGAGCTTCTGTTTTCTGTCAATAGTGTGTTGATATCTATCAACCCAGATTTATAATCCAAAACAACAAATTTTTGACATTCAAAAGTATCCAAAAATAAAATTAACCTCAGGAAGATCAAAAACTTTGGTACAGCATTAACCAGATTCATGGTGTAATATCCGTATCGGACGATCTCAGTGATGGACCACGCGAGCAGCGAGAGGGGCAGCCCCATACCAGCCGGTGCCGCATCTGTGGCGAGCAACACTCCGCAGACAACAAAGACGCGTGAGTATACCTGCATCAACGTCACCGCGATATTTGATGGCACGAATCCGACCATCGCATGGACAACCTGGAATTGAAACAAAACAAAAATATATTGTATGAAGTCGCTTATAATTTTTCGTTTTATTGATTGTCAACTTATAAAATGATAATTTCTACAAGTACTGCTTGTAACTCAGTTGCTCAACATATTTGTATAGAGTATAGAAAGTCTGGGATAGGCCAAGGGTCATGCGGCTCTTCGCATTTTCTCTCTTGAGCCTATCACGTTTTTTACCCTATAAATTAATACATACATTGTATATTTATGGCTTTAATTATTTTGTTATCCTGTTTCCATAACAACTTTGCTATTCTCACCTGATAATTTGCCAACACCTGAGTTAGGCAAAGACTAGTGAATAAATAGCTAAGCATTCTTGCCACACCCCATTTTTAGGATTTGATAAGTGGTCAGTGTAATTGTCTTCAGTTGATATGTTCAAAAATAAAAAAAAGGGAGTAAGTCTTGACAGTTTGCGAACATTGTCATATGGCTCTTCATAAAGTAAAATACAAACAATAATATCAGACATCTATTGGGTACGCAGCGCAATGTATAATTTCGTTGACTTCCTCGACGGATCTCACGAGTTTGAATCCCAGTACGAACACCATTTTTTCAAATTCAATTCTGTTCGAAGGCATCAATGTTTGTGATGTCTAAAAATTCCTACCCAATTCGTAGCAAGAGCTAGCTATCTGACCAATAGTCCTACCGTTACCCTATCTTTTCTATTTCTAATCTCTTCGAAGAAGAGAGAGGTTGAACAAGTGAGTAACATGCAGCTCTCGTTGAAAAACTTCTATTCAGGTAACTCCGTTGGGAGGCTATTGGGATGAGAAATGTTTAAAACAAATTTATTGAGTCCATGGTCAACGTCCTAGGCTTCGATTGTTGTGCTCACGGTTCGAATCTTAATATTGACAGTTATACTAGATAACCACTTGAATACCAAGCGGACACAGGTGTCCGGAACATATGCAAGCGAACACGGATGTCCAAGACATTCAAAAAATCAAATACTTGGTATTCTAATAGAATATAAGCAATATTTTGATGAATATGTGTAGTGCCATCTATACTGAGTAAATATAGATCTATAAAATATCGAATTTGTGTACTAGGCAAAATTATGTTTCTCAAAAACACGCAGTATCTCTGGGACATATTAATGATTTATTTGTGCGGTATTCAAGTGGTTAATTTATAGATATCTGTTGAAAGGTAAGGGTGTAGTTTAAGTGTATTATCATATTTTGAGCACTTTCTGTCAATTTCTTCCAAAATCATCCAAACACACGGTATAATCTATTTTGATTGGCACCGGCAGTTTAAATCTTGTCACATAGAATAAGTATAAAGTAAGTCGCATAGAAACATTATTTAAAACATGCAAGCGGAATCCATCGTTTAACAATAATACATTTCTACTAATTTGAAATTCAAATTTAGCTTACCTTGAAATTCAAACTACAATTATATACATTTAAATTAGGTCATGTTATGTGAGGAGTTCTTAAAGTTATTCCACGTCCACACCTTCTATGTATAAGATCGGAGTCTTTCAGAAGAGTCATTTTAATTGTGAGACTAACATCACAATTTCATATTGACTGTCGCATAAAGGCTGAATAAAAATTGACTTTTTTACAAAAATTTCCATTTGGGACACAAGTAGTTTACCAATTTCAAATGAACAGGTGAATCTTCCTAATTCACCCTTGTAGTGCTATATCCTGTTTTTATCCATGAGTGTATGGCCTAATAACGGAGGTATCTTAATAGAAGTTTTTTCTATAAGAACTGTTTGTTACTCAGTCGCTCAACTTCTCTTTCTCAAATAGATTAGTAGGGATAAAATGATATGGTTAAGACAGGACTAGTGGTTAACTAATCGCTATCTTCTGATACTAAATAAAGGATCGGAAGGTGCAAAGGAATTTTTAAACATAACAAACACCCATGCAATGTGGAGCAATAACGGAGGTATCTTAAAAAAAGTTTTTTCTATGAGAACTGTTTATTACTAAGTCGCTCAACCTCTCTTTTTCAAAGAGAGTAGTAGGGATAGAAGGATAAGGCCAGAACAGGACTAATGGTTAGCTAATCGCTCTCGCTACGCGCAGTTAATAAAGAATCGGAAGGTGGGAAGGAATTTTTAGACATCACAAACACCCATGTCTTGGTCTGGGACTCAAACCAATATTCCCTCTAAGGCAAGATGTTAGCTGCGTGGAAATTCCAAAGGCTGCACGGAGGATGCGCGGACTGATCAAATATTAATTGACCAACTGTCTTGTAGTGCGCGCCAACCTGGAATAAGTGCGCGGGGGCTTCCCACGCGCTTTGATAAAGTAATTATAAATTTTCCAGCGATCGAAGCGATGTAATTCTTAAAAATACCAACCATTAAGACCAGTAGGCATCAGTGTTCAAAAATACCCACCCACTCATCTGATCCTTAAAGCACAGTATAGCGAGAGCTATTAATTAACAACTAGTCTTGTTGTCCTATTCTTCTATTCATAATTTGTACGAAAAATACAGTTTGTCATACTGAGTAACAAGCAGTTTTTAGGGAAAACTTCCGTTGAGATCAGCTCCATTGGAAGTTTGTAGACTCCACTTTGAGATTGGACATTATCAAAACAAATTGTTTTTCCGAGCTCTGAAAGATGTTACTAACCTCCATGACAGCCGCATTTTGGAAGATCATAACACTCCAATAAACGGTGTCCCATAGTGATTTGTTGGATGTGTTGAATCCAGGAATGTAATACGTCACTAATTGATACAGCAAATATGACCACCTGCAAAAAAAACAGCCAATTAAAACATTGTAGCAATATTAACCGTTTGAATACCGCGCAAATAAATCATTAATATGTCCCAGAGATACTGTGTGTTTTTGAGAAAAATAATTTTGCTAATATACACTAGAATTCGATGTTTTAAAAACCTATATTGACTCAGTATAGATGGAACTGCACATATCCATCAAAATATTGCTTATATTCTATTAGAATACCAAATATTTGATTTTTTGAATGTCTTGGACATCTGTGTTCGCTTGCATATGTTCCAGACACCTGTGTCTGCTTAATATTCAAGTGGTTAAGGATAAAACGGTTGCAATAGCAGTCCTGTAGCAGAATGGTTTGCGCTAGCTGGTGTTTGTCATCGTTCAATTGAACGATTCAGTACAGTTTGATAAACAGGAATTATGTTTATTGATTGCATTGGCTTATCTTGTTAGAATTAGGTACAATGCATTTTTTTTAAAAAAAAAGTTGCCAGAACTTACTTCTTGCCATGTCTGTTAGCTGTAACACCAGTAGTTATTTTATTATATTAAAATAAGTGATATGTAAAAAGCGAAAACAGTAAATCATCGATCATGGGATAACAAGAAGAGTTAGAGATCATATGCCCTAGTGGAGGTATAATTTAGGTCAGAGTTGGGGAACCTTTTCATTTCTAAAGCCTACATTCATTTATCTGATTCAATATAAAGCCGCAGTCAGTGGTGGAGGGTCAATGTGGCATTGGTTCAATTCACTCCTTGTATATGCAGGGGCGGTTATATTTCATGAAATAATATTCAAACATTACATTTATACCATTCAGTCATTTTAAATTCTTCATGTATTTATTGTCTAAAATAAAATGTACAATAAAATACATGAAGAATTTAAAATGAGTGAATGGTATAAATGTTATGTTGGAATATTATTTCATGAAATATAATACCGTCTACATATACAAGGGGTGCATTGAATCAATGCCACATTGACTGGCCGCCACTGGCCGCAGTAAAGAAAACGTTGACCCCCCTTTTTTTTCGACTGTCGATCATATATTTTTTTGATCAAAGCAAATATTTTGATCATGTCAAAAGGCCGCATCAGAGTAGTCAAGAGGTCGTATGCGACTTTAAGGCCGCAGGTTCCTCTTCCACTGATTTAGGCGGTCAAGGTTAACGATGGAAGTTTATTTAAAAAAACTTTTTAGGATGATTGAGTCTTGAAATGAAAAAAACTGCAAAATCATAATTAAGTGGGCACGCTACAAAAAAGTTAAGAAACACAATGTCACGCTCAAAGTCCAATATATTTAACAAATAATTAAAATTCCCACTACTTTATATTCAAATTCGAAGTATTGAGGATTATTTAAACAGGTATGGGCACTAAAACTACGTATTTGAACTTCCCATTTGCATAATGAGCGAATATTTATTCAGATGCGTCGAAAAACCGGATAAAACGGAATTTTACGGTAAACGACAACTAAAATTGCCACCTCAGTATCGTCACAATATTTAACCGGAAAATTATCAATTTGTCAAATTTAGATCGTTAGACTAAAGATAAAAGACGAACGGAATTATAACATTACTTTACGCTATAAATAATAAACCGTTTAATTCAATAAACATTTAACACACAAATTTCTACTTAAATGAACTACTACAGTGACAGATGTACTGTCAAATGTATTTCAACCAGATTTTCAATTACATTTAACATTAAATGAAAAGTATCATTGCTTTAATATAGAAATCTATTTAAAGTATACTTTTATATGCAAATTTAAACATATCACTGTCAGTTTCACACATTTTTAAATAGGGAAAGTTTACGTAAATAATATCAACTCACCCTGCTGTTTGTACTGTATTGTACAATATTAAATATGCCTTAACTAATTTTGAGGGTCCTTTTGGTGGCGTCTTTGGTGCATTTTTTTGTTGTGGTTTTATTTTACTGGACGATGCGCCTGCCATTTTTGCATCAATAATTAATAAAGTAAACTTTGCACCGAGACCTAACCTAAAAGACTAAGCTACTATTGCATAGCACAACACAAACCTGTCGACTGCTGTTACAACATAGAAATTGCATGAATTTACCTTACTGTCAAACCGGTTTCGTAGAATTCAGAGATGGTAAACTTTCGTTATTATTTTTGAGTTCTGAGCAAAATTTTGTAATGATATCAATTTACAAATCATTATTGCAACAGAGATTTCTAATCGAGAAAATAATGTGGACCAAAACGTGGGTCGGATTGAAATAATGCAATTTCAAACTTTCTCTTGAAAATGTATTTAAATAAACAAAATTTGTGTTTTGCGCATCACAATGCTTATATATTATAAATAAGCGCTTAATAATTTTGAAATTTCGTTAAAATGAATAAGGCAGGTACTTAATTTGATATGTATACTATCTATTCAATATTTTTTTTCTTACATCCAATTGACAACAACTCTCAGGTTTCTCTTAGTCTTAATCACCAAATAATATATTTATAATAGTAAATACCTAAGAAAATTATTGTTATTTGAACATATTAAATATGTAATTTGAATCTGAAATTCAAATTTTCAATTTATCTGCCAGCTTGGAGAAGATTAAGTTATTGTTTGAATATTTTAATTGTTTCAAAGATATTGATACAGTCAAACATTCATATCATAAAAACGACACCAAAAAGAAAATACGTTGATAAAGAAAATTTTATTTATTAAAAATAATCATATTTTATACAAATATTTATACTCTGGCTAAATTTATAAATGATTATTTGAATTTGATTGAAAACTATTTCTTCTTCAAACCATCGCTCAGATTGATTCAGAAATTGTCCCAGGAGGGGGACATTCAATTTTAAAATGAACATGATACATAAATAAAACATTAAAAAATAAATGATTTTAAATATGTATTTAACTAAGTATATATTCTATAAAACATGGTAAACTAAGCAATTAAAGAGCTCATTTCACAACAAAGTTTCAATAAATTCGAAAAATGACAAATAAATTCTCCTTATCCACTAATGATCACTATCGTCGATAGTTCGGACGATGGCCTGAAACCGAAATAGCTTCAATCAACCGATTCAAATATTTTTTTAGAATCAAGTATATACTTTGTCATTTTTAGCATATTTATAATATTTTAGTGATAGCACTCAGTAAAGTAAAGTAAGTAAGTGCTAAATCAGTTAATAATTGTCGAGGAAACATTATGTATATATTGTGCATGGCAGTGAAGTTTCAATTTCATTGAATTTTTAATTGTTTACAGTCACTGAAAAAACGTAAAACTTGACTTGAATGAGAAGATGACGTTTATGATATAGTATTTTTTTTACGACATCCTAGCGTTTAATTACGGAACTAAAATTTCAACGCGCCAAATTTAAATATGGAAACACTAAAGGTTTGATAAAGCATAGTGATATAAACACATATCTGTGTTCATAAAATACGTAATATTTGTAATAAATTACCTACGACAGCAAATATTATTATGCAAATTCTGACAGTTATAATTAATTATAACAGATAGGTACACTAATTAATATATAGGTCTATTTAAACAATACTTGTTTGAATAATGCATATACAAGATTGGGGTAAGGAATAATTTATATTTTGAGGTCTGTCAGATCAGGCTGAGTGATTAACGACTTCCTCTTTGGTTGCGGTGCCGACGGACAGGAATTTGTGAATGGTTCACAACGGACAGGAGAGCAGTGCAGACGCAAATATCCGTCACACGTGCCTACGTATTAGCTTACGCTGCTCTGTGCTACCCTGAGTTTCACTGCGCTGCGTCTCAAGTTCCATGTCTTAAGAGATCGATTTTTCAATCGATTTATGGATTTCTGAACCAAGGCATGGATGTATGTGCAGGGGTGGGCTAGAAGGGGATCGTACAAGCTCTTTGTTAAATTTCCAAAATAACCGATATTCTCACATCAAATTAGTACATAACTGCAATTTCTGACTTATGTATTATCTACGACAGCTTCAGTATACACAGTAGTACATTTTTAGCCATTTACATTGATTAGTTTACGGTTAATTGCATATTATTACATATTATAAGTTGATTAAGTAACAATCAATTGCTTATTTAAATATTGGATATAATTGCATAGGAGTGTCACTCTTTTTCCGGAACATCGAGAATTGCTTAGAGATTATTATTATTTACAGTACCATGTGCTACGGGCTTTTTTCCTATGAAAAGGTGTGTCCGCTTCGTCTCTAGTTCATTATTATGGTGGTGATTAAGCGATCCCCTTGTTAATGTATTGGCAGCCCACCGCTGTGTACGTGATGTCTTGAATTCCCTCCCACTCATTCTGTCCGAAAAAACTGGCGTAGTGATAACGGATTAGCTAATCACTAGTCCTGTCATATCCATATCCTTCTATCACTACACTCTTTGAAAAAGAGATGTTGAGCAACTGGCTAACAAACAGTTCTCGTAGAAAAAATCCTCATTGGGAGCGGACATGGATTAGAATATATATATATATATGACACTTACGTGACGCAGCTGTCACAGAATACGCTGGTCGCACATTTCTGCTTCACCTGCCTGCACTTTTTTTATTTTTTTTTATTCGATAAACTTGTTTTCCTTTCTGCATCACACCGAAGACGATATCTCCTCAATGATACAGTTAAGATACATGTTTTTAGATACAATTTGATAGGTAACAATAATAATAATTTAAAATATAAAGATATTAATAAAGGTTAATTAAATACATTGAATTGGTATAACTACACGTAAAAAAAATAATTAAATAATAATAAGCAAGAATGATAGTTAATGGCACTAATGAGACAACTTTTAATTTTGAAACAGATATAATATGATTAAGGATTGAATGGTGAGGGGCAGGGAAGGTAAACTTTTTCTCCAAAAGAAGTAGCAAATTTCTTGAAGTGAGCGAAATTTTCTGGAGACGAAACTAGATCTGGATGCCCGATAGGACCATCACGGTTATTTCTACATAACGAAAACAATATACCTCTTTCAACAGACATAATCGAACAATTCCAGAGAATATGCTCTGAATCTTGATTACTGTCAGTGTGGGTTAGGTTTGATTTTAAATTTATGTACCTGCCTGCACCTACCAATTCTGTACTGCCCTGCGCTGCGTCGCCTGCATCACATTATACTCTCAGCCCAGTAGCGTAGCAAGGGGGGTGCGGTAGTGGCGGACCGCCCCAGGCTATGATGATTTAAAAACAAAATTAAAGGACATATTGGGGGCGGCAAATTCAAGGATCGCCCCGGGCGGCAGGACCCCTTCCTACTCCATTGTCTCAGCCTTATAATAAAGCCCTTGGATTAGCTTTCTGGTGCTATTTGCAGATATTATACAATATGCAAAAGGAGGAATGTGCACATCATGTTATAAATATGAAAATAGCACTGATCTGTTGTATTCAATAGTACAATAGCAACAAAAGGATATAACATTCATATAGAATAATGAAGTCATGCATTTTATTGTCGTTACATTATCACGTCATCGAAATGTGGGAGGTAAAAAATTAACAGCCGTTTTGTTTATAATATTATTGTTGTGGCTAGCTTTTATTTATTGGTGCGGCACCATCTTATTTCATAAGACTGCTGCTAGTATATTATATATGGACTGCTGTTAGAAGGCTGGCAATGGATGCTGTTTTAGGGATCTGGTAAGAACTGCGGGACACTTCCACCAGGGGCCCGTTAGAACTACATTTTCTTTACAACATAGAATGGTGAATGGGAGATAGCCCAAGCTCAAATCAATAGATGTATGTGATGTCTTGAATTCCCTCCCACTCATCCTATCCTAAAAAGAATGTAGCGAGAGCGATTAGATAACCACCAGTTGTGTCCTAGTCCTATCCTTATATCTTTTTGAAAAATAGAGACAGGGACGTCCCAAGGGCATAGGCGATTAGGCATTTGCCTAGGGGCGGCAAGTCTTAGGAAGCGGCAAATGATCACAGATTTTTTAAATGACTGAACATTTTTGACACGAAATTACTTTAGAATATTTACTCTAAAGTATAATACACTGAGTCATATTTATGATGACTCAGTGTATTTGATAAACAAAATACAAAATCAAGAATCGATACTTTTTAATGTAAGTGCATTGTAAATTTAAATTATTTTTTATGTTGTGTAGTGACGGTAATAGTTGTTTTTCATAGCTATTGAATAATAATATAAGCTTTTGGATCATATTTATTCGTGAGAATTTTTGTCAATAAAGTACACATGTATTATGAATTACCTGAAAACAAAACGGAATAAGTGACAAAACATTTGTCTGAGACGTAGGTGAATAGAAGATTCGAACTTGAATAATGAAAAAAAAAATGGGCGCTATTTTAGAGCTCTGCCTTGGGGCGGCACATAGCCTAGGAACGGCACTGAATAGAGGTTGTACAACTGAGTAGCAAACGATTCTCGTAGAAACAAGTCTGTTGAGATACCTCTATTAGGAGGCTATCTGCTTCACATTGGAACTGGACATGGATTCAAAATTCACGTTGGCCGCCTCTCCAGATTTACCATAAGCGAATGCTACCTACAATGGGTCGCCGGCTCTGATTCCACGTAGCACCGGACTGACTGAGCGATTTACTAATTACTAATCTTGCCATTAGCTTACGAATAAACTGATTGATTTAGCAATTACTTAATACTACAGAAAAAACCTATGTTGAGATAAAGTCCACCAGCAGTCCATTTGCTACACATTGGTAGCAGACATGATTAAAAATATATATGAAAATATACATCACCTTTGATTTTCCCAATGGTAAAGCGAGTAGCCGTTACTTGTCTACATTGTTTTGTGGAGGCATTGCAAAAAATATCATAATAATGCTTTGTAATAATTATTTGATCAGTAGCGTAGTATTTTAGTTAAAAACGATAAGGGAGCCCAGTTGCGAGACATGACACCTTATGACAGCACTGAATAGCCGTATTCTGTGTTTTTTAAAAACAGATGCCTGCGCCGAGAAAATGCTGTTCATACTGAGACTCACGGAAGTCAGCAACACTAACTGCTGCGCCAAAGGTTTCGACATTATTATCAGTGGCGGTTCTAGGTACTGGGCTAGGTGGGCTAAGCCCGACCTGCATTTTTCACCCAAAACTTTAGATGGCTGAATAAAAATGAACAGCAATTCGGCCGCTGAACAAAATAAATACATTTATAAGCGTAACTAACCTTTCCCAAATGAATATACTTAATATCTTTGTCAATATCAATTATGTCTTACTACGTCGAGCTGTGTGGACGTGTTTCTAAGCGCTCCATACACGATAGTCTGACGCGAGTGAATAATACAAATTTACTAATGTCTTTTATTAGTGTCTTACATACATAAGTTTTCTCTTAGTTAATATTTACAATCTTTACAAACTTTACAAACTTCATAAACTATTATAGTGTTAAGTTACAGCGTTATATATTATTTGTGTTAATCTACGCGTGTTCATTATCCTGATTGGTAAGTCCTGGCCCTCGGGCCAGTAACTCCTACTGGAAACCTTCATCCAGGATGGTTGGACTGATCATTTATTTATCAAAAGACTAAAGTAGAAAAATATATACATGACATAAAGTGAATTAATACTATCTGTGAACGCAATATACTGTGTGGCTAGGATTGTTAATTAAGCCGTTGAAATAAAACTTCAATTAAATTAATGAGCTACAGGTGTGCGATCGATTAATGACAATTTGCTACTGCAATTAATTTGCAGACGCAGGTTGTTAACCTGACCTTCAAGCGGTCCGCACAACATTTTTAAAACAATAAATCTGTTTTTGTGTGTGTGTGTGTGTTTTTTTTTTCTTCTTCTTCTTTCAACCAATTTGACTCTTGATGTAAGTTAAAACAGCTCAAAAATGGCGGACCGAGCTATTAGTAGTATTACAACTCGGTCTACTCAGGAGGTTTGCCAAAAAGAAATCTGTGATGTCACACCTCAAGGCACAAACTCAAAAGAACCAGAAGCATTAAGCTCAAATCTATCATCTTCAAATTTCATTAATGAAATCAGGCGAATGACAAACGACATTCATTGTGCACTCAAATGTCAGACCA
>CM062842.1:4947864-4963513 GCA_031772345.1 Himalopsyche anomala
ATTTGACTCTTGATGTAAGTTAAAACAGCTCAAAAATGGCGGACCGAGCTATTAGTACTATTACAACTCGGTCTACTCAGGAGGTTTGCCAAAAAGAAATCTGTGATGTCACACCTCAAGGCACAAACTCAAAAGAACCAGAAGCATTAAGCTCAAATCTATCATCTTCAAATTTCATTAATGAAATCAGGCGAATGACAAACGACATTCATTGTGCACTCAAATGTCAGACCAAAAAAGAAATGTCAGAAATAATAAATCCAATCTTGTCTGAAATAAGCCACGAAGCCGCAAAGATGGCGATACAGCTAGCGAAACTGGAAGGAATAATTGAAGAAAAGGACAAGTACGCCAAAAATAGCCGGGCAACTGAAAAAGCCAACATTGCCCCTGCAAAGGATATGACTCTACCGTGGACGACTGTAGTCGGGCGAAGGCATGAAAACAGATCCATTACTCACCAGCAGACGGCCTTCCCTAGTCTTCCCGCAACTGCCCCGCGCCCCGGAGTTCTATTCTTCCCAACCGGCGAAGAAAAAATTTCGGACAAAACCAAAAAATCTTTAAAATCTGCAATATCTCCAGGCGCACTGGGGATTCAAATAACAGGAGTACGCGCAATTCGCAATGGTGGAGTAATTGTCCATCCGAAAACTGACGAGGAAGCAAAACTACTCCTAAACGCCCCGGGCTTATCAGATGTCGGGCTTCGTGCAGAGATAGCGGGAAGAAAACTTCCTCGTGTGATCATTTTCAATCTGCCCAGCCACATGAATGAGCACCAAATTCAGGAGGCTATTCATGACTCTACCAAGGAAAGAACAGGTCTTGGAGATTCTGACGGCAAAGACCTAATTAAAATTAGCCATAAAGCTGGCCCACGCGATTCGGGAAACTGTCATTACGTGGTATACGTACCTGCTGCTATCCGTGAGGCTCTTATACATGATGACCGTCTTTTCCTGGGATGGGAGTCATACTACCTCCATGACTTCCTAGGCGTTATCAAATGCAGCAAATGCCATCTATATGGTCACATGGCGAAATTTTGCTCTGCCAAAGATAGGGTATGTGCCCATTGCACTGCTACTGGGCATGACAAGGCAGACTGTCCAAAAAAAGCTGATCCTCCTAAATGTGCGGCATGCTTCAAATACAAAAAACCACACAATCATCCAACTCATAGTGCTGACTGCCCTGCACGGCAACATGCAGAACTTAGGGAACAAGCGAAGGTTGACTATTCGGCGGCGCGGTGATAAAGTTCGCCCAATTGAATGTGGGAAGAGGTCGAGCAACTACCCTTGAGCTGGCAAATATTATGCAGGCAGGT
Source organism: Himalopsyche anomala (assembly GCA_031772345.1). NCBI lineage: Eukaryota > Metazoa > Arthropoda > Insecta > Trichoptera > Rhyacophilidae > Himalopsyche > Himalopsyche anomala. The sequence goes on from CM062842.1 coordinate 4,949,198, forward strand.
GAACTTGACGTGGCATTGGTTCAGGAGCCGTACCGTTGGAGCCCAAGAATGGGTTTTGAGGATGGTCGCGTGATCCACGACAGCCCGGCATCTAAGGCTTGTATTTACGTAGCCAACTCTGAGATTGGAGTATTGCACTTATCTCATCTCTCATCTGAATATATCGCCTGCGCTGAGATCTCCATTCCTGGAGGTGCCACAGTTGTAGTGATCTCTGCATATTTTAATTATGAAAGCTCAACAGACCACATAGTACGGCTGTTAGACTCGGTTCTTGGCTCTCTCGCGGGCAGATATGTCATCATCGGAGCTGATGCCAATGCACAGTCCCCTTTATGGGCCCCTATAAGCCACGCAACTAGCGACGGTTCCGTCATTGAAGAGTTCATATCACATCATAGCCTGATTGTTGTTAACAATCCTGAGAGCCCACCCACATTTATGAATTCAATGGGAAAATCTTACATTGACATTACACTGGCTACAGAGGCAACGTGTTTTCAAGTCAGTGGCTGGCGGGTTCATGAAGATGCTTCTATCAGTGATCACCGACTTATAACATTTGAGCTGCGACAGAATCTTGGAATAGCTGTCCCAAACATTTCTTCACCAGTTATATTGAAAAGGTTTCGAACGCGACATGATAAATGGGAAGAATTTGATAACGCGCTGATCAAAAAGCTTGACCGGGCAGCTAGGAATCCCGTATCGGACCTGCAGTTGGCTGCTTTAAGGCTAACGGAAGATATAATTAATGCAGCAGAGCGCACTATAAGCCGCCGTAAGCCGAGAAATCAGATGCAATCTCCCTGGTGGACCCAGGCCGTCTCTGATTTGAGGGCACTCTTCAAAAGAGCTATGAGGTCACTTCAAAATGCTCGCCGGACTGCAAAGCCACCCGCCATCATCGAACTACTGGAAGCTAGGCATCGATCAGCTCGATGCAAATATCGTAATGCGATACTTAGGGCTAAATCAGACCACTGGCGAACTTTTGTCTCTTCCATGGGGGGCTGGAATCCTTGGGGTCCTCCGTATCGGGCAATAAAGAATAATAGCAGACCAAATAAAATTATTTGTGGCATTGAACGACCTCATGGAAATGGTTTTACCAGCACCCAATCAGAAACAACAGAAGTGCTGCTGAATGCGCTTATTCCACAGGACAATCCATTGTTAGATGATGAACGCCTCAGACAAGCCCGCTACTTGGCTACTTTTCCACTTGACACTGCTCACTCACCACTGCTTTCTGAGCAAGAAATCAGTAAAATTATTCTATCATTAAAATCTAACAAAGCTCCGGGTCCGGACTGTATCGATAATACTCTTGTCAGACGATCCTGGGTTCTTGCCGCTCCAGAAATAACAAAAATATTATGTCAATGCTTCACTAGCGGCATATTTCCCGATTGTTGGAAAACAGGGACACTTATAGTCATTCCAAAATCTGGTAGCCGGTCTCCATCAGACCCTAAAGCTTATCGGCCCCTTACGCTTCTGCCGGCTCTTGGGAAAGTGTTGGAACGGCTCATGTGCTCTAGGATTGAAGCTCATCTGGCTGAAAGAGCACCACTATCTAATAACCAATATGGTTTCAGACCAGGCAAGAATACTGAAGATGCAATTTCCACAGTACTTTCCACTTCGGAATCCTCTCCTAACAAATATGTTTTGGGAATATTTTTGGATATTGCCGGAGCGTTCGACAATGCTTCTTGGCCACTTATATTGCACAAACTTAGACTGAGAAAAATACCTGGAAATGTCTATGCCTTAATCCAAAGCTACTTCAATGGCAGATCGATTCTATATGAAAATGGACAACAGATTGTAAAACAAAACACCACAATGGGCTGTCCACAGGGTTCCGTTCTTGGTCCCATGCTGTGGAACATTTTATTTGATGATATTCTGTCCATCTCTCTTCCACCTGACTGCAGTATTTTTGCCTACGCAGACGATGCCTTACTTTTAGTAAGTGCAAATAGTCGCGCGGGTATAGAAAAAACATCAAAAGAGGCGCTTTCATCAATCCTAGCTTGGGGCGACGCCAACAAACTGTCCTTCGCTCCCAAAAAGACTGAAGCTATTTTTCTCAAGGGTGGTGTCGGCCTAAGTAGACAAAGACCTCCCACTATACGCATGGGAACTACGACGGTTAAAGTTTCTGAAAAGGTCACTTACCTTGGTCTTATTCTAGACGATAGACTTTCTTTTTCATACCATGCCAAGACATCAGTGAGCAAGGCTACTTCTGCCTTCTATTCAATCTCACGCCTAGCAGGTAAAAATTGGGGCTTAAGATCTAGTGCCCTTAAAATCGCTTACGATGCCATATACATGGGGATTGCTAGCTACGCCGCTAGCACATGGTACAAACGATGCACCGTTCTTTCGATACAGAAAATCCTTCTAAGTGGACAACGCAGTGCGTTGATAGCCCTAACCAAAGCATACAGATCCTCGTCTACGGATGCATTGCCGGTCTTGGCTGGTATACTTCCGTTGGACCTGCACATTCAAGTTAGAGGCGCAACAGTAATGCTGTACAAAGGTGTCGAGTCCCAGGTGGGAGAAATTCAGTTACTGCCTCCTCCTCGACCAGACCCTTACAATTCTAAAGCTCATAGAATTGCAGCGCGCAGTGTGGCGATAGAAGCTGCAATGAAAGTTTGGCAGGCTCGATGGGAGAAATCTTCAAAGGGGAGGCAAACTTTTAAATTCTTTCCGAATGTTAAATGGCGAATGGAGATAACCAAAGTCCTGACTCCTAATTTCTGGACCAGCCAATTCATAACTGGCCACGGTTACTTCGCTGCCAAGCTCTTCCAGCTTGGCCGGTTAGTAGATAGTCCTAAATGTAAATGCGGATATATGATTCAGGATGCTGATCACATCCTCTGGGAATGTCCAGATTTAAATAATGAACGGGAAAAATTGCTCAAGACGATACGACTATCTGTCGGATCTGTCGGCCCCGTCGGTCATGCCGACTTGGTTGCATCTAAGGCAAATTATAGGGCATTTAAAGAATTCTCCGCGTCTTTTGGAAAAAGAGTTGATTTAAATAGATAAAACCTAACATTTTCAAATGCATTTATTATTAACTTTTTATTTCTGCACACTGTAGTGCATGCAACCAAGTCTTGAGGAATTCATTCTCGGGACATTTCTGGCAATATTTTGAACACGACTAACGTTGTTACGCTACGGAATACACCCTATATAAAGAGTGTGAAGCCGTAGCGGGTGGTGGTGGGTACAACGTTGAGTACCCTAGGGAATTTAAAAAAAAAAAAAAAAATATCTTTGTTTTAATTATCCTCTGTCAATATAAGACAATGTTACGTCTACCTACAATCATATTCCCGATTGTGTTTTGTATTACAATTTTAAACTGAGCCGGCACAATAACCCTATGAATACTTCACAGGGAAAAGGCAACGTCACTCTGGCAACACCACTCAGGGGCTGTAATGTGATTAGACCGTAACCACAGACAATATCATGAAATTTTTCTTTACACTGGGGCGCAATCAAGCACGATTAGATTTTTTTAATATTTGTATGTACGGAAACGTCATCAAACACAAAGGATTGTGTTTTAATCTGTCAAACTTCTGTTGATCGTTGGGGGCTGAACTGATTCAGCCCATTACACATACTTATGCATTGAAACACAAAACCAATATCGTTGTATTGTATGAAAGTGACAGGTATTGCTTTTAGTAGGTACTTGTTATTTCACTTTGAAAGAGACGAATTAAAGGATTCCGTGTTATTATTCTATTATTTCTTAGTTACATTAGCATTGATTTTATTATATAATAATTTATGCATTGCAGTAGTATCGTAGTATTTGTTAATTTGCTTGTAGATTAATGTATAAGGTGAAGTAGAAATATGCTTTTCTCTAGCCCACCCAAGATTTTAGGTCAGGAACCGCCACTGATTATTATTATTGGGATTGTTTTATTAAATGTCGCAACTATTTCATTAATTTTCGTGAAATATTTCACTTGTTTCATTTTACGTCGGATTTTGGGGCCAAAATAACCTGTGTGTCCCAAATAACCAGAAACTACCAAAAAAATTACTAATTATTCCATTATCTGACACTTTGACAGCGACGTACTGATTTGACGTAAAACTGTCAAGTCGTCCAAAGGCGTTCCAACAGTTGTTTCTCGCAGAACGGAAGTCAACCTACGAGACTAGAGGTCCTCAATTTTCTCTCCTCAATGACCCGATATATGTCGGGTCTTAGGTGCAGTGGTCAACGTTGTTAACTCATATGTTAACCACGTGAGAGCAGCGGTGGGCTGCCAATATCTTAACAAGGGTCTCGGTAAATCTTATCCATTTATTTGTATCTATTTTCGCTCCCAATGTGGAGCATATGGCCTCCTAACGAAGGTATCTCAACAAGTCTTTTTTCTACGAGAACTGTTTGTTACTTAGTCGCTCAACCTTTCTTTTCCAAAGAGAGTAGTAGGGATTGACTAGTGATTAACTCGAACCCATGAGGTGCGGCACGGAAGTACACAACGCTGAATGAAAAAATGAAGGGGCTACTAAGTCTTGTTTCATAATAAAATTTAATCATCTACAGAAATTGCAGTTAGGTGCTGATTTGATCTAAGACGAATGATTTTCTTATCTTAACAAGGGGCTCGCCGGCCACGCTGAAATTTAACAAGGGGCTCGCGCGAGCCCCCCAGAGCCCACCCCTGCGTGAGAGGCTTCAGGCGCAATGAAATTTGGGGCTCATGTTTTTTGGATAACATAAAAACAACAGAAAATTCCATGTACAATAATTAAAATCTGTAAAAAAAAGTATGTGGGTTATATAATATAAGTTATGTTGGATGCCCCTAAGATTTGGAAGTCCTAAGCGCGCGCCTTATTAGCTTGTATGATAATCAGCCACTGAATGCATGGATGATTGTGGTGTCGAAAAAATCTCTTCCAATCATTAAATAACAGGGCAAACTGAGTGCAATTAGTTGACTACTACTCTTGTCCCAGCCTTATCCTTAATATCTATTCTTTTCGAGGAAAAAGAGGCTAAGCAACTGATTAAAATAAGTTCTCGTAGAAAAACTTAACTTGAGATACCTTCATTGAGAAGTATTATGCTCAACACTGGAAATGAACATGGATTAAAATATATATGAAAAATAATCTTCAATTATTCTATTAATTCTATCACTTTTTACACAGTTTTTTGTGGAACGTATCTACCGAGTAAAATAGAATTGAGTGTACATATTATGTTATGTTCAAAGGATGTAGCACCGTGTAAAAAGAAAGATTAGTGTATTAACAAAAAATAGACTTTCCACACCACTGGATATGTTTTTTTTAATTACGGCAATAGCTAATTGTTATTAATCGCTTTTTAAACAAAGAAACAAGTTGATTAGTTGTGTATTAGACACATTTTATCACTATTTTTAACAATTATGTAAATTTAAATTCACTTCCCAAAATTCACTCGATCGTTGAATGTATATAACTCACTTGATTTACGACAGTAAATTCATATTTATTGTTCTTCTTAGGAAAAGAAGTTATATATAAAATTAATTTCAATTCACAAGTGAGTCTTAACGTGCTAGAGTGGTTGGTGGTGGACATACTTATGTTCTCATTTTTGATTGATTCAATTTATTTCGTTCTTATATTTTAATATTGAACCAAATAATTGTACTAATAAAAATGCGACCCAAATTCGGCATTACGGCCCGTTCTGTACCTATTATATTACTCAAACGCCGAGTGATATTCACAGTACAACCTATTTGACAGCATGGTCAATTTATCTATTTTCCAATCTCAGGTCGTAGAGGTTAAACGTTTTGCAAACACTCTTTAATTAAAACTTCTTCCAAACTTAGAAATACATAGTTTTATTTTTAATTTAATAATTGCATACCACCGAGTATTAATTTCATAAGATTAAGCAAAGACATCCATTGTCATCCAAACAACTTTTAAATTAAATAAATGTACGTGTTATATCTGTGAATCGTAGAAACTGCACCTGGACCATTTTGATTGTTGAACGAAGCTATTATCACTAAGCGGAAAAAGACAGATAGATATCCTTAAACAATGAAGAGTGAACTATTTGTTTGCATGCTCCTACTGATTGGATCAAATGGACACCTACTGACCGAATCAAAAGGAGAAACTTGTGCTAAAAACGAGTAAGTACCAAAATTTCATATTTTACCCGATGGTTGCCAAAGACGTTAAATTTTTTCGTGCTCAACAGGCCAAAGACGAGTTATCTCGTTAATAACTTATTAAATTAATAGTAGCAAATTATTCCGGCATGCTAGGTAATTACTATTAATTATCTACGGCAACTAAAAAGTTAAAAGCCACACAATGAAATGAGAAACATATCACTTGGATGCGAATCAAACTCTTCGAGTCAGTTGTCATCTCTGAGTCGCTCGTTCGAGTCGATCATTACGCCACTAAAACAAAATAACTTACAGCCTAATTGCATTTAGATTGATTAATACTGATTTGTTTTCTCAATTCCGCTATTAATCGACAAAGAAGAAGTCTCTTTTTAGACTCAGCAATCACACGGCCATCGAACGCAGCCTCTTGTAGCCGCATTACCCAGGGTACAATTTTTCTATGGGTTTCAGACCACGAGGCGCTCGCGTGGTTGCGCTCGTTTCAGAAGCTGTGGCAAACAAAGGCGCTCGCCAGTACTTGCTTTTTCTAAAATTCCGGGTCAGTTTGACACATTCACCCAGGATTCTTGATTGCAACTTGAAATCCAGAGAAATCAGGAACAGTTGGCAACCCTTGTCTTGACCAGGGCTGTGGAGTTGTCAAGAAATAAGACGACTCCGGCCTTAGCTTTAAACACGATTTTATTCGTTTTTTTCGAGTCAGACTCTAGTTATAACAGCCTGACTCCACGACCCCACAGCCCTGGTTTTTACAATGCCTACGAGCAGAGTTTCCCAAACTATGTTCCGCGGAACACTAGTATTACACGAAACCTAAACAAGTGTTCCGCCAAAATCTGGAATGTTTTTATACCTTGAAACAAATTTAAATATTTGTAATGAATGGCGAGTAATAGCAAATCTGATGTTTATGACGTGAAGTATCTAAGTAAAAGCGGAGGTGAACATGGAAGTGGCAACTAGGCATACAAATTAAAGTCACCATTGTTCCTGATATCAGAAGTTTTGCGATTCGAGGATTCAAAAATATCATAGTTATTTAGATCTCTATTAACTGGTATATTTTGATAAAAATTAAGTATTTAAATAGCATGCATTACCCAACCTAAAAAATAATATTAGTGTTCCGTAAAAAAAATCCGAAATGGCAAAATTTTCCATGGCAGAAAAAAATTGAGAAACCCTGCCTTTGAGCTTTTGATCAATAAAAATATTAAAAATCAGATAATCCAGTTTCGCTAATTCCTGTATTCCAATACTCTATTTACTCTCATATGCCGCCAACTCTTGGCATTGTATTTGCATCTCAAATGCTTGGCATTGTATTTTACATGCTTCCAGGTCCGGACTAATCGTGACTGCGATATTGAACGAATACGTTGACGCCTTTTTACCCACCGTACAAAAGTTCATGATAGGGAACGGAATCGATCCAATGCAACTACCCGATATGACCGAGGGCTTCAATTTTGTAAGTTATCATTCAATTAACCTTTTAAATGCCGGGAGGTATCAGTATTAGGGCCTCCAATCCCGGGATCCCAACTAATTTTGCGATCCCGTAATCTTAGGCTTGTGTTTCATCAATCCCGGGATAAAGGGATCGAAAGATTGTGAATCCAGAAATCCAGGGATCACAAAAAGTGTCTGGGATTGGGTGCCCTAATTAATATAGCAGTACCCAGTAGGCCGCGAATTTCTTCGAAAAATAAAACTAACTTCACAAACTGTTTTTATTGTAGACCAGCAATGAACTAGATTTAGAATGAACTAATAATGCGGGAAATCTTCAAATAATACCAAAAAGTCTTTAATTTTCAAAAAACTTATTCATTTATGTAACTAAATGCAATGTAAAACTATTTGAGCGAAAAAAAAAATTCTACAAAAACGGTCAATCGGGATAATAATTGGGAGGGGACTATAATATTTAGATCAATGGTTCCCAAACTTATTTCGCCCGTGGACCCCTAAGCCCAGTATTTTATCCTTCGTGCACCCCCTCCCCCAGGATGCATAATAGTGAAGTTTTCTAATTTTTTAAAATACAAATATGAGCACACTGTGATAGGGTTTTTTGTATAGTGGACAATTGTAAAAAAAATATGTTATTTTTTTATTCTTATCATTAGTGAATTTTTTAAAATGAAAATGAACAAATCAAAACACAATCAAATTCTTACATAAAATAATAAAATCTGTTAATGAGAGGGATGAACCTGATGCTCCGATATCAATTGGTCAATATTTGGGTTCAAATTCGTAAGGTACAGTCGTAAATCTCCACGTTCAGTGATTTGCAACCGATTTCTTTTTTTCGTAAGAAAATTAGTTTCGATTAGAAAATTTCATCAATACGCCTTTGAACTGTGTTATTACTCAAAGGAATTCTTTTGAGTGTATCATGTGCAGGCATATGTAAAACATTTTTTAAAACCTCTTCAATAGCTGGTAAAATCAGCTGTTCCCCGATAGTATGGGGCTTTCCTGATTTTGCTATGAGACGTGAGATATTGTAAGATGCCCGCAAACCATCATCGTCTCTTTTTAACGTTGAAGAGAACATATTATTCAACGTGGTTCTCTTCAGATTATGTTTCAGTGTTTCAAAGTATGTCAAATTTTTACTTTTTGATTCCGGTCCGTGGACCCCCATTTACATCTCCTGGACCCCCATTTTTTTATATTTCTGTCAGAGACCCCCTGTCAGTCCTCATGGACCCCCGGAGGTCCGTACGGACCACTTTGGGAACCTATGATTTAGACGATAGATCGAGGAAACCAGTAAATCGGGTTAAGATAAACGTGGAATTATAAAATATTGTTATGACGGGGTCTTGGTCGAGTAAAAATAAACGATCTATGCAAAAAATCGAAGATAGCGAAAACGGTAGATCGGGGTTCCACTGAAAAAAACGAGAAACGAAATGCGAGGCAAAACTATTTATGAAAAATATTCAACGAAAACGGTCACTCGGAATAATATACGTGACGGGACCAAAATATTTTAGCGATAGATCGAGGAAAACGGTAAATCGGGGAACGATTATGCGGGATTCTTTTACATTGTTCTTATGGGTGTTTGGCCGGGACTATAAAAAATAAACAATCCATGCGGGAAAACGAACAATGCGAGAACGGTAGATCGGGGTTCCACTGTACACAACTTATTAAATAATACAGAAAAACTGATTTAATAATAAAACAATATTTTCAGAAACCTCTACTGATAGCTTACAATGGCAATCTGGGGCTGAAAAAAGGAATTCTACAAAATTTAAGGTCTCTGAGGAGGGTTGGAGACATCCTCGTGTCATATGGGAACGCAATCCTGACGAGTAAGGGTAATTTCGGAGTCACAGATCTTAAAGTAAGGTTAATTCTTTCATTTGCTTTTTTTCCATGTCCGCTCCTTATTTGAAGTAAAAACTTTTCCGATTCTAAGCTCAAGAAATGCGACCCCAATACCTATATTTTCTTAAATATCTATTTTAATACAGTTGATAGAATGTTTATAATTAAGGTATTCTTATATCATAGTTTTTTGGACCTTTTGTAGTTTATATAAATACGCGATAATGCGACAACGAGATAAGAGCCCGCGATCGTTCGTAAGATAGCTGGGCTAAACGCAGCGGTGGGCTGCCAATATCTTAACAAGGGGCTCGGTAAATCTCATTCATTTTTTTTTGTTCTTCCATGTCGGCTTCCAATGTCACGCATGTGACCTAATAAAGGTATCTCGACAAAAGTTTTTTTCCACAAGAATTGTTTGTTACTTAATGATAAGGCTAAGACAGGACTAGTGATTAACTGATCACTCACGTAACGCCCAGTTTAATTCAAGGATCGGAAGAGTGGAGGGAAATTTTTAAACCCATGCCTTTGAACAGAAAATAAATCTATTGAAAAGATACTGTTTCGTACTGGGACTGGAACCCGTGAGGTCCGGCACGGAAACCCACAGCGCTGAATGAAAAAACGAAGGGGGAACTATGTCTTGTTTCATAATAAAATTTAACCGTCGACAGAAATTGCAGCTATGTGCTGATTTGATCTAAGAAGAATGATTTTCTTATCTTAACAGGGGGCTCGCCGGCCACGCCAAAATTTAACAAGGGGCTCGCGCGAGCCCCCCCGAGCCACCTCCAGCCCACCCCTACCTAAACGCGTCAGTTGCAAATTAATATGTGCGCCGGGATGACGTCTTTTTTACGCGCAACTTAAAATATTATGAGAAAAATGTATGATGAATGATGCAGAGAGATATTTTAAAGCCCTTAGACTATTTTTTTTTTGAAATTCATAAGAATAAGGCCAATAATGAGGAAACCACTGGGTCCCTAAACGACCCCCATCGGTAGAGAAGTATTTTTCTAGTCTCCGAGCCGCGAGAGTTAATAATAAGTAAGACTGGGCTAGTTTGAAATTAGTCCCGAGTAAAACAAAAGCAAACAATCTCAAAAGGGCCACATGCGGAGACCTTAGCCAATTGCGAAGTGGAAACTTTCACAAATTCGTAGATTGTATACAATGCTAAACTTCTTTTTAGCCCACCCAATATTATAGGTCACCAGCCGCCACTGATATTTACTGTCACTAACAACTCAGGTCTCGCCTCTTGGCATCTTCAGTCGCTAAAGCTTACTAACAAACTCAAACTGTCAGTTAAATAATAATTTCTATAGACAGAGATAGAGACAGTGTGTTTGTTTGAAATGATGACATAATAGTGTTTATTGTATCACGTATTAACATATGTTTTTCTTTGAATGTTTAAACCTAGTTCAACTACAATTACTTGGCCCAGGTTATGGGTATTGGTCCAACTGGGGGTGTATCGGGATCTGTCTCTAAGGTCAACATGTTCGTAAACATCGTCGTAGACTTCAAAAAAAACCAGATGCACATTCAAGACTTTAATGTGCACAATATTGGGTGATTTTTTTATTTTGTTGTTTTAGTCATAATAATTTAATTATTTTAAAAATATATATGTAATTAAGCCATTTTTGAAGCACTGTTGTATTAAATTGTCAGTGTGAAACATATACTATTCTCAAATTTATTCGAACCTGGACACTTATTGAAGGGGTCTCGAATAATCAACATGATATTCGTATTTGGAATTACTGTTGACTTAACTTAAATGCGAGTTACTTGCGGCTACGTTCACGTTATATTTGACCTGTCAAACAATCAACATAATTTTGTTTTATTAATTTAAGTTTTTATGTCTTATTAATCAATTACAGTCAAAGTGATTGGTTGAAATAAATTTGCTTTACAGCGTACTAATTGAAGAGTTTGCGTTCATTTTGACAGCCTCAAAATAACCTCTCTCTAACGCACTCATTTGATTGGTCAAATAAATAATAAACCGATTATAACAACGGTGAATATGGCCTCAATTACAAAAACTATGTTGTGAAATAGAGACGTTCCTTAATTAGTGTCGGGATTATAATAAATTTTGAGAATAGTCCAGATACTTTTCTAAAAGAGCTTATTAAACAAAAGTAGTTCTATAAACAATCTCGCTTACTACTAAAGTTGCTTAGTGGACATATTTAGTGGAGGATTACTCCATAAGCGCAAGAAGCGCGCGCTTGGGGCCTCCAAATTTTAGGGGCCTCAAAAATAGTATAAATTATGTAAATCCTTATATTTTAATTTCAGTTTTCAATATTCATTATTATTCAACGAAGAAGAGAACACTTTTATGTTATTCGAAAAATAGGGCCTCCAAAGTGCTTAATCCGCCACTGGACATATTTCTTTTTCCTTTTATTGCCTCATAGGCAGCGGTGGGCTGGTAATATGTTAACAAGGGGCTCGGTAAATCTCAGCCATAATGTCTTCATACCATAGATGATGCATATGACGTGGCTCACTGGCTTTTTTGCGGCCCGTTAGTTGCCTTTGTTTGCTTCTTCAATTAAAAAAATGGAGGAGCAACAAAGTCTTCTGTTTTGTATTACAATTTATAAGAAATTGCAGTTAGGTGCTGATTTGATCTTAAATGAATGATTTTCTTAACTTAACAAAGGGCTCGCCGGCCACGCAGAATTTTAACAAGGGGCTCGGGCGAACCCACCGAGCCCCCTTCCAGCCCATCCCTGCTCATAGGCCATATTGTCTTTCTAATTTCAGCGAAATCCGCGTAAAATTGACTGGCAACCCACTGACTGACCCGTTATCTAACACGATAATAAAGGTGGTCGCAACCCATTTCAAGAAAGTGTTTTCCAATCACGTCACACAAAATATGAAGAAGTCACTCCAGGAGAACATAGATCAGATCAACTCGTCAAAGGGAGGAGCGAAGGGATTCTTGATAGGCGTCAATCTGTGATTCTGACAACTTCTTTAGAATTGTTTTTACAAAGTAAACTGAACATAAAGAATAAATTGTCAGATTGATGTATCTTTTTTAAATAAATTTATTAACTCTTTAGATGCAAAGCACATGTAAATGATGTTTTTATTAGAGGTTTTTCCCCCGATATTTTTTATCCATGTTCTCTCCCAATGTGGATCATATGGCCTCCTAATCAGGGATGGGCTGGAGGGGGCTCGGGGGGGATCGCGCGAGCCCCTTGTTAAATTTTGACGCGGCTGGCGAGCCCCTTGTTAAAATAAGAAAATCATTCGTCTTAGATCAAATCATCACATAACTGCAATTTCTGTAGATGGTTAAATTTGAAAATTAGTTGTCCCTTCATTTTTTCATTCAGCGTTGTGGGCTTCCGTGTCGGACTTCACGGGCTCGAGTCCCAGTACGATGCAGCATTTTTTCGATCGATTTATCTATTTTTTGTTCAAAGGAATGGGTGTTTGTGATGTCTTAAGATTGCCTCCCACTCTTCCGATCCTTCAATTCAACTGGGTGCTACTATTAGTTAATCACTAGTCGTGTCTTATGCTTATCATTTTATCCCTACTACCCTCTTTAGAAAAGAGAGGTTGAGCGACTAAGTATCAAGCAGTTCTCGTAGAAAAATAACTTTCGTTGAGATACCTTCATTAGGAAGCCATATGCTCGACATAGGGAGCGGGCATGGATAAAAAATGGATGACATTTACCGAGCCCCTTGTTAAGATATTGGCAGCCCACCGCTGCTCCTAATGTAGGTATCTTATTGACCTGTGAATTGGACTCCAAGATCGTGTCACCTTTGGATTACTTTCTGTTGGGATATGTCACCAGTTCTTGTACATTTTTATGTAATTATTTTTTGTATTATAAATTCGTGAGATGGGTGTTTTCGCTGGAGAACGATTTTCACTTTTATTGACAATTATAAAACATTCTCTTTTGTCAATAAAAAATAATAATGATAACTTAATCACTTGTCTGGCAAGTGCGTCGATAATAAAAATAGAAATTTAAGATATCATAACACTGCTATCTATCGATTTTAGTAGATAATCTATCTATCTAAATAAATACCTATTCAAAATGACCTTTGGGCAAGTAATTGAACAATTTGATTTTAGTGATATGATATAAAAGTTGATTAGAAGCAATGTTAAGTGAAAAAACATTTACTTTAGTTATAATAAATTTAATAACACAAATAAAAAATATTGATGGCTACGTATTAGGGCAGTGGTGGGGAATCTGCGGCCTTTTGACTAGTGCCAATTTTTTAAAATAAATACACATTTTATAATGCAATATATTTTACTTGGACCAAAATTTTTTTTTAAAGTTTTCAACATTTTCTTTACTGCGGCCTAAACTGTATGTTGAATCAGATAAATGAATGTGACCTTTAGAAATGAAAAGGTTTCCTCTGTGTTAGGGTACCCAATCCCGGAACCTTTTTGCAACCCTGGGATTCAAATAATCAATATATTTCTTATATCTACCTATTTTTTTTTTTTATTCTGACATTACAGCTTACGGCTAATGTGTTAAGTTGTTTTTATTTTTAAACCACAGCTGCTTCAGATCAATTCGAGGAGAAATGGTATCCAGTGACGGGTTAAGCTATTGGAAGGCCCTAGGTATAATACAATTTGGAGGCCTTCTTTTTCGAATTACTAAAAGTAAATGAAAAACATGATTTGGGTTTTATAAAATGTATGT